>CM069412.1:12923382-12955882 GCA_035609135.1 Eleutherodactylus coqui
ATCTATCTCATATCTATCTATCTATCTATCTATCTATCTATCTATCTATCTATCTATCTATCTATCTATCTCATATCTATCTATCTATCTATCTATCTATCTATCTATCTATCTATCTATCTATCTATATATACCATATCTATCTATCTATCTATCTATCTATCTATCTATCTATCTATCTATCTATCTATCTATATCTATCTCCTATCTATCTATCTATCTATCTATCTATCTATCTATCTATCTATCTATCTATCTATCTATCTATCTATCTATCTATCTCTCTCATATCTATCTAAATATACCATATCTATCTATCTCATATCTATCTATCTATCTATCTATCTATCTATCTATCTATCTATCTATCTATCTATCTATCCCCTATCTATCTATCTATCTATCTATCTATCTATCTATCTCCTATCTATCTATCTATCTATCTATCTCCTATCTATATCTCTCCTATCTATCTATCTATCTATCTATCTATCTATCTATCTATCTATCTATCTATCTATCTATCTATCTATCTATCTATCTATCCATCTATCTGTCTGTCTATCTATCTCCTATCTATCTATCTATCTATCTATCTCATATCTATCTATCTATCTATCTATCGTGTTTCCCTGAAAATAAGACAGTGTCTTATATTAATTTTTGTTCAAAAAGGTTGAACTTTTTCACATGTATAGCTGCCTGGACACTATTTAAATTGACTTTTTTAATTAACTGTTAGCAGGGCTTAATTTTGGAGTAGGGCTTAAATTTCGAGCAACCTCAAAAAGCCTGAAAAATCATTTTGCATCCTCAAAAAATGTGGAAAATCATGCTATGTCTTATTTTCAAGGAAACAGGGTATCTATCTATCTATCTATCTATCTATCTATCTCATACCCATCTATCTCATATCTATCTATCTATCCACCTATCTGTCTATCTATCTATCTCCTATCTATCTATATCTCTCCTATCTATCTATCTATCTATCTATCTCATATCTATCTATCTATCTATCTATCTCCTGTCTATCTATCTATCTATCTATCTCCTATCTATCTATCTATCTATCTATCTATCTATCTATCTATCTCATATCTATCTATCTATCTATCTATCTCCTATCTATCTATCTATTTATCTAATTTCTATCTATCTATCTCTCTATCTATCTATCTATCTATCTCCTATCTATCTATCTATCTATCTATCTATCTGTCTCATATCTATCTATCTATCTATATATCTATCTATCTCATATCTATCTATCTCATATCTATCTATCTGTCTCCTATCTATCTATCTATCTATCTATCTATCTATCTATCTATCTCATATCTATCTATCTATCTATCTATCTCCTATCTATCTATCTATCTATCTATCTATCTATCTATCTATCTATCTATCTATCTATCTCCTATCTATCTATCTATCTCCTATCTATCTATCTATCTATATATCTATCTATATATATCTATCTATCTCATATCTATCTATCTATCTATCTATCTATCTATCTATCTATCTCATATCTATCTATCTATCTCCTATCTATCTATCTATCTATCTATCTATCTATCTATCTATCTATCTATCTATCTATCTATCTATCTATCTATCTACCTATCTCCTATCTATCTATCTATCTATCTATCTATCTACCTATCTCCTATCTATCTATCTATCTATCTATCTATCTATCTATCTATCTATCTATCTATCTAATCTATCTCCTATCTATCAATCTATCTATCTATCTCATATCTATCTATCTATCTCAAATCTATCTATCTCATATCTATCTATCTATCTATCTATCTATCTATCTATCTATCTATCTTCTATCTATCTATCTATCTCCTATCTATCTATCTATCTATCTATCTATCTATCTATCTATCTATCTATCTCCTATCTATCAATCTATCTATCTCATATCTATCTATCTATCTCATATCTATCTATCTCATATCTATCTATCTATCTATCTATCTATCTATCTTCTATCTATCTATCTATCTATCTCATATCTATCTATCTATCTATCTATCTATCTCATATCTATCTATCTATCCCCTATGTATCTATCTATCTATCTATCTATCTATCTCCTATCTATCTATCTATCTATCTATCTATCTATCTATCTATCTATCTATCTCATATCTATCTATCTATCTATCTATCTCATATCTATCTATCTATGTATCTATCTATCTATCTATCTATCTATCTATCTATCTATCTATCTATTTAACTATCTATCTATCTGTCTCATATCTATCTATCTATCTATCTATCTATCTATCTATCTATCTATCTCATATCTATCTATCTCATATCTATCTATCTCCCATCTATCTACCTACCTATCTATCTATCTTCTATCTATCTATCTATCTATCTATCTATCTATCTATCTATCTATCTATCTATCTATCTATCTATCTATCTATCTATCTTTCTGTAGGAGTGATTGTAATGCTCCCAGGGTATCTAGAATTAGTCCCAGTTTCCCCCTTCATCACCTGTGATAGAAGTTGTTAGATTCCCTCTCACCCCCGTAGCCTTCCCATTTTGTAGTTGCTACCCCTGCCCCCCCCCTCCCCCTTTGGGCTGAATGATTGTTTCTGTGTGCTTGTGACCCCATATTACAGCACGTGTCTCTATAGTGTTGTGGAGCATGCATGATCCTGGGAGTTGCTATAAGCCGGTGCAGACGATGTTATAGGGTGCTTGGCGTCTTGTAATCCGGCACTGAGCCGCAGTCTAGCGTTGGGTCTGACCACCCCGGCAGTCACAGCCGCTGGTTTACGATTTACTGACTATGAGGAGTTGTTTCTTTTTTGTTCGTTTTATATAATTTATGACCCAGAATGTTTGGTTGTCCGGCAGCCATCGGGTTCCATTGATGTTGGGTTAAAGATGATGATGATAGTAGTACTCAGAATCAGAATAATAATGCCCATCATTGTGTTCAGCCATCCAGAGAGGGCGGCCTCGTCCTTCCTTCATGTCTCCTGGAAGATAGACTGGTCCTCAGAGGCTTGTCTGCTCTACAAACCCAGTGTCAAACACCCTATGAGATAGTCGAGGAGGCGGTCCTCTCTGGTGAAGACCCTCATCAAATAGCTGGAGGTTAGAGGACTTGCACTTTATCTCAAAGGACACTTCATTCCACCAGTGGTGGCACTGCCAGGAAAATAGGTACCTCAGAAGATTACATCCAATGACTGGGGGTCCTGGCCGAGGCCGATCTGCTTCTTGTTAGAGGAGCTTTCTAACAATAGGTAGTCATCTGCCAACATTCAGGATTATCTCCAAGAAATGTGAGGATTTATTCTGGGGCTGGTCTGAAAATTAGAAAAGTTTCCATAAACAGCGCCACACGTGTCCATGGCGGTGTCTGGTATTGCACTTCCGCCTCATTTGAGAATTGCAGATAGAGCCTATGGACCAGAGTGAGTGGGGCAGTAAAGAAACTCATCTGCTTTCTAATCTCATCTAACACTTTAACGTGGCTGTACAAGAACACCGCCTAGAATATAGAATGCATCTAGAACAAAGGGGGCAGGGCCACGGAAGGGGGGGGGGGGAGCCTCAGGACATACTCTCAGACTGAATGGAAGAAGGAAGGAAGAGTTTGTTGTTAAGCTCCGCCCCCTTCCCCATTCTAGATACAATCAGCCCTTTTTAATTGCATTCAAGGACGGGTTTCTCACAGGCTGCAGCCATGTTTTCTGAATTCCTGTACAATTCCTTCCAGTTCAGTCAAGTATAGTTAAACAGGATTACTAGAGGGGTTGTCCAATTGCAAACATTGATGGCTTATCCTTAGAATTGGTCATCAATAGTAGATCTGCCGGAGTCTGACAACCAGGAACTGTGCTGAGCAGCTGTTCGCTACACCAGTGTGCTTATGCACAGAGCAGGAAGCCTACAGCTCCATTCTCACCGCAGTGGCCAGATTTGGTAGAACAGGCATAGTTACTAGTACTTAAATGCCTGCAATACCAAGTATGGCCACTGCAGTGAGAACGGCGCTGTCTACGACCTGCAGAAATCAGCTCAGTGGAAAAGTGAATAGCTAATAAGTGGTGACATTGATTCCCTAGTGACGTCCCCGGATGACCTATTACTGATCGCCTTTCATAGACCAGCAATAGTTAACAACTTGACAATGCAGTTAATGGAGCTTGGGGCTTCCCATTACTTTTAAAGGAGATCGATCGGTATGGATATTTTATACATTTTTTAATAACATCTTCTTTACATAAAGTGAGGTCTCACCACTACGCCAGGACCCTGCCGGCATTAGCCAAGAGGGGTTTATACCCCAAGTGCATGTTTTATCCATAGGTAAAAGAGAGGTCCGGTTTATTCCCACCTCACATCTGTAAGGTTGGGCCGCATACCAGTATTTCGCTGCTCTCCTTTAGTTCTCACATCCCGACCAGCCTTCACTATCTGTGGTGTAGTTGTGGGCCAGCATCACCTAAACCCAAGCTCAGCACTCTCTGCTGGGTCACTGCGGCCCTGCAGGGCTCCCATATTAGAGGGTAGGGCGCCGCCTGTCAGCTTTCTGTGCCGGGGTCTTAATTTGATTAACTTTATGAAAATGTAAGAACATTTTCTTTTTTTTTTTGTATTTTTCAGAACACTGTCACCACTAGGGGGCGCTGCTTCATTAGAGTTTATCGATAATGGGTCATTTTGGCAAATACCATAAATTGGACAATTGTGATGAATTGATTGTAGAATGCAGATATCGCTGTTGCAGGATGTGTAGTACGGGATCCTCCGAGCAGCTGCGCTCCACATCCTCCTGAGCGCTATGGATGAAGCATCGCGCAGCCTCACTCGCCATTAATAGTATCCCTTAATGGGTAGTGCTGAGCTCTCTAATGCACTTCACATGGGGCTTATCATTACGGGAACCTTTACCGCCGCTCTTCTGGCAGCTTTATTTTTCAGTGTGAAATGGGACATATTTATGAAATATTTGTTCCGTTTGTACAAGTCGCACCTACAGCGGCCCGCACCGATGTCACCAGCATGCCACACCGAGACCCAATTAATGTCCGCAATGCACCAACATATACATGAATTAAGACACCAACACATGCTGGCCAAAGGTTAATTAACCCAAAAGTATGGCCCCTGGTACCTACCTGCAGATGACCGCTGCCACACCTGACACATTAGGCAGGTAAATAACCGGGGCCCATGGCCTGTAGGGCCTAGGATAAGTATACATCCCTTATGGCTTATTGGCCAGCTTAGGGAAATACCTCCCATGTGTCCTTGTATGCGGCACCATCTTCACCTCTTATCTCTGTGTTACCTCGCAGGGAACCCATGGAGGCGCCCCCCCCCCCCCCCCTCCCGAACCAGTAAGTGAATCACCTTATACTTTATGGCTTACAAGGGATACTCATCCCCTGGGATGTTTTCTACGGATGTGACCTGCCCCTGCATCCAGCAGCTGAGCGCGGCCTCTTCGTCTTTCTCTCCCTCTGCATTATATCACATATATTATTGTATATGTGCAGTTGGTATAAGTAAAGGCCCATCTACACGGGACGAGCTGTCAGGAGTGAGTATCGCTGTCATCACAAAGAGCGCTGCCGCCATGGAGATGGGGCAGCTATGGAGCGCTCCCCCCACCCGCCTCCATTCACTGTAAGCAGACAGTCGTTAAGAGCTGTTCACATCGCTCAGTCTCAGCCGTCACTTACATGGGACAGTGGGAACACAGGTACTGGGAAAACTCTAAATAATACTTGTCCTGTGTAAATGGACCGTAATACATCTCCTGTATACAGTGACTAGCTGATAGATCCGGCTTCACACGAGTTAATTTGGTACAGATGTTTACCTGTTGTTCGCACAGAAAATGTTATAAAGTCATGGGAGAAACGGACGAATAAAATCTGCATACACATAGAGGAGCGTTACATTCTCCTCAGACTGCATGTGCCAATGTCCCTCTGTAGTATGTGCCACCCCTCCCACTCTACTACCTTTATATCCTTAAAGGTAACGCCCATTTTTATTCAAATTTAACCCCAGACTGGAGGATGCAGCCCCTACTTAGCCTTAAAGGCTCCATCCCTAAAGTCTATGGACACTTCCTTATGTACTTTACAACCTTTCAATGTATACACATAGACGTCAGCTAGATTCTCCTCAGTATATACACAGTAAGGTGAGGTAGATTCTCCTCAGTATATGCACATAGAGGTGAGGTAGATACTCCTCAGTATATACACATAGAGGGGAGGTAGATTCTCCTCAGTATATACACGTAGAGGGGAGGTAGATTCTCCTCAGTATATACACATAGAGGTGAGGTAGATTCTCCTTAGTATATACACGTAGAGGGGAGGTAGATTCTCCTCAGTATATACACGTAGAGGGGAGGTAGATTCTCCTCAGTATATACACATAGAGGTGAGGTAGATTCTCCTTAGTATATACACACAGAGGTGAGGAAGATTCGCCTCAGGATATACACATAGAGGTGAGGTAGATTCTCCACAGCATATACAAATAGAGGTGAGGTAGATTCTCCTCAGTTTATACACATAGAGGTGAAGTAGATTCTCCTTAGTATATACACACAGAGGTGAGGAAGATTCGCCTCAGTATATACACATAGAGGTGAGGTAGATTCTCCTCAGTATATGCACATAGAGGTGAGGTAGATTCTCGTCAGTATATGCACATGGAGGTGAGGTAGATTCTCCTCAGTATATACACATGGAGGTGAGGTAGATTCTCCTCAGTATATACACATGGAGGTGAGGTAGATTCTCCTCAGTATATACACATAGAGGTGAGGTAGATTCTCCTCAGTATATGCACATAGAGGTGAGGTAGATTCTCCTAAGTATATACACATGGAGGTAAGGTAGATTCTCTTCAGTATATACACATAGAGGTGAGGTAGATTCTCCTCAGTATATACACAGAGGTGAGGTAGATTCTCCTCAGTATATACCCATAGAGAGGACGCAGATTCTCTTCAGTATATACACATAGAGGTGAGGTAGATTCTCCTCAGTATATACACACAGAGGTGAAGTAGATTTTCCTCAGTATATACACATAGAGGTGAGGTAGATTCTCCTCAGCATATACACATAGAGGTGTGGTAGATTCTCCTCAGTATATACACAGAGAGGTGAGGTAGATTCTCCTCAGTATATACACATAGAGGTGAGGTAGATTCTCCTCAGTATATACACAGAAAGGTGAGGTAGATTCTCCTCAGTATATACACATAGAGGTGAGGTAGATTCTCCTCAGTATATACACATAGAGGTGAGGTAGATTCTCCTCAGTATATATACACAAAGGTGAGGTAGATTCTCCTCAGTATATACACATAGAGGGGAGGATAATTCTCCTCAGTATATACACACAGAGGTGAGGAAGATTCGCCTCAGGATATACACATAGAGGTGAGGTAGATTCTCCTCAGTATATACACATAGAGGTGAGGTAGATTCTCCTCAGTTTATACACATAGAGGTGAGGTAGATTCTCCTTAGTATATACACACAGAGGTGAGGAAGATTCGCCTCAGTATATACACATAGAGGTGAGGTAGATTCTCCTCAGTATATACACTTGGAGGTGAGGTAGATTCTCCTCAGTATATACACATGGAGGTGAGGTAGATTCTCCTCAGTATATACACATAGAGGTGAGGTAGATTCTCCTCAGTATATGCACATAGAGGTGAGGTAGATTCTCCTCAGTTTATACACATGGAGGTGAGGCAGATTCTCCTCAGTATATACACATAGAGTGAGGTAGATTCTCCTCAGTATATACACAGAGGTGAGGTAGATTCTCCTCAGTATATACCCATAGAGAGGACGCAGATTCTCTTCAGTATATACACATAGAGGTGAGGTAGATTCTCCTCAGTATATACACACAGAGGTGAAGTAGATTTTCCTCAGTATATACACATGGAGGTGAGGTAGATTCTCCTCAGTATATACACATGGAGGTGAGGTAGATTCTCCTCAGTATATACACATGGAGGTGAGGTAGATTCTCCTCAGTATATACACATAGAGGTGAGGTAGATTCTCCTCAGTATATGAACATAGAGGTGAGGTAGATTCTCCTAAGTATATACGCATGGAGGTAAGGTAGATTCTCTTCAGTATATACACATAGAGGTGAGGTAGATTCTCCTCAGTATATACACAGAGGTGAGGTAGATTCTCCTCAGTATATACCCATAGAGAGGACGCAGATTCTCTTCAGTATATACACATAGAGGTGAGGTAGATTCTCCTCAGTATATACACACAGAGGTGAAGTAGATTTTCCTCAGTATATACACATAGAGGTGAGGTAGATTCTCCTCAGTATATACACATAGAGGTGTGGTAGATTCTCCTCAGTATATACACAGAGAGGTGAGGTAGATTCTCCTCCGTATATACACATAGAGGTGAGGTAGATTCTCCTCAGTATATACACAGAAAGGTGAGGTAGATTCTCCTCAGTATATACACATAGAGGTGAGGTAGATTCTCCTCAGTATATACACATAGAGGTGAGGTAGATTCTCCTCAGTATATACACACAAAGGTGAGGTAGATTCTCCTCAGTATATACACATAGAGGGGAGGATAATTCTCCTCAGTATATACACACAGAGGTGAGGAAGATTCGCCTCAGGATATACACATAGAGGTGAGGTAGATTCTCCTCAGTATATACACATAGAGGTGAGGTAGATTCTCCTCAGTTTATACACATAGAGGTGAGGTAGATTCTCCTTAGTATATACACACAGAGGTGAGGAAGATTCGCCTCAGTATATACACATAGAGGTGAGGTAGATTCTCCTCAGTATATGCACATAGAGGTGAGGTAGATTCTCCTCAGTATATGCACATGGAGGTGAGGTAGATTCTCCTCAGTATATACACATGGAGGTGAGGTAGATTCTACTCAGTATATACACATGGAGGTGAGGTAGATTCTCCTCAGTATATACACATAGAGGTGAGGTAGATTCTCCTCAGTATATGCACATAGAGGTGAGGTAGATTCTCCTCAGTATATACACATGGAGGTAAGGTAGATTCTCCTCAGTATATACACATAGAGGGGAGGTAGATTCTCCTCAGTATATACACAGAGGTGAGGTAGATTCTCCTCAGTATATACCCATAGAGAGGACGCAGATTCTCTTCAGTATATACACATAGAGGTGAGGTAGATTCTCCTCAGTATATACACACAGAGGTGAAGTAGATTTTCCTCAGTATATACACATAGAGGTGAGGTAGATTCTCCTCAGTATATACACATAGAGGTGTGGTAGATTCTCCTCAGTATATACACAGAGAGGTGAGGTAGATTCTCCTCAGTATAGACACACAGAGGTGAGGTAGATTCTCCTCAGTATATACACAGAGAGGTGAGGTAGATTCTCCTCAGTATATACACATAGAGGTGAGGTAGATTCTCCTTAGTATATACACACAGAGGTGAGGAAGATTCGCCTCAGTATATACACATAGAGGTGAGGTAGATTCTCCTCAGTATATGCACATAGAGGTGAGGTAGATTTTCCTCAGTATATACACATGGAGGTAAGGTAGATTCTCCTCAGTATATACACAGAGAGGTGAGGTAGATTCTCCTCAGTATATACACATAGAGGTGAGGTAGATTCTCCTCAGTATATACCCATAGAGAAGACGCAGATTCTCTTCAGTATATACACATAGAGGTGAGGTAGATTCTCCTCAGTATATACCCATAGAGAGGACGCAGATTCTCTTCAGTATATACACATAGAGGTGAGGTAGATTCTCCTCAGTATATACACATAGAGGTGAAGTAGATTTTCCTCAGTATATACACATAGAGGTGAGGTAGATTCTCCTCAGTATATACACATAGAGGTGTGGTAGATTCTCCTCAGTATATACACAGAGAGGTGAGGGGGATTCTCCTCAGTATATACACATAGAGGTGAGGTAGATTCTCCTCAGTATATACACAGAAAGGTGAGGTAGATTCTCCTCAGTATATACACATAGAGGTGAGGTAGATTCTCCTCAGTATATACACATAGAGGTGAGGTAGATTCTCCTCAGTATATACACACAAAGGTGAGGTAGATTCTCCTCAGTATATACACATAGAGGGGAGGATAATTCTCCTCAGTATATACACACAGAGGTGAGGAAGATTCGCCTCAGGATATACACATAGAGGTGAGGTAGATTCTCCTCAGTATATACACATAGAGGTGAGGTAGATTCTCCTCAGTTTATACACATAGAGGTGAGGTAGATTCTCCTTAGTATATACACACAGAGGTGAGGAAGATTCGCCTCAGTATATACACATAGAGGTGATGTAGATTCTCCTCAGTATAAACACTTGGAGGTGAGGTAGATTCTCCTCAGTATATACACATGGAGGTGAGGTAGATTCTCCTCAGTATATACACATAGAGGTGAGGTAGATTCTCCTCAGTATATGCACATAGAGGTGAGGTAGATTCTCCTCAGTATATGCACATGGAGGTAAGGTAGATTCTCCTCAGTATATACACATAGAGGTGAGGTAGATTCTCCTCAGAATATACACAGAGGTGAGGTAGATTCTCCTCAGTATATACCCATAGAGAGGACGCAGATTCTCTTCAGTATATACACATAGAGGTGAGGTAGATTCTCCTCAGTATATACACACAGAGGTGAAGTAGATTTTCCTCAGTATATACACATAGAGGTGAGGTAGATTCTCCTCAGTGTATACACATAGAGGTGTGGTAGATTCTCCTCAGTATATACACAGAGAGGTGAGGTAGATTCTCCTCAGTATATACACAGTAAGGTGAGGTAGATTCTCCTCAGTATATGCACATAGAGGTGAGGTAGATTCTCCTCAGTATATACACATAGAGGTGAGGTAGATTCTCCTCAGTATATACACATAGAGGGGAGGTAGATTCTCCTCAGTATATACACGTAGAGGGGAGGTAGATTCTCCTCAGTATATACACATAGAGGTGAGGCAGATTCTCCTTAGTATATACACACAGAGGTGAGGAAGATTCGCCTCAGGATATACACATAGAGGTGAGGTAGATTCTCCTCAGTATATACATATAGAGGTAAGGTAGATTCTCCTCAGTTTATACACATAGAGGTGAGGTAGATTCTCCTTAGTATATACACACAGAGGTGAGGAAGATTCGCCTCAGTATATACACATAGAGGTGAGGTAGATTCTCCTCAGTATATGCACATAGAGGTGAGGTAGATTCTCCTCAGTATATGCACATGGAGGTCAGGTAGATTCTCCTCAGTATATACACATAGGGGTGAGGTAGATTCTACTCAGTATATACACATGGAGGTGAGGTAGATTCTCCTCAGTATATACACATTGAGGTGAGGTAGATTCTCCTCAGTATATGCACATAGAGGTGAGGTAGATTCTCCTCAGTATATACACATGGAGGTAAGGTAGATTCTCCTCAGTATATACACATAGAGGGGAGGTAGATTCTCCTCAGTATATACACAGAGGTGAGGTAGATTCTCCTCAGTATATACACAGAGGTGAGGTAGATTCTCCTCAGTATATACCCATAGAGAGGACGCAGATTCTCTTCAGTTTATACACATAGAGGTGAGGTCGATTCTCCTCAGTATATACACACAGAGGTGAAGTAGATTTTCCTCAGTATATACACATAGAGGTGAGGTAGATTCTCCTCAGTATATACACATAGAAGTGTGGTAGATTCTCCTCAGTATATACACAGAGAGGTGAGGTAGATTCTCCTCAGTATATACACAGTAAGGTGAGGTAGATTCTCCTCAGTATATGCACATAGAGGTGAGGTAGATTCTCCTCAGTATATACACATAGAGGTGAGGTAGATTCTCCTCAGTATATACACATAGAGGGGAGGTAGATTCTCCTCAGTATATACACGTAGAGGGGAGGTAGATTCTCCTCAGTATATACACATAGAGGTGAGGCAGATTCTCCTTAGTAAATACACACAGAGGTGAGGAAGATTCGCCTCAGGATATACACATAGAGGTGAGGTAGATTCTCCTCAGTATATACACATGGAGGTGAGGTAGATTCTCCTCAGTATATACACATAGAGGTGAGGTAGATTCTCCTCAGTATATGCACATAGAGGTGAGGTAGATTCTCCTCAGTATATACACATGGAGGTAAGGTAGATTCTCCTCAGTATATACACATAGAGGTGAGGTAGATTCTCCTCAGTATATACACAGAGGTGAGGTAGATTCTCCTCAGTATATACCCATAGAGAGGACGCAGATTCTCTTCAGTATATACACATAGAGGTGAGGTAGATTCTCCTCAGTATATACACACAGAGGTGAAGTAGATTTTCCTCAGTATATACACATAGAGGTGAGGTAGATTCTCCTCAGTATATACACATAGAGGTGAGGTAGATTCTCCTCAGTATATACACAGAGGTGAGGTAGATTCTCCTCAGTATATACCCATAGAGAGGACGCAGATTCTCTTCAGTATATACACATAGAGGTGAGGTAGATTCTCCTCAGTATATACACACAGAGGTGAAGTAGATTTTCCTCAGTATATACACATAGAGGTGAGGTAGATTCTCCTCAGTATATACACATAGAGGTGTGGTAGATTCTCCTCAGTATATACACAGAGAGGTGAGGTAGATTCTCCTCAGTATATACACAGTAAGGTGAGGTAGATTCTCCTCAGTATATGCACATAGAGGTGAGGTAGATTCTCCTCAGTATATACACATAGAGGTGAGGTAGATTCTCCTCAGTATATACACATAGAGGGGAGGTAGATTCTCCTCAGTATATACACGTAGAGGGGAGGTAGATTCTCCTCAGTATATACACATAGAGGTGAGGCAGATTCTCCTTAGTATATACACACAGAGGTGAGGAAGATTCGCCTCAGTATATACACATAGAGTTGAGGTAGATTCTCCTCAGTATATGCACATAGAGGTGAGGTAGATTCTCCTCAGTATATGCACATGGAGGTGAGGTAGATTCTCCTCATTATATACACATGGAGGTGAGGTAGATTCTACTCAGTATATACACATGGAGGTGAGGTAGATTCTCCTCAGTATATACACATAGAGGTGAGGTAGATTCTCCTCAGTATATGCACATAGAGGTGAGGTAGATTCTTCTCAGTATATACACATGGAGGTAAGGTAGATTCTCCTCAGTATATACACATAGAGGGGAGGTAGATTCTCCTCAGTATATACACATAGAGGTGAGGTAGATTCTCCTCAGTATATACCCATAGAGAGGACGCAGATTCTCTTCAGTATATACACATAGAGGTGAAGTAGATTTTCCTCAGTATATACACATAGAGGTGAGTTAGATTCTCCTCAGTATATACACATAGAGGTGTGGTAGATTCTCCTCAGTATATACACAGAGAGGTGAGGTAGATTCTCCTCAGTATAGACACACAGAGGTGAGGTAGATTCTCCTCAGTATATACACAGAGAGGTGAGGTAGATTCTCCTCAGTATATACACATAGAGGTGAGGTAGATTCTCCTTAGTATATACACAGAGAGGTGAGGTAGATTCTCCTCAGTATAGACACACAGAGGTGAGGTAGATTCTCCTCAGTATATACACAGAGAGGTGAGGTAGATTCTCCTCAGTATATACACATAGAGGTGAGGTAGATTCTCCTTAGTATATACACACAGAGGTGAGGAAGATTCGCCTCAGTATATACACATAGAGGTGAGGTAGATTCTCCTCAGTATATGCACATAGAGGTGAGGTAGATTCTCCTCAGTATATACACATGGAGGTAAGGTAGATTCTCCTCAGTATATACACAGAGAGGTGAGGTAGATTCTCCTCAGTATATACACAGAGGTGAGGTAGATTCTCCTCAGTATATACCCATAGAGAGGACGCAGATTCTCCTCAGTATATACACACAGAGGTGAAGTAGATTCTCCTCAGTATATACACATAGAGGTGAGGTAGATTCTCCTCAGTATATACACATAGAGGTGTGGTAGATTCTCCTCAGTATATACACATAGAGGTGAGGCAGATCCTCCTCAGTATATACACATAGAGCGGAGGTAGATTCTCCTCAGTATATACACATAGAGGTGAGGTAGATTCTCCTCAGTGTATACACATTTAGGTGAGGTAGATTCTCCTCAGTATATACACACAGAGGTGAGGAAGATTCGCCTCAGTATATACACATAGAGGTGAGGTAGATTCTCCTCAGTATATGCACATAGAGGTGAGGTAGATTCTCCTCAGTATATACACATGGAGGTAAGGTAGATTCTCCTCAGTATATACACGTAGAGGGGAGGTAGATTCTCCTCAGTATATACAGTTACAGGGGAAGTAGGTATCTCCTGTATATAAATGTATATGTGCATCTCCTGTATATAGTGATATCGCCCATGCTGGTATAACCTGGGTATCCCCAGTATATAATTATAAATGTACAGCTGCTATAAGTTATACATCTCTTGTATATAGTGATATTGAGCATGCTGGTAAAACCTAGGGATCTCCTGTATATATGTATATATGTGCAACTGGTATAAGTTATACATCTCCTATATATAGTGATATGGAGCATGCTGGTGTAACCTGGGTATCTGCTGTATATAATTATATATGTATAGCTGGTATAAGTTATACATCCTGTATATAGTGATATGGAGCATGCTGGTTTAACCTGGGTATCCCCAGTATATAATTATATATGTACAGCTGGTATAAGTTATACATCTCCTGTATATAGTGATATGGAGCGTGCTGGTATAACCTGGGGATCTCCTGTATATAATTATATATGTACTGCTAGTATAAGTAATAAATCCCCTGTATATGGTGATATGGAGTATGCTGGTATAACCTGGGTATCCCCAGTATATAATTATAAATGTACAGCTTTAATAAGTTATAAATCTCCTGTATATAGTGATATCGAGCATGCTGGTATAACCTAGGTAACTCCACTATATAATTATATATGTACAGCTGGTATAAGTTACACATCTTATACATCTCCTATATATAAAGCGATATGGACCATGTTGGTATAATCTGGGTATCTGCTGTATATAATTATGTATGTACAGCTGGTATAAGTTTCAAATCTCCTGTATATAGTGATATTGAGCATGCTGGTATAACCTGGGGATCTCCTGTGTATAATTATATTTGTACAGCTAGTATAAGTTATACATCTCCCTGTATATAGTGATATGGAGCATGCTGGTATAACTTCAGGATCCTATGTATATAATTATATATGTACAGCTGATATACGTTATACATCCTGTATATAGTGATATGGAGCATGCTGGTATAACCTGGGTATCTCCTGTATATAATTATATATGTACAGCTGGTATAAGTTATACATCTCCTGTATATAGTGATATGGAGCATGCTGGTATAACCTAGGTATTTCCTGTATATAATTATATATGTACAGCTGGTATAAGTTATACATCTCCTGTATATAGTGATATGGAGCATGCTGGTATAACCTGGGGATCTCCTGTATATAATTATATATGTACAGCTGGTATAAGTTATACATCTCCTGTATATAGTGATATGGAGCATGCTGGTATAACCTAGGTATTTCCTGTATATAATTATATATGTACAGCTGGTATAAGTTATACATCTCCTGTATATAGTGATATGGAGCATGCTGGTATAACCTGGGGATCTCCTGTATATCTATATATATAAAGCTGAAAGCCCTCACTGACTCACTGACTCACTGACTCACTGACTCACTCGCCAAAAGTTCTCCAACTTCCCGATGTCGTAGAAACATGAAATTTGGCGCAAGCATAGATTATCTCCAAAATAGGAAAATAAATTGGGTCCCAACTCCATTATTCAATTCTAGCGCAAAAGAATTGGCGTCGAAATTTTACGTACATAATCTAAATCTCTCACTTCCCAATGTCATAGAAACGTGAAATTTGGCAGGAGCATTGATTATGTCATAAAAAGGAAAAGCTAATGGGTCCCAACTCGATTATTCAATTCTATGCGCAAAAGAATTAGCGTCCAAATTTTACGTGCGGAATGTAATTTTCTCACTTTCCGGTGTCATAGAAACGTGAAATTTGGCACAAGCATTGATTATGTCATAAATAGGAAAAGCTAATGGGTCCCAACTCGATTATTCAATTCTAGCGCAAAAGAATTGGCGTCGAAATTTTACGTGCGGAATGTAATTTTCTCACTATCCGGTGTCATAGAAACGGGAAATTTGGCACGAGCATTGGTTATGTCATAAGTAGGAAAAGCTAATGGGTTCCAACTCGATTATTCAATTCTATACGCAAAAGAATTAGCGTCCAAATTTTACGTACGGAATCTAATTTTCTCACTTTCTGGTGTCATAGAAACATGAAATTTGGCACAAGCATTGATTATGTCATAAGTAGGAAAAGTTAATAGGTCCCAACTTGATTATTCAATTCTAGCGCAAAAGAATTGGCGTCGAAATTATACGTGCGGAATGTAATTTCTTTACTTTCCAGTGTCATAGAAACAGGAAATTTGGCACAAGCATTGATTATGTCATAAATAGGAAAAGCTAATGGGTCCCAACTCCATTATTCAATTCTATGCGCAAAAGAATTAGCGTCCAAATTTTACGTACAGTATCTAATTTTCTCACATTCCGGTGTCATAGAAACAGGAAATTTGGCACGAGCATTGATTATGTCATAAATAGGAAAAGCTAATCGGTCCCAACTCGATTATTCAATTCTATGCGCAAAAGAATTAGCGTACAAATTTTACGTGCAGAATGTAATTTTCTCACTTTCCGGTGTCATAGAAACAGGAAATTTAGCACGAGCATTGATTATGTCATAAATAGTAAAAGCTAATGGGTCCCAACTCCATTATTCAATTCTATGCGCAAAAGAATTAGCGTCCAAATTTTACGTGCGGTATGTAATTTTCTCACTTTCCGGTGTCATAGAAACAGGAAATTTGGCACGAGCATTGATTATGTCATAAATAGGAAAAGCTAATGGGTCCCAACTCCATTATTCAATTCTATGCGCAAAAGAATTAGCATCCAAATTTTACGTACATAATCCAAATCTCTCACTTCCCAATGTCATAGAAACATGAAATTTGGCACGAGCATTGATTGTGTCATAAATATGAAAAGTTAATAGGTCCCAACTCGATTATTCAATTCTAAACGCAAAATAATTAGTGTCCAAATTTTACGTATGTAATCTAATTCTCTCACTTCCTGATGTCATTTTATATGACGGAAACATTGGTTACCTCCACGTGGTGTTTCCTGGGTAACGCAGAGAACTATGCAAAATGGTGAACATATGTTTTTCCTCAGTATCTCTAAAGTAACCACGACTTCATAAGATTTTCCGTGTGAACACCAGATAAACACCAGTACCAAATTAACTCGGGCGAAGCCGGGTATATCAGCTAGTAAATATATATGTGCAGCTGGTAAGGGTTATACATCTCCTGTATATAGTGATATGGAGCATGCTGGTATAACCTGGGTATCTCTAGTATATAATTATATATGTACAGCTGGTATACGTTATACATCTCCTGTATTTAGCGATATAGACCATTTTGGTATAACCTGAGTATACACTGTATGTAATTATATATGTACAGCTGGTATAAGCTATACATCTCCTGTATATAGTGATATGGAGCATGCTGGTATAACCTGGGGATCTCTAGTATATAATTATATATGTACAGCTGGTATAGGTTATACATATCCTGTATATAGTGATATGGAGCATCCTGGTATAACCTGGGAATCTCCTGTATAGCAAGAAGCTAGCAGAGATAATCTTATCAGCGCAGTCGGCTGATAACAGCTGATTGATTAATTCTAGCAAACTAGAATTCATCGATCAAAGACTCGTCCACGAAAACTGCACAACGTCCCTGCATTTAGACAGAACGGGAATTGCTCAAAAGACGGCTTTGAGTGATTTTTGAGCAATTCTCGTTGTGTCTAAATGGGCCATCTATATATATAAAGACGAAAGCCCTCACTGACTCACCGACTGACTGACTGACTCACTCACTGACTGACTCGCCAAAAGTTCTCCAACTTCCCGATGTCGTAAAAACATGAAATTTGCCACAAGCATAGATTATCTCCAAAATAGGAAAAGTAATTGGGTCCCAACTCAATTATTAAATTCTAGTGCAAAAGAATTGGCGTTGAAATTTTGCGTACGGAATCTAAATCTCTTACTTCCAAATGCCATAGAAACTTAAAATTTGGCACAAGCATTGATTATGTCATAAATAGGAAAAGTTAATGGGTCCCAACTCGAATATTCAATTCTATGCGCAAAAGAATTAGCGTCCAAATTTTACGTACAGAATCTAATTCTCTCACTTCCCGGTGTCATAGAAACTCAAAATTTGGCAGGAGCATTGCATATGTCATAAATAGGAAAAGTTAATGGGTCTCAACTCGATTATTCAATTCTATGCGCAAAAGAATTAGCGCCCAAATTTTACATACGGAATGTATTTTTCTCACTTTCCGGTGTCATAGAAACGTGAAATTTGGCACGAGCATTGATTATGTCATGAATAGGAAAAGCTAATGGGTCCCAACTCGATTATTCAATTCTATGCGCAAAATAATTAGCGTCCAAATTGTACGTACGGAATGTATTTTTCACACTTTCTGGTGTCATAGAAATGTGAAATTTGGCACGAGCATAGATTATGTCATAAATAGGAAAAGTTAATGGGTCCCAACTCCATTATTCAATTCTATGCGCAAAAGAATTAGCGTCCAAATTTTACGTACATAATCTAAATATCTCACTTCCTGATGCCATTTTATATAAAGGGAACGTTGCATGGTTACCTCCCGTGGTGTTTCCTGGGTAACGCAGAGAACTATGCAAAATGGTGAACATATGTTTTTCCTCAGTATCTCTAAAGTAACCACGACTTCTTAAGATTTTCCGTGTGAACACCAGATAAACACCAGTACCAAATTAACTTGGGCGAAGCCGGGTATATCAGCTAGTAATCCTATATAGTATTGCTCTCTATACAGCATCTGTATGAATGTTTTTCATCCAGGTGCGCCTATATTTGTACACCTGAGATAGGCCTAACAATCATTTAAATCCACCGAGGATATTTCACTATCCGGATCATACATATCTCGGGCGGTGTAGTGACGGCTGACTTTGGTGCTGGTTTTTCTATTTTGTTTTGTAGTCAGTCTGGCCTGGGGAGTTTTTATTCTAACTTTTACTTAGAATTAATAAAAGTTATTTTTTCTCCCTGTACTCTTCGAGGGATCAGATCAGTGAATTGTTTCCCACATTGGTCACACAATAAAAGAACTCTTCAAAAACCTGCATTTGGTTTTAAAAAAACATGTATTGTTTAAATCCACATGCAGCTTTTTTTTTTAAATTGTGGTTCAAAAATGCAACAAAAAACATGAACACCGTGTAAGGCACTACAAACAAATTTCATGTAGTCCAGGAAATGAGTCATGTTATGCCAAGGGGATATATCATGTATGTAAGTTTGTTTTTCAGCTGTACGCAGTACAGTTTGAGTATGGGTACAGGTGATGGGGGACCAAGGTGAACTTTTGCATCAGGACCCAAGAGTCATTAGCTGCACTCCTGCTCATTGGATACAATGTATCAGGGCAGGTAACATGTATCAGTGGAGTCCTGGCTCTTCAGCTCACGGAGGATTGTTTGGTCTGCACACGGCTGGAATGCACTGTGTGAGCAGGAAGCAGCAGCTCAGGTTATTGCAACTTCTGGATGTAGAGAAGAATGATTTCTTTCAATTACAGCAAGCAGGAATCTCAAAGCTGGTGAGGAACTGAAACAGGGAATGATTTCTAAAGTTGCAGAACTTTTTATCACACAATGAAAGGCTTCTCCAGTTACTGGACAACCCCTTTTCAATAGGACCTTCTATGAGAAAAAAGCAGAGATATACTTATTACTTACCCTTTTGCGCCCACCGGGATCCAGCGCCGCGGCTCCACTACGGTGAGAACAGAGCTGTCTGCTTCCTGCAGATATCAGCTCAGTGCATGAGCCGGCTTAGGAGAACAGCTGACCAGCAGAGGTCCTGGGCAACTGAACCCGCCAATCTACTACTGATGAGGATAGGACAACTGGGCAACCCCTTTAATGACACCACTTAGATCAGGTGGTGACAAATTCCCTTTATGTTGCCATCTGTGAAATCCGTATAAAGTAGTGACAGGCGCGCTGATTTGCATTGATATGTCTCATGTATCTGCGGAGCAGCTTGTCAGAAGCTGCCGCACAAAGAGGACTACAAGAAGCTGCTCAAGGGGGCAGGTATCTCTCCTCCAGAAGGAATGATGCAGCCTGCAGGTACACGGCCGTACGGCAATGTCCCACCTAAGTCCAAAGCAGGTTTGGCTGATCCCTTCCTGCCTCACAGTGTATATTTAGGACTGACACAATAGTTACAGCCTAACATACTGTTACAGGTGGGACTCCAAAGACCGTTCTCGTCCTACTGGAGGGGAGCTGATGTGTTCTTTAAAAAACGTATATTATTAATTGTTGTAGAAGTCATTTCCATATAAATGCTAACTAGAGATGAGCGAGTATACTCGGTAAAGGCAATGGCTCGAGCGAGTATTGCCTTTAGCGAGTACCTGCCCGCTCGAGATGAAAGGTTTGGGTGTCGGCGGCGGGGAAGGCGGAGGAACGGAGGGGAGATCTCTCTCTCCCCCCCGCTCCCTCCTGCTGACAGCCGCTACTCACCGCTCCACCGCGCCGGCACCTAAACCTTTCATCTCGAGCGGGCAGGTACTCGATAAAGGCAATGCTCGCTCGAGCAATTGCCTTTACCGAATATACTCGATTATCTCTTATGCTAACTTTTCTCCTTAGAGAGAGCAGTGAGTGAGGAGACTCCAAAGGACACTCATGCCCTCTGGGTAATATGCAAATAAGGGGGTCAGAAAAACTATCCTTTCTCCTGAGGGGGACGGTAAGTGAGCTGCTCTCCCTAAGGAGAATAGGCCTTTCACTGAATTGACTAGTATAGGCATTTCCCTAAGGAGAATAGATAGCATTTCTGACCCCCGTCCCAGGCCTCTCACTAGCAAAACCAGACTCCTACTGTTCACTGATGAAGGGAAAATACCCTGAAACAGCTGTCTGTGCATGGAGTCTGGCTTTGCTTTTATTTCCCAGTCATTGTTACAAGGCTTGTATAAAGAGTCTAACTTTGGCTTGCAGGAATGCTGGCTTCCAATAGGTGGCACTGTGGAGGTATTATTCCATCTCCCTTATTTGCACATTACCATATAAAAGCGGTGAAGGACGGAGTGTGCTGCCATATTCAGCTTCCCCAGCCAGATAATCGGTTGTACAATTCCACCTCCAAAATATTTTTATTAGATTTCCCAAGGAATTGATGCATATCGACTCCTGACACTTGAGCTGCCGGATGCTTCTACTAAGCTCAGTCTTTGACACGGACACTTACCTCTGCACACATCACACATTCACAGCACACATATACAGCACATATCACACAGCACAAAGCTCTGTGGGCCATGCTGATAACGTTGTCTGACACTAACGTAAGAATGTCAACGCAGGGACGCAGATAATTCAAGGGTTGGACTGTATATGAAACAATGTGATGAGAACTACAAGTTTCAGCATGGCAATAAAAAGGCTAAATGAGAAAGAAGGAACTGAGATAATATAAAGTTTATTTATTTTAGATGATATAATAGAACAAGAGGATGAAAGGAGGGATAGAAAAGATACAAATGAGATAGATAGACAGAGAGACAGACATAGAGATGAGGTAGATTCTCCTCAGTATATACACATAGAGGGGAGGTAGATTCTCCTTAGTATATACACATAGAGGTGAGGTAGATTCTCTTCAGTATATACACATAGACGTGAGGTAGATTCTCCTCAGTATATACACATAGAGGTAAGGTAGGTTCTCCTCAGTATATACACATAGAGGTGAGGTAGATTCTCCTCAGTATATACACATAGAGGGAAGGTAGATTCTCCTCAGTATATACACAGAGGTGACATAGATTCTCCTCAGTATATACACAGAGGTGAGGTAGATTCTCCTCAGTATATACACATAAAGGTGAGGTAGATTCTCCTCAGTATATACACATAGAGGTGAGGTAGATTCTCCTCAGTATATACACATAGAGGGGAGGTAGATTCTCCTCAGCATATACACATAGAGATCCGTTAGATTCTCCTCTGTATATACACATAGAGGTGAGGTAGATTCTCCTCAGTATATACACATGGAGGTGAGGTAGATTCTCTTTAGTATATACACATAGAGGTGAGGTAGATTCTCTTTAGTATATACACATAGAGGTGAGGTAGATTCTCTTCAGTATATACACATAGACGTGAGGTAGATTCTCCTCAGTATATACACATAGAGGTAAGGTAGGTTCTCCTCAGTATATACACATAGAGGTGAGGTAGATTCTCCTCAGTATATACACATAGAGGGAAGGTAGATTCTCCTCAGTATATACACAGAGGTGACATAGATTCTCCTCAGTATATACACAGAGGTGAGGTAGATTCTCCTCAGTATATACACATAAAGGTGAGGTAGATTCTCCTCAGTATATACACATAGAGGTGAGGTAGATTCTCCTCAGTATATACACATAGAGGGGAGGTAGATTCTCCTCAGCATATACACATAGAGATCCGTTAGATTCTCCTCTGTATATACACATAGAGGTGAGGTAGATTCTCCTCAGTATATACACATAGAGGTGAGGTAGATTCTCCTCAGTATATACACATAGAGGGGAGGTAGATTCTCCTCAGCATATACACATAGAGATCCGTTAGATTCTCCTCTGTATATACACATAGAGGTGAGGCAGATTCTCCTCAGTATATACACAGAGAGGTGAGGTAGATTCTCCTCAGTATATACACATAGAGATGAGGTAAATTCTCCTCAGTATATACACATAGAAGTGAGGTAGATTCTCCTCAGTATATACACATAGAGGTGAGGTGGATTCGCCTCAGTATATACACATAGAGGTGAGGTAGATTCTCCTCAGCATATACACATAGAGGTGATGAAGATTTTCCTCAGTATATACACATAGAGGTGAGGTAGATACTCCTCAGTGTATACACATGGAGGAGGTAGATTCTCCTCAGTATATACACATAGGGACGAGGTAGATTGTCCTCAGTATATACACATAGAGGTGAGGTAGATTGTTCTCAGTATATACATAGAGGTGAGGTAGATTCTCCTCAGTATATACACAGAGTGGTGAGGTAGATTCTCCTCAGTATATACACATGGAGGTGAGGTAGATTCTCTTTAGTATATACACATAGAGGTGAGGTAGATTCTCTTTAGTATATACACATAGAGGTGAGGTAGATTCTCTTCAGTATATACACATAGACGTGAGGTAGATTCTCCTCAGTATATACACATAGAGGTAAGGTAGGTTCTCCTCAGTATATACACATAGAGGTGAGGTAGATTCTCCTCAGTATATACACATAGAGGGAAGGTAGATTCTCCTCAGTATATACACAGAGGTGACATAGATTCTCCTCAGTATATACACAGAGGTGAGGTAGATTCTCCTCAGTATATACACATAAAGGTGAGGTAGATTCTCCTCAGTATATACACATAGAGGTGAGGTAGATTCTCCTCAGTATATACACATAGAGGGGAGGTAGATTCTCCTCAGCATATACACATAGAGATCCGTTAGATTCTCCTCTGTATATACACATAGAGGTGAGGTAGATTCTCCTCAGTATATACACATAGAGGTGAGGTAGATTCTCCTCAGTATACACACATAGAGGGGAGGTAGATTCTCCTCAGCATATACACATAGAGATCCGTTAGAATCTCCTCTGTATATACACATAGAGGTGAGGCAGATTCTCCTCAGTATATACACAGAGAGGTGAGGTAGATTCTCCTCAGTATATACACATAGAGATGAGGTAAATTCTCCTCAGTATATACACATAGAAGTGAGGTAGATTCTCCTCAGTATATACACATAGAGCTGAGGTGGATTCGCCTCAGTATATACACATAGAGGTGAGGTAGATTCTCCTCAGTATATACACATAGAGGTGATGAAGATTTTCCTCAGTATATACACATAGAGGTGAGGTAGATACTCCTCAGTGTATACACACAGAGGAGGTAGATTCTCCTCAGTATATACACATAGGGACGAGGTAGATTGTCCTCAGTATATACACATAGAGGTGAGGTAGATTCTCCTCTGTATATACATACAGAGCTCATTTATATGCGCCTCAGTATATACGCCTAGAGGTGAGGTAGATTCTGCTCAGTATATACACACAGAGGTGAGGTAGATTCTCCTCAGTATATACACATAGAGGTGAAGTAGATTCTGCTCAGTATATACACATAGATGGGAGGTAGATTCTCCTCCGTATATACACATAGAGGGGAGGTAGATTTTTCTCAGTATCTACACATAGAGGTGAGGTAGGTTCTCCTCAGTATATACACATAGAGGTTAGGTAGATTCTCTTCAGTATATACACATAGAGGTGAGGTAGACTCTCCTCAGAATATACACACAGAGGTCATTTATATTCTCCTCAGTATATACACATAGAAGTGAGGTAGATTCTCCTCAGTATATACACATAGAGGTGAGGTAGATACTCCTCAGTATATACACATAGAGGTGAGGTAGATTCTCCTCAGTATATACACATAGAGGTGAGGTCGATTCTCTTCAGTATATACACATAGAGGTGAGGTAGACTCTCCTCAGGATATACACACAGAGGTCATTTATATTCTCCTCAGTATATACACATAGAGGTGAGGTAGATTCTCCTCAGTATATATACACATAGAGGTGAGGTAGATTCTCCTCAGTATACACACACAGAGGTGAGGTAGATTCCCCTCAGTATATATACACATAGAGGTGAGGTAGATTCTCCTCAGTATATACACATAGAGGGGAGGTAGATTCTCCTCAGTATATACACACAGAGGGGAGATAGATTCTCCTCAGTATATACACATAGAGGGGAGGTAGATTCTCCGTAGTATATACACTTATAGGTGAGGTAGATTCTCCTCAGTATATACACACATAGAGGTGAGGTAGATTCTCCTCAGTATATACACGCAGAGGGGAGATAGATTCTCCTCAGTATACACACATAGAGGTGAGGTAGATTCTTCTCAGTATATACACAGAGGTGAGGTAGATTCTCCTTAGTATATACATATAGAGAGGACATAGATTCTCCTCAGTATATACACATAGAGGTGTGATAGATTCTCCTCAGTATATACACACAGGTGAGGTAGATTCTCCTCAGTATATACACATAGAGGTGAAGTAGATTCTCCTCAGTATATATACATAGAGGTGAGGTAGATTCTCTTCATTATATACACATGGAGGTGAGGTAGATTCTCCTCTGTATATACACATAGGGGTGAGGTAGATTCTCCTCAGTATATACATATAGAGGTGAGGCAGATTCTTCTCAGTATATACACATATAGTTGAGGTAGATTCTCCTCAGTATATACACATAGAGGTGAGGTAGATTCTCCTCAGTATATACACACAGAGGTGAGGTAGATTCTCCTTAGTACATACACATGGAGGTGAGGTAGATTCTTCTCAGTATATACACATATAGTTGAGGTAGATTCTCCTCAGTATATACACATAGAGGTGAGGTAGATTCTCATCAGTATATACACATAGAGGGGAGGTAGATTCTCCTCAGTATATACACATACAGGTGAGGTAGATACTCCTCAGTATATACACACAGAGGTGAGGTAGATTCTCCTCAGTATATACACACAGAGGTGTGGTAGATTCTCCTCACTATACACACAGAGGGGAGGTAGATTCTCCTTAGTATATACACATAGAGGTGAGGTAGATTCTCCTCAGTATATACATAGAGAGGTGAGGTAGATTCTCCTCTGTATATACACATAGAGGTGAGGTAGATTCTCCTCAGTATATACAGATAGAGGTGAGGTAGATTCTCCTCGGTATATACACATAAAGGTGAGGTAGATTCTCCTCAGTATATACAGATAGAGTTGAGGTAGATTCTCCTCAGTATATACACATAGAGGTGAGGTAGATTCTCCTTAGTATATACACATAGAGGTGAGGTAGATTCTCCTTGGTATATACACATAAAGGTGAGGTAGATTCTCCTCAGTATATACACATAGAGGTGAGGTAGATTCTCCTCAGTATATACACATAGAGGTGAGGTAGATTCTCCCAGTATACACACAGAGGTGAGGTAGATTCTCCTCAGTATATACACATAGAGGTGAGGCAGATTCTCCTCAGTATATACACACAGAGGTGAGCTGGATTCTCCTCAGTATATACACATAAAGGTGAGGTAGATTCTACTCAGTATATACACATAGAGGTGAGGTAGATTCTCCTCAGTATATACACATAGAGGTGAGGTAGATTCTCCTCAGTATATACACATAGAGGTGAGGTAGATTCTCCTCAGTATACACACACAGAGGTGAGGTAGAGTCTCCTCCGTATATACACATAGAGGTGAGGTAGATTCTCCTCAGTATACACACACAGAGGTGAGGTAGAGTCTCCTCAGTATATACACATAGAGGGGAGGTAGATTCTCCCACGGATATACACATAGAGGGGAGGTAGATTCTCCTTAGTATACACACAGAGGTGAGGTAGATTCTCCTCAGTATATACACATAAAGGTGAGGTAGATTCTCCTCAGTATATACACATAGATTGGAGGTAGATTCTCCTCAGTATATACACATAGAGGTGAGGTAGATTCTCCTCAGTATATACACATAGAGGTGAGATAGATTCTCCTCAGTATATACACATAGAGGTGAGGTAGATTCTCCTCAGTATACACACAGAGGTGAGGTAGATTCTCCTCAGTATATACACATAAAGGTGAGGTAGATTCTCCTCAGTATATACACATAGAGGTGAGGTAGATACTCCTCAGTATATACACATAGAGGGGAGGTAGATTCTCCTCAGTATATACACACAGAGGTGAGCTGGATTCTCCTCAGTATATACACATAAAGGTGAGGTAGATTCTACTCAGTATATACACATAGAGGTGAGGCAGATTCTCCTCAGTATATACACATAGAGGTGAGGTAGATTCTCCTCAGTATATACACATGGAGGTGAGGTAGATTCTCCTCGGTATATACACATCGAGGTGAGGTAGATTCTCCTCAGTATATACACATAGAGGTGAGGTAGATTCTCCTTAGTATATACACATAGAGGTGAGGTAGATTCTCCTTGGTATATACACATAAAGGTGAGGTAGATTCTCCTCAGTATATACACATAGAGGTGAGGTAGATTCTCCTCAGTATATACACATAGAGGTGAGGTAGATTCTCCCAGTATACACACAGAGGTGAGGTAGATTCTCCTCAGTATATACACATAGAAGTGAGGTAGATTCTCCTCAGTATATACACATAGAGGTGAGGTAGATACTCCTCAGTATATACACATAGAGGTGAGGTAGATTCTCCTCAGTATATACACATAGAGGTGAGGTCGATTCTCTTCAGTATATACACATAGAGGTGAGGTAGACTCTCCTCAGGATATACACACAGAGGTCATTTATATTCTCCTCAGTATATACACATAGAGGTGAGGTAGATTCTCCTCAGTATATATACACATAGAGGTGAGGTAGATTCTCCTCAGTATACACACACAGAGGTGAGGTAGATTCCCCTCAGTATATATACACATAGAGGTGAGGTAGATTCTCCTCAGTATATTAACATAGAGGTGAGGGGGATTCTCCTCAGTATATACACATAGAGGGGAGGTAGATTCTCCTCAGTATATACACACAGAGGGGAGATAGATTCTCCTCAGTATATACACATAGAGGGGAGGTAGATTCTCCGTAGTATATACACTTATAGGTGAGGTAGATTCTCCTCAGTATATACACACATAGAGGTGAGGTAGATTCTCCTCAGTATATACACGCAGAGGGGAGATAGATTCTCCTCAGTATACACACATAGAGGTGAGGTAAATTCTTCTCAGTATATACACAGAGGTGAGGTAGATTCTCCATAGTATATACATATAGAGAGGACATAGATTCTCCTCAGTATATACACATAGAGGTGTGATAGATTCTCCTCAGTATATACACACAGGTGAGGTAGATTCTCCTCAGTATATACACATAGAGGTGAAGTAGATTCTCCTCAGTATATATACATAGATGTGAGGTAGATTCTCTTCAGTATATACACATGGAGGTGAGGTAGATTCTCCTCTGTATATACACATAGGGGTGAGGTAGATTCTCCTCAGTATATACATATAGAGGTGAGGCAGATTCTTCTCAGTATATACACATATAGTTGAGGTAGATTCTCCTCAGTATATACACATAGAGGTGAGGTAGATTCTCCTCAGTATATACACACAGAGGTGAGGTAGATTCTCCTTAGTACATACACATGGAGGTGAGGTAGATTCTTCTCAGTATATACACATATAGTTGAGGTAGATTCTCCTCAGTATATACACATAGAGGTGAGGTAGATTCTCCTCAGTATATACACATAGAGGGGAGGTAGATTCTCCTCAGTATATACACATACAGGTGAGGTAGATACTCCTCAGTATATACACACAGAGGTGAGGTAGATTCTCCTCAGTATATACACACAGAGGTGTGGTAGATTCTCCTCACTATATACACAGAGGGGAGGTAGATTCTCCTTAGTATATACACATAGAGGTGAGGTAGATTCTCCTCAGTATATACATAGAGAGGTGAGGTAGATTCTCCTCTGTATATACACATAGAGGTGAGGTAGATTCTCCTCAGTATATACAGATAGAGGTGAGGTAGATTCTCCTCGGTATATACACATAAAGGTGAGGTAGATTCTCCTCAGTATATACAGATAGAGTTGAGGTAGATTCTCCTCAGTATATACACATAGAGGTGAGGTAGATTCTCCTTAGTATATACACATAGAGGTGAGGTAGATTCTCCTTGGTATATACACATAAAGGTGAGGTAGATTCTCCTCAGTATATACACATAGAGGTGAGGTAGATTCTCCTCAGTATATACACATAGAGGTGAGGTAGATTCTCCCAGTATACACACAGAGGTGAGGTAGATTCTCCTCAGTATATACACATAGAGGTGAGGAAGATTCTCCTCAGTATATACACACAGAGGTGAGCTGGATTCTCCTCAGTATATACACATAAAGGTGAGGTAGATTCTACTCAGTATATACACATAGAGGTGAGGTAGATTCTCCTCAGTATATACACATAGAGGTGAGGTAGATTCTCCTCAGTATATACACATAGAGGTGAGGTAGATTCTCCTCAGTATACACACACAGAGGTGAGGTAGAGTCTCCTCAGTATATACACATAGAGGTGAGGTAGATTCTCCTCAGTATACACACACAGAGGTGAGGTAGAGTCTCCTCAGTATATACACATAGAGGGGAGGTAGATTCTCCCACGGATATACACATAGAGGGGAGGTAGATTCTCCTTAGTATACACACAGAGGTGAGGTAGATTCTCCTCAGTATATACACATAAAGGTGAGGTAGATTCTCCTCAGTATATACACATAGATTGGAGGTAGATTCTCCTCAGTATATACACATAGAGGTGAGGTAGATTCTCCTCAGTATATACACATAGAGGTGAGATAGATTCTCCTCAGTATATACACATAGAGGTGAGGTAGATTCTCCTCAGTATACACACAGAGGTGAGGTAGATTCTCCTCAGTATATACACATAAAGGTGAGGTAGATTCTCCTCAGTATATACACATAGAGGTGAGGTAGATACTCCTCAGTATATACACATAGAGGGGAGGTAGATTCTCCTCAGTATATACACACAGAGGTGAGCTGGATTCTCCTCAGTATATACACATAAAGGTGAGGTAGATTCTACTCAGTATATACACATAGAGGTGAGGCAGATTCTCCTCAGTATATACACATAGAGGTGAGGTAGATTCTCCTCAGTATATACACATGGAGGTGAGGTAGATTCTCCTCGGTATATACACATCGAGGTGAGGTAGATTCTCCTCAGTATATACACATAGAGGTGAGGTAGATTCTCCTTAGTATATACACATAGAGGTGAGGTAGATTCTCCTTGGTATATACACATAAAGGTGAGGTAGATTCTCCTCAGTATATACACATAGAGGTGAGGTAGATTCTCCTCAGTATATACACATAGAGGTGAGGTAGATTCTCCCAGTATACACACAGAGGTGAGGTAGATTCTCCTCAGTATATACACATAGAGGTGAGGAAGATTCTCCTCAGTATATACACACAGAGGTGAGCTGGATTCTCCTCAGTATATACACATAAAGGTGAGGTAGATTCTACTTAGTATATACACATAGAGGTGAGGTAGATTCTCCTCAGTATATACACATAGAGGTGAGGTAGATTCTCCTCAGTATATACACATAGAGGTGAGGTAGATTCTCCTCAGTATACACACACAGAGGTGAGGTAGAGTCTCCTCAGTATATACACATAGAGGTGAGGTAGATTCTCCTCAGTATACACACACAGAGGTGAGGTAGAGTCTCCTCAGTATATACACATAGAGGGGAGGTAGATTCTCCCACGGATATACACATAGAGGGGAGGTAGATTCTCCTCAGTATACACACAGAGGTGAGGTAGATTCTCCTCAGTATATACACATAAAGGTGAGGTAGATTCTCCTCAGTATATACACATAGACTGGAGGTAGATTCTCCTCAGTATATACACATAGAGGTGAGGTAGATTCTCCTCAGTATATACACATAGAGGTGAGGTAGATTCTCCTCAGTATATACACATAGAGGTGAGGTAGATTCTCCTCAGTATACACACAGAGGTGAGGTAGATTCTCCTCAGTATATACACATAAAGGTGAGGTAGATTCTCCTCAGTATATACACATAGAGGTGAGGTAGATACTCCTCAGTATATACACATAGAGGGGAGGTAGATTCTCCTCAGTATATACACACAGAGGTGAGCTGGATTCTCCTCAGTATATACACATAAAGGTGAGGTAGATTCTACTCAGTATATACACATAGAGGTGAGGCAGATTCTCCTCAGTATATACACATAGAGGTGAGGTAGATTCTCCTCAGTATATACACATGGAGGTGAGGTAGATTCTCCTCGGTATATACACATCGAGGTGAGGCAGATTCTCCTCAGTATATACACATAGAGGGGAGGTAGATTCTCCTCAGTATATACACATAGAGGGGAGGTAGATTCTCCTCAGTATATACACATAGAGGTGAGGTAGATTCTCCTCAGTATATACACACAGAGGTGAGGTAGATTCTCCTCAGTATATACACATAGAGGTGAGGTAGATTCTCCTCAGTATATACACATGGAGGTGAGGTAGATTCTCCTCGGTATAGTCAGTCAGTGAGTCTTTCAGTAAGTCAGTCAGCGAGTCAGTTGGTGAGTCTGTCAGTCAGTGAGCTATTCGGTAAATCAGTCAGTGAGTTAGTCAGTTAGTCAATGAGTGTTATGTTATATATATATACAGATTAGAACATATACCCCTGCATTGCACTGCGATTTTATGAACAGCGGTCCTGGAATATACAAAGTGAGCCACATCATTGATCCTGGCATCGCACTGTTATGGAATTCTTCTAAAACAAAAAGCTGTTGCCTATAGCAGCCAATCACAACACAGCTTTTATTTTACTCAGAAGTATAAGAAACGAAAGCTGAACTGTGATTGGTTGCTGTTGGCAACACAAATTACAGGGGAAGTCTGTGAGTTTTTGATTTTTAATGACACCAGTATTTGTCGCCCCGCTGCTGAAGAACGCTCATACAAAATCTCACTCAAATCAGACCAGAACTGCAGATTTGTATACGACAGAAACAAACAGACTGTGCGATATATATATATGTGTGTGTGTGTGTGTGTGTAGCTCGGGTCCCCAATACAGAACGTGTGCAATGCAAAACGTGACATTTTAAGTAAAAAAAGGCGATATCAGAACATACGCGTAAATATGTGGGGGCACCGATGCTGATTAATGCTATGTAAATGTATTAGCCATATATTATACCGCTGAGGTAGAATAAAAGCTGTGCTGTGATTGGTTGCTATATATTATACTAGTAATTATTAGGAAATTATAGTACTAGTGTTTCTGGTGGCACAATGCGTCACACAACTCTGCTACATGC
>CM069412.1:12960882-13045882 GCA_035609135.1 Eleutherodactylus coqui
GCAAACTTCCCGATGCTGTGCTCCCCGCTCCAGATGCACTTTACTCACCTGACGTTCACCGCTGTAGCTCCTCATCTCCGCTGCCAGGCACCGTCCCGCCTCCTCTTCCCGGTTGACGCTGCTGCAGTGTCTTCGGCAGTCATTGACACTGCTGAATCTCATCCCCACTCACACTCTCCCCTCTGTCTTGGGCAGCGGCTGCAGATCCATGGCAGTGTTATATGTCTTGCTGTCTAGTGTGTATAGATTGTTGGCAGCCGTGGACACTTAGGGATGTTTTACCTGTTAGCCTTACATAATGAACTGTGAGTGCTTCCATGTTACACATGTAACATGGAAGCATTTAGAACTAACAATGTAAGGCTAACTGATCAAACATCCCTAACCCTAACCCTCCTCGGCAGCCAACTATCTATACACAGCATGCTGCTAGGACCTTTGACAAGCCACCCAATCGGGAGCTAGTGGTATGAGAGGGGCATTTCTCCTGTCACAACCCTAGCTTCCTGCTGGCATCAAGATACAATAATACCAAAGTGGTTCCCCCCTTGGCCTATAAGAGGCTCTCGGAGGCTCCTTGTGTGTAGTGACCTCTTCTTCCACTTGTAGAGCTTGTTGACCACTACACGCCTCTACGACACTGATGCAACACCCCAGAGGGGTACTCCAAACACTTGACTAACATGATGAGCTGGGAGGGATAAGTGCTGGCTTGTCGCGGCGGCACTTACCAGGCTCAGGTCCCTGAGGGATGACACGCAGCCAAAGCCAGAGCGGTATTGCAGGTCAGCTTTGACACCCCTAGGATAGGCAATGTCAGTAAACGGGATGAGGGGAGTAGTAGTTATAACTTGTGACACCACCGTTCCCACACACCAGTATGCTAAGCGGCAGAGAAATAACACAGAGACTTGTGTATAGTACCTCGGGTCCCCAGGAACAGTTAGGGCCCGGTATAACTTTACTTGATAAACTTTGGCAAACAATTATTCACAGTAATGCAGGTACAATTCTCTTAAGTGCCAGTAGACTAGAGATCAGGGAGGATACACAGGATGACTGCTGTCCTACAGTCCACGTTATCTGTGCGGTACCGCTCCTGGACTGGGAGAACTCCAGAGGAGGAAGGGGGTAGGGGTCACTCCGCAGACTCTCTGGCACACAATTATTTACATGAAAGCTTTAGTAATAACACCCTGTACGGCAGGCGGGTAGGTGTAACTCAGTCGCGTACCTCTGTGCGGGGATCCTGACTATGGATGGCCATACAGGAAAAACTAGTAGTGTGAATTGGTACCTGTACAGGGGGATGTTCTCTCTTAGGGTTTTGGGATTTACTCCATTCACATCCAGACCTCACTCGCTATGGGATATCTCTCCTCTTCCTCCATCTTCACCTACGTGGAAGCTGAAGGCGCTTCCATGCGGCTCTGTGTTACGTATATCTCAGGTAGACAAGATGGAAGACCTCTTCCCGCTCTCAAGCACTCACATTTATACCTACTGACACACCACATGACATGACAGGCTGATACATTTACATGCAGGCAGTGATTTTATTAAAGTTAACCTCTCAAGCGCCGCAGCTGTGCAACAGACACACTGGATATGACAGGACAGCTTTGCACAGTGCATCTACATAGGACAAACATGTATGACATTTATGGGAGTGCTAGTAAAGGTAATAAGACATAATAAAACCTCTAAAATGTCAGGATTGTAGCAATTTGTAGAATAAAGGTAACATAATATTTACACCAAATGGCGAACGCCATAAAAATAAATCACATAACGTTGTGAAATTGATTTTTCTCTGTTGCTCCCAGCAAAAAAAATCCTAAAAGTTCTACAATGCATCATTTGGACCCAAATAAAATTCGTAACGCATCCCACAGAACACAAGGTGTGACACAGCGGCACGGACAAGTTCTGGAACATGAAAGGGAAACAACTTACTGGCTCCTAAGGCTAAAATCCGTTATGTCGCTAAGAGGTTAACAATGCACTTGAGGCGACCGCGCCCTGCGCCAAATATATTTACACGACACATAAATCCAGAATCTGCAATAAAAAAGGTACATTTTCGGGAAGCTTTTTCCAATGCCAGGCTGCATGCTCGTGAGCGTGAAACGCGCGTGAGTTTGTGCGTTGCAAGATGCCCAAAACTTGCGCAAATATGGACTCCATTCTTTTGACACATGAGCGGTGCTGCGAAGTACAAAAAAACGCTGCGTGTCCTATTTTTCGTGTTCCTCAGAACGCATCGCCCGTTGTTTTCAATAGGACCTTACAGACATCACGCGGCTCTCGCATCCCAAGCGTTGTTCACGCGAAATCAATGGGAAGCACAGCGATACGCTATCGCACGTGAAACTAGCCCCGGAGGATCGGAATCCCCCAGGAGCGAGGCGTTGCTGCATGAAGCATAACATGGCAATCAGGTTTATGTTCGACCCACAGCAGATATTGGGGGACTATCCCTTTAAATGGGCCGATGTGAAGAATCAGAAATAAAGTAGACACTTGTGAACGTGATAATGTGAGAAGTGGAGATGCAGGGAACGTAGGAGAATTCACGGCGTGGCGAGCGCGGCTTACGGGTCGGCCTCCGGGAACACTTGTCTGGTTTAATGAACATTGCTAGTGAAGTCGCTATTTCTGGGATGGGGGGGGGGGGGGGCTGGAGATGGAACTGCAAATTGTAAGTCGCGGTTAACCGTATCCGAGGCCTTTTAAGAAAATCAATAAGACAGAATGTGCGCTTCACCCGGACTGTAATTGTAGCGGCGAGACGTGGCGAGCGGACGGCTGCAGGTAAAACCTGCCAGAGAGAGAGACCAATGACCGGTAATTTCCCCAAAAGGTTTCTATTCAATAGGGGCTCATTAATCCGAGTGCTTATAGGAAAGAACATAAAGCGTGCACTTCAGCAAATGGAAAATGGGGCAGGCGCGCTGAGCAAAAGACGCCAGGGTACTGACTGAAATAGTGCCAAAAATGTTGGCATACATGCGGGGGGCCCGAGCCTTTAATCTGCTGGAGCCAAAATGGGAAATACAAAAAACCACTCATTTTAGAGTCATTGAAAGCGCCAATTCATGAGATACTCAACAGTATAAATGTCCCCAGTAGTGGCCCTAATAGTATGTGACCCCCACAGTGGCCCCAGTACTAATAGTGGCTCCTATAGTGACCCCAGTAGTAATTGTGACCCTCATAGTGGCCACAGTAGTAATAGTGATCCCCACAGTAGCCCCAGTAGTAATAGTGACCCTCGTAGTGTCCCCAGTAGTAATAGTGTCCCCCACAGTGGCCCCAGTAGTAATAGTGTCCCCCACAGTGGCCCCAGTAGTAATAGCGCCTGCGTCAGTAATAGTGACCTAGTAGTAACAAAAACTCACGCCCATTTTTCTAGACACACTTCAAAACTAGTGAGCTCCATAAAAAGTGTTTAAGTCCCATGATAAGTCCGGCGCCCCTCATGCACGCCCGCTTTGCTCCAACCCTTTTCTATCTCTTTCTCCTTCCATGACATGACCTGACATTAACCAGACAAGCGGTGCGGGAGGTAAGAGAAGAGTAGGTAACATATCCGAGTGCCAATGGATCCCGTATTATTTAGGTACAGTAATTTACAACTGGTGCCCCCTTTAGCCCCGCCTTCCCTCTGTCTCATATTATACTTAAAGCTGAGAAATGTATGAAGAAATTTCATGTGTCCGAGATCCTCCCCCCCCCCCCTCCTCCTTCTGTAAGACAGCTGGCTGCAGCAGGAGCCTCCCCCCTGCAGCAAGACAAAGAGATCATTAAAGGAACACTGTCACCGCCTAAACTACAGTAAGGGATTCAAGGTGAGGGAACAGGGATCCGGGGAGCTGTGAGGGAATGGGGAGTCCAGGGAGCCGTGAGGGAATGGGGAGTTCGGGGAGCCGTGAGGGAATGGGGAGTCCGGGGAGCCGTGAGGGAATGGGGAGTCCGGGGAGCCATGAGGGAACGGGGAGTCCGGGGAGCCGTGAGGAAATGGGGAGTCTGGGGAGCCGTGAGGGAATGGGGAGTCCGGGGAGCCGTAAGGGAATGGGGGGTCCGGGGAGCCATGAGGGAATGGGGAGTCCGGGGAGCCATGAGGGAATGGGGAGTCCGGGGAGCCGTGAGGGAATGGGGAGTCCGGGAAGCTGTAAGGGAATGGGGAGTCCGGGGAGCTGTAAGGGAATGGGGAGTCCGGGGAGCCGTGAGGGAATGGGGTGTCCAGGGAGCCATGAGGGAATGGGGAGTCCGGGGAGCCGTGAGGGAATGGGGTGTCCAGGGAGCCATGAGGGAATGAGGGTGTCCAGGGAGCCATGAGGGAATGAGGGTCCGGAGAGTCTTGAGGGAATGGAGGGTCAGGGGAGCCGTGTTCCATATTCGCCAGGGGCCCAATTCCAGCGCAGTATCCACACACCAGCAGCTCTCCTCTTTTTACTCTTTACCTCCCGTAGAAATGAATGGTAGACGTGCGCACAGAAAGACTCCAGCTACAGATATGCGCCAACTCAGTGCTGGTGCGGGGAGCGGGAAACATCACAACACGTATGTGACACGCACGCACCCAATGAAATCACAGCGGTTATAATGGATGGACATTGGACATGCCTAAGGGCTCCTTCACATGAACGCCCACCGACACCCGTTTCATATGACGCGTCCGGCGCATCATGTGACACTGTGGGCGTGTCATATGACGCTGCCGACACGTCACTGGATGCGGGAATCGGATCCGGAGGTGAGTATGGGGTCTCTGGGGTGGCTCCGTGACGGACTCCGCTGCGGAATTCCGCTTGTGGAGCCCGTCACGGCCGTGGGCACTCGGCCTAAACGGGGTTGATTTGTGTGCAAATCGGCACTGTGTAATGTACTATTTGCGCACGCAGGGCGCGGTCATTTGCACGCGGCAGACGGGCGATGTTCTGATTTGAATGTCTTTTTAGCCTAATGGGGTCCAGATGTGTTCTTTGTGCAGCCTATCGCACATTTGTACACCTTCCAGAGACTTCCAGGGCGACCTTTGCTGCACAAGTAAAAAATTGGGAAATGCAAACGAACCCAAATGAATGGGTTCTGCTCTCGGAGTATTGTGCTGCGCTGGTGGGAAGGAGCCCTGAGGGCAGATTATCTCCTGCCTCTTCAGTCCTTGCTCCGGCGCAGGTGACTCCTCGGGCTCTTCGGCCAACGTATAAAGCGTCTCATCGGATTGGGTCTCAGTGCGCCAAATTAATAGAATCTGCGTAATGAAAAGCTGTAACAGTTCCCGAACACATTGACCTTTATCTCCGCAGCACGTATGCATCGCGCACAATTAGAAGTCCGCCTTTATATTTGCATATTTAATCTATACTGCTAATTAAGCATTCCAGAGCGCAGAGCGGCTACAAGAACGCGTGGGGGAAGGGCGAGAGCGCGGCATCTTCAGATGATAAATCCTCCGCAGATAAAATCCTTCAGACGAAGAGTAATCGCCGCTCGGGGAGACACCGGCGGGAAAGGGGAAAAAACGTCCTATATCAGATTGCGCGTTTCCATGTTCTTTGGTCCACGCGGGCGAGATCCTTCACATCCGTCTGTTACTCCGAGACGTCTGCCGCTAATAAATGATTTCTGAATCTTCCGGAAGACGGAGAAGAAATTCCATCTAATCAAACAAAATATCCTTCAGGTGTGGCGCCTGCACACAAACCTGCTCTGATTCACAGTGACATTACGCTTTATTCTCTACTCACATCCAAAGCTGCTGCTGGTTGACTATCTGAACTCTGCCAACAGTTGTGTAGTGACCCAGTACACCGCCCCTCCATTAATGTCATACATGTTTGTCCTATGTAGATGCACTGTGCAAAGCTGCCCTGTCATATCCAGTGTGTGTGTTGCACAGCTGCGGCAATTGAGAGGTTAACTCTAAATAAAATCCCTGCCTGCATGTAAATGTATCAGCCTGTCATGTCATGTGGTATGAGAGAAGGTTATAAATGTGAGTGTCTGAGAGCGGGAAGGGGTTGGTCCATGTCTTCAGGAGTGTTGCTGTTCAGGAGGTCCGGGTACATGGGGGGCACCATCAGCCCTCATGTGCTGAAGCATGGAGGAGGAGGAAAGATTTCCCGTGCCGCTTGTAGACTGGATGTGAGTGCGGTGAGGCCCAAGAGTGAGAGAGCATTTGTAAGTAACTACTTCTTTTCAAGGCTAGTGCAGAGGTACTAACTAATCCTGTAATTTTCCTACACGGCCGTCTGAGGTCTGGATCACCGCGTAGAGGTACACCTTTAATTATCACACCCACGCGACTCCAAGTCGGGGGGGGGGGAGGGGTACTGCAAGCCAAAAGTTTCACATGTTCATCTTTGAGTTTATGAAAGCCATGTGGAGGTATTACGTTCTGAAAACTAGTTATTTGCCTGCACTGTGAAGTCTGCAATTGAACTGCCTTGTATTGTCTGTTTGCAAGTTTCAAGTAAAACTTAGGCTGGGCTCTAACTGTTCCTAGGGACTCGTAGTAGTCAGAACTGTCTGTGGCTGAAGTTATTAAAGTGCTGAGGGTCAGACAGGTGTGTGCAGGAACGGTGGTGTCACCCATGACAACTACAACCCCTATCCTAGGGCTGTCCCAGGTGGCCTGCGGTGCTACTCTGGCCTTCACTGCGTGTTGTCCCTCTGGGAATGAGTCTGGTAAGTGCCTCCGTGACACTTCAGCACTCTACCCTCCCAGCTCCCTGCGTATGTCACATGTCCGGGGACAACCTCTTAACCACCCTCCAGTGTTAGTATGGCCAACCACAGCTGTCAGCGACTGCATGGTCCGTCTCCAGCACCATCATGGACAATGCAGCACCGTGGCGCGTGCTTTACCTAAAGATTGCAAATCCTCCCCAGCCTCAGGATAGGGGATAACATGCTGATTGGTGGGGGATGCACTGCTGAGACCCCTGTGTCCCGCTCTTGCCCCGCTGTGACATCACTGAAAATGGAGCTCTGGCTGAGCATGCGCGGTCGGCGCTCCACTCATCTCAATGCGGCTGCTGAACTACTGAAGTGTCCGGAGTCCCAATAAAATGAATGGCGTGCCAGTGTGCTTGAGCAACCAGCGCTCCCTTAAAGGGGTTGTCCCGCGAAACAAAGTGGGGTATACACTTCTGTATGGCCATATTAATGCACTTTGTAATGTACATTGTGCATTAATTATGAGCCATACAGAAGTTATTCACTTACCTGCTCCGTTGCTAGCGTCCCCGTCTCCATGGTGCCGTCTAATTTTCAGCGTCTAATCGCCCGATTAGACGCGCTTGCGCAGTCCGGTCTTCTCCCTTCTGAATGGGGCCGCTCGTGCCAGAGAGCGGCTCCTCGTAGCTCCGCCCCGTCACGTGCCGATTCCAGCCAATCAGGAGGCTGGAATCGGCAATGGACCGCACAGAAGACCTGCGGTCCACCGAGGGTGAAGATCCCGGCGGCCATCTTCGCAAGGTAAGTAAGAAGTCACCAGAGCGCTGGGATTCGGGTAAGTACTATCCGTTTTTTTCTTTAAACTCCTGCATCGGGTTTGTCTCGCGCCGAACGGGGGGGCTATTGAAAAAAAAACAAAAAACGTTTCGGCGCGGGACAACCCCTTTAAGTCTCCTCCTCATTGTGGGGGTGCAGTAAACCCACACTGAGGAGGCCAGAGAACCCCCAATCTGCAAGTTATCAATATTATTGTATCTTGACGCTCCATGGAAAGCTTGAGGGACAGTTAGGAGGGAAAGCCTCAAGGGATCTGGGAGCTTTATGTACATGATGGATGGATGATATGTCACCCTCTATGGAGCCTCATGGGATCTGGGAGCTTTATGTACATGATGGATGGATGATATGTCACTCTCTATGGAGCCTCATGGGATCTGGGAGCTTTATGTACACGATGGATGGATGATATGTCACCCTCTATGGAGCCTCATGGGATCTGGGAGCTTTATGTGCATGATGGATGGATGATATGTCACCCTCTATGGAGCCTCATGGGATCTGGGAGCTTTATGTACATGATGGATGATATGTCACTCTCTATGGAGCCTCATGGGATCTGGGAGCTTTATGCACATGATGGATGGATGATATGTCACCCTCTATGGAGCCTCATGGGATCTGGGAGCTTTATGTACATGATGGATGATATGTCACTCTCTATGGAGCCTCATGGGATCTGGGAGCTTTATGTACATGATAGATGAATGACATGTCACTCTATGGAGCCTCATGGGATCTGGGAGCTTTATGTACATGATGGATGGATGATATGTCACCCTCTATGGAGCCTCATGGGATCTGGGAGCTTTATGTACATGATGGATGGATGATATGTCACCCTCTAGGGATTATCTCTGCAGGCTCACTGGCGACAGTCGCACAGACAGTGTCTACAATGTACAAAAGCTTTACCTCTCCTGCTTGTAATGTGTGTGTTCACATGGATGAGAAACAAGGGGCCCCAGGGTGATAATAAGGCCCTCAACAGGTACATGTAATCACTTACTTTTGTCAACATTACAATTACACAAAGAAAGTTCCATCCCGACAACTTTTAGGGAAGGGATGTTACTGACAATGTGTGTGTGTATATATGTGTGTGTATATATACACAAGACACAAACCTTTCTTGCAGCCATCACACATAGAACCTGCATACACCACACAGAGAGAATGAGAACAGAGAAAGCGGGCCACACTCTCACCAGGGGGCACAGCTGACCACACTCACACCTGGGAAGAAGCTGACCACACCCACACCTGAGAAGACAGCTGACCACACCCACACCTGGAAAGGCAGGTGACCACACCCACACCTGGGAAGAAGCTGACCACACCCACACCTGGGAAGACAGCTGACCACACCTACACATGGAAAGACAGCCGACCACACCTGGAAAGACAGCCGACCACATCCACATCTGGGTGGGCAGATGACCACATCTACACCTGGGAAGACAGCTGACCACACCTGGGAAGACAGCTGACCTCACCCACACCTGGGAAGATAGCTGACCATACCTGGGAAGACAGCTGATCTCCCCTACACCTGGGAAGACATCTGACCACACCTGGGAAGGTAGCTGACCACACCTACACCTGGGAAGACATCTGACCGCACCTGGGAAGGTAGCTGACCACACCCACACATGGAAAGACAGCTGACCACACCTGGAAAGACAGCCGACCACATCCACATCTGGGTAGGCAGATGACCACATCTACACCTGGGAAGACAGCTGACCACACCTGGGAAGACAGCTGACCTCACCCACACCTGGGAAGATAGCTGACCATACCTGGGAAGACAGCAGATCTCCCCTACACCTGGGAAGACATCTGACCACACCTGGGAAGGTAGCTGACCACACCTACACCTGGGAAGGCAGCTGACCACACCCAGGAAGACAGCCGACCACACCTGAGAAGACAGCTGACCACACCCACATCTGGGAAGGCAGCTGTCCACACCCACACCTGGGAAGAAGCTGACCACTCCCACACCTGGGAAGACAGCTGACCACACCCACACCTGAGAAGACAGCCGACCACACCTAGGAATAATAATAATAATCTTTATTTATATAGCGCAACATATTCTGCAGCGCTTACAATACAGGGGAAATAACACAAGACAACGGTCACATGAAGTAATAAATTATTGGAAACAGAAGGGGTGCGGTCCTGCTCCAATGAGTTTACATACTACAGATAATGGGGTGATACTGAAGGTAAAGGGATGGGACTATCCGGGACCAGATCAATCCTACAATCCCATTCGCAGTGTGGGGGTAATACCTCAGAAAGCTTCTTAGAGAACACATCTTAAAAATTCCATAAATAGTCCGGAATACTAATAGTATCGGTGGAGCACATATTTAATCTGTCGGGTCGGGAGCATGAGGCTCCTAAAGCCTATATTTCATAGGCTTTAGCCAAGGAACATATCAGACTATCAAAGTCACCAGCTGGAGCAGGCCTATTTTTTGTTGAAAAGAAAGATGGGTCTTTGCGGCCTTGTGTGGACTATCGGGCTTTAAACAAGATCACCATAAAGAATCAGTGCTCGCTCCCTCTGATCCAGGATCTGGTGAATCAGGTGGTGGGAGCTCGCTGGTTCTCTAAGCTTGACCTTCAGGGGGCTTATAATCTTATACGTATTAAGTCTGGTGACGAGCGGAAGACCGCGTTCAACAGCCCGTTGGGGCACTTCGAGTGTCTGGTGATGCCCTTCGCGTTACGCAACGCCCCTGCGGTTTTACAGGGACTTATGAACACGGTCTTCCACGATTATCTAGGGGTTTTTATGATTGTCTATTTGGATGACATTTTGGTGTACTCATTGGATTGGGACACACATATCAGGCATCTCCATTTAGTGCTAGAGCGGCTACGGGAGTACCAATGGAATGTTAAATTGGTGAAGTGCTCATTTGGGGTCAAAAGCGTGTCATTCCTTGGATATATTGTTACTCCAATGGATGTGTGTATGGAGTCAGACAAGGTTGCGGCAATCGCACAATGGGCTAAACCAGATAATTTGAAGGCTCTTCAGCTCTTTCTTGGGTTTGCCAACTTTTGCAGAAAATTTATCAGAAATTTTTCAGTGCACAACCGCTGACTGATCTCATGAAAAGAGGACCGGATGTGACGTCGTGGTCTCTGGAAGCTTCAGAGGCGTTTGAGCAACTTAAGAGGGCTTTTTCCACCGCGCCGGTGCTTACTCAGCCGGACCCTCAGAAGCACTTTTTCGTGGAGGTAGATGCTTCCGAGGTTGGGGCGGGGGCAGTCCTCTCCCAGGAATTGGGGGCCGTTCAGGGTATAGTCCGTGTGCCTTCTTTTCGCGTAAATTCAGTAGCGCCGAGCGCAACTACGAGAACTTGGTGTATCTTGAGAATGCTAAGCGGCTCAATGCAAGGCAAGCCAGGTGGGCACTTTTCTTCTTGAGATTCAATTTTACAGTCACCTTCCTGCCGGGAGATAAAAATGTGAAAGCTGACGCCCTCTACCACAGTTTCAGGACTGCGGAGGATGGGGACTCTTCTCCGGAAGGCACCCACCCTCCCGATGTCGTGGTGGCAGCCCTGATACGGAACCTTCCGGCTCAGCTTCAGGAATATCAGCTAGAAGGGGTTCTGGCAGGGAAGTTGTTTGTATCGATATCTCTGCATTTGTTGGTTCTGGAGGAGTCTCATTCCTCAATTTTCTGCAGGGCATCCGGGGGTCCAGGGGACTCTTGAACTATGTTCCCGATTCTACTGGTGGCCCGGCATGGCACGGGAGGTCCAGGAGTTCGTAAATCGGTGTTCAGCTTGTGCACGTGGCAAGAGTCGCCGTAAGAACCCTGAGGGACCGTTAAGGCCGTTACCAGTACTTGGTAGGCCATGGTCGCACATGTCCATGAATTTTGTCACTGACCTGCCTCTGTCACAAGAGTGTTCCACCATTTTGGTACTTGTTGACAGGTTCTCGAAAATGGCCCATTTTGTTGCTCTGAAAAAATTACCGTTTGCCGCTGAATTAGTGAAGATTTTTATTAAAGAGATTATAAGGTTGCACGGAATACCGGTCAATATAGTTTCGGATCGGGGGGGGGGGGGGGGTGCAATTCGTGGCCCAATTTTGGAGGGCCTCCTGTAAAAACTTGGGAACATCTCTATCTTTCTCATCAGCATTTCATCCGCAGACGAATGGGAAAACGGAATGTAAAAATCGAGACCTAGTACAATACTTACGTCTTTTTGTGAGCGAGAGGGTCAGTCGGTGGGTAGAGTTTTTACCCTTGGCCAAATTTGCCATAAATAATCGTATAAGTTCGGCGACGGGGGTGTCACCTTTCTTCTGTGTGTTCAGTCGGCATCCCCAGTTCCTGACTTCCATTCCAGTACCTACATTTTGTCCCGCGGTTGATGTTGTTACTAGTGAGTTGCAGGAGGTCTGGAATTGTGTGCACAAGAACCTGGAGGAAGCAAGTGGTCATATGCAACTACGTAGTTGTAAAAGGTCCACTGTGTCAGAGCCATTTGAGGTCGGTCGGAAGGTCTATCTGTCCACAAAGAATTTAAAATTGAAGCTCCCCTTGGTAAAGCTTTCGCCGCATTTTATCGGTCCCTTTGCCATAACGTGAGTCATTAATCCTCTTGCTTATGAGTTGGATTTACCGAGTCCTTGGAGGGTGCATAGGGTGTTTCATAAATCCCTTTTGAAGTTATTTATCCCTCCGGTGGTGGGTACTCCGCAGACAGAGTACTGAGTGTTACCATGAGGCCGGTCAGAGACCACGGGTGGCAGGGGCGCGGTTCGCTGCAGTGTTCTGGGATGGTGTTGCACCCACGTTCAGGTCGGCAAACGACGGCACCGTGCTCCGGTGTGCGGGCGCGGCATTTGGCATGCGCGGCCGTGCACGTGCCTGCTATGAGAGGCGTGCGCGCTCTATCTCTGTGAGCTATAGTGGCTGGCTTGGAGCTCCAGTCAGGCGGCTTGATTGGTCTCCGCCCAAGGGGCAAAGACTCCTGGATATAGTCTGTCAGCTGCTGATAGCAGTTGCCAGTTATTGGTTCCATCCTCTGTGTGTTTGACCTCGGTCCTGCTCCAGTGGAAGTTACCCCGTTCCGATCCAGCTCTGCCTGTGTTCTGTGGTTTCATTCCTGTTGGTTATTCCATCTACCTAGCCTATCAGTACTATTGAGTAGTCATCTGCATAGGTACGGTGGTTCCTTCCTGTCCTGCCTTTAGGCAGAGTAGGGTCAGAGTTGGCGGCCTGGACGTGTCCACCTTCAGGGCTATCTCCAGGAAGGGACATTGGCGTGGGTGCAAGTCAGGGAGCCCCGCACCGTGTGTACCTATGCACCCCACTAGTACTGTAACAGCGAGTCATTAATCCTCTAGCTTATGAGTTGGATTTACCGAGTCCTTGGAGGGTGCATAGGGTGTTTCATAAATCCCTTTTGAAGTTATTTATCCCTCCCGGTTCCAGTGTCACTCACCCCTTCGCTGCTGTCCCTCATCTTCTTCCTGGCCCCAGTGTCATCCCTCTAGCGTTGTCCCTCGTCTCCTTTCTGGCTCCAGTGTCACTCATCCCTCTGCCACTGTCCCTCGTCTCCTTCTCAGCTTCAGTGTCACTCACCCCTCCGCTGCTCTCCCTTGTCTCCTTCCCGGCCCCAGTGTCATCCCTCTACCGTTGTCCCTCGTCTCCTTCCCGGCTCCAGTGTCTCTCACCACTCCGTCGCTGTCCATCATCTCCTTTCTGGCTCCAGTGTCACTCACGCCCCTGCTGCTGTCCCTTGTCTCCTTCCTGGCTCCAGTGTCATCCCTCTGCCGCTGCCCTTCGTCTCCTTCCCAGCTCCAGGGTCACTCACCCTTCTGCCGCAGTCGCTCGTCTCCTTCCCGTCTCCAGTGTCACTCAACCCTCCACTGCTGTCCCTCGTCGCCTTCCTGGCTCCAGTGTCACCCCTCTGCCGCTGTCCCTCGTCTCCTTCCCGGCTCCAGTGTCACTCACCTCTCCGACGCTGTCCCTCGTTTCATTCCCTGCTCTAGTGTCACTCACCCCTTCATCGCTGTCCCTTGTGTTTTTCCCAGCTCCAGTGTCACCCTTCTGCCACTGTCCCTTGTCTCCTTCCCGGCTCCAGTGTCACCCCTCTGCCGCTGTCCATCGTCTCCTTCCTGGCTCCAGTGTCACTCACTCCTCTGCCGCTGTCACTTGTCTCCTTCCTGGTTCCAGTGTCACCCCTCTGCCGTTGTCTCTCGTCCCCTTCACGGCTCCAGTGTCACTCACCCCTCCGCTGCTGTCCCTTGCCTCCTCACTGCCGTCGGAGACTGACAGCGGGTGATCAACGGCGGAGCAGGGGAACAGGGACAGGAGAAGGCAGAGCGCTGGGGCCAGTGACAGCGGGGGAATGCAACGGAGGGGGTGACAACGCTGACGCCGGCAGGGGAGAACGTTGCCAAGGAAAGTATGAGAGCGGAGCTAGGAGGCCAGAGCAGTGCCACTTTCAGGGGTTGCCGGGCGGGGATATTCACTGCAGGGGAATGCAGTGGAGAGAACTCACAGAGCCAAAGCTGCAAGGGAAGGTCGTCGGGGGAAGTATAACAGCGGAGCTTGGATCATATATGGGACACCGGCAGGGTACCATTGGAGACAGTCTTGACACAATCTCCGCCCCTGCCAATCAAAATGTGGGCATTGGTTGTGGGTGTGCACCTTGTCTCCACCCATTCTTCTGGTGGAGTCAAGATACAACAATACCAGCCAGGACAGCCAGGGGGGGATGTATGAATTACATGAATTAGTGCATGTGTGTCTGTGTATGTATATATATATATATATATATATATATATATATATATATACACACACACACACCCCGTTTCCCTGAAAATAAGACCTACTCTGAAGATATACCCTAGCATAATTTTGGGGGTATTTTGAAGAATGCTTGAAATATAAGCCCTACTCCATCAATTATCCCTAAATACAGTTAATAAAAAAAGTCAATATATATATATATATACTCCTTCTAGGGGAGGATGTTTCTGACAGTGACTGTATATATGTATTGGTTGTGAATGGAATAGATATTTTCGGACACATTTATGAACTCTTTTGCAGCTTTTTCTGATGTAAAAATGTTTAAACTCTTTACCCAAGCAGGTTTTCTTAATTCTGCGCTGACCCTACTGCTTTTCTGAAAAGTGGGCGGGGCTTGTTGGAGGGGGTGTGGTCACACTGAACTGACAGATTTATTAGAAATCATTTCTCTGAAGGCCCACAGAGGTGCTGAGATGTGCTGAAGGCTCGCTGGGGCTTGTAGTACTATGCCGGTGTCGGAGATGTCAGGCGTAGTAAATTTCCGCCTTGTCTAATACAATCTAATACAATCTAATACAAGCAACATTTTACTCAAAAACCCCATGAAATCCTGGCGGTCGGGTGGCTCAGCGGTGGCAGCGATTCTGTGTGTGTCTCTTCACTCTCCGCTTTACTTTTAGACGTTTTCACTAGGTTTCCACAGAACATCACCGTTGCCGCGGTTCACGTAGAAAGGTGTTTGCTTGGGCAAAAATGATAAATCCAAGGTTCTGGTGACGCGTTTTGGGTCCCGTTGCCTCCACTCCGCCTTCTGCAGCTGCTGATAGACCGATGCATGGCGTCACCTGTGTCCCACGTCTGCTGCATGCCGGGGGGCGCTGTGCACCCTGCTCGGATCCCCGGGGTTCTGATTCAGCTGCATTGTCCTATTGTCTGAAATCCACCTCCTGCCTGCAGCTCCTCCGCCATGCTTTACACTGCTGAAAGGTCAAATTTATTATAATCTGCAACACCTAAACAGCAAGAAGCGCAGATTATCTGGGAGACTGAGGCGGCAGAGCCTGAAAAAGGGGCGGCCCGGAGATCGCAGCGAGCTCATTAATAATGGTCTTCTATGTATCCTGTGAATCTGGATAATTACACGTTCCAGCAGTCCGTTGCTTTCACACTTCATGCAGCTCTTTATTCCTTACATGATAGTCTTCATCAGCGAGTTATCGTCTCTCCGCCATTAAACGCCCTGCAGCAGATGAGGAGCGCCGCGCCGTCACTCAGCATTCATCTTCTGGATTATTTGATTTATACAAGAAAAATAAGAATGTCAGTCGCCGTCTTTATCTTCCAACCGAATCCGGAGCGCGAGGGAGATGTCGGGAGTATCCAGTGGGTTATTCTGCGCACAGATGATACGACCAGAAGGACTAAGGAAACGCTGTAAGTACCTGGCTCACCACCAACTCTAGGGGATTTCTCTTGTAACGGCGTGTAGAGTATATAGAGAATGGCGCGATCGAGGAAAACATCCAGGCAAAGGGGATCCTGCGGACGGAAACAACTCATCACTGAAAGGGGTCGGAGGAGGATGTCAGGAATCGTTCTGACCAACAGGCTGCACAGTCAGCTGAATACAACGCTGGAGCTCCAACTAACTTGTCCGAACGCACAACTCGCCGTTCCTCCGCACAGATGGGCTATAACGGCAGATGACCAGTTCCAGCACCATTGTGTCTAACAGAAACAGAAAGACGAGACCCCAGCAAGCAAAAGAGCGCAAAACTTGTATCACTGAGCAGCGGAAAAACATCTCCTGGTCAGATGGAGACAGATTTTTGTTGGTGATGGGGGGGGGGGGGGGGGGGCAGATTTTGGTGCAAGCAGCAAGAACCTGCAGCGTCCGAGGAGCGGGCCCACAGCTGAGGAGATAGCGGGGTAGATAAGGTCTTGTCACAGGGCTCTACCATCTCCTCCATTGGAAGTAGCATGGGACCCGTCCAAGTTACTGCTGGGGGAGTTTCACAGGGTAACCCAAGATGCAGTTTACCTTCAGTCTTTGGTGTCACTCGTGACACCACCATTCCTTCCTCTGCAGTGAATCCAGACGTTGTTAATAAAGAGTCTACAGACACAGGGATAACGTTTCAGAGAAGAACCCGAAACGGTCGGTTAAGCTTGTTTACTTGTACCAACGGTTAACAATCCAAACACTTTACAGAAATCAGGACACCGGTGCAGACACAGTAGTGGTGTGACAGGGAGGAATCATTGAATGTCAGATGAGTCCACAGTCCCAGTTATCTGTCTGATCCTGCTCCCAGCCACTCTCTTTCACTCTCCAGCTCTCTACCAGTCAGCACTCACATTTAGGGGAAGGTCACTCATCGCTGCCTGGCAGTTCCTCTCACTCTCTCAGTTCTCCAAGTTAATAGCAGGAAGTCCTGGGTGAATTGGGCCCAGTGCACACACAAGGCAATCACGCAGCCTCTTCCATCCTGGGGCTCCTTGTAGGACAAACTACAAGTTCTCCCACTCACTAGAAGTCTTTCAGCTCTCCAGACTTACTTGCATAGACTTCTAGACTCTCTCTTAGCCTCTTGCATTCCACCTTGCAATCACATATATATGACATGGTCACATGACACACAACAAGATACATTTTCCAGACATAACCCAAACAGTAACCCATTCAGTGCTGCAGAGGTGCAATACACATCAAATTCATGCAACATAGAAGACACTGACAACACAGAGGCACAAGACAAACACATTCATATTTATGGAGGGGCCCTGTTAACTCTGGGCCACTACAAATCGATGACTCCTTCCTGTCAGCTGGTCAGAGAATGTCAGCACCTCCATCTAATCTGTGGCAACAACAAGAAGCTTCCTGTCCGCAGGGGCCGATATCCCTGCAGAACCATTTCATCACCGAGTGGGATGTACACTGTGACGAACTGCTGCGGATCTGAAGGGCAACGGAGTCCAGCGCTACTAGATGGGGGTAATAAGGGGCGGTCAGTAGATGGGGGTAACAAGGGGCATCACTGTATATCTGCTGTAATGACAGAGAAGTATATCATTAATCTCACTAAATTTTCAGCCTTTGATGGATTTTTAGGATTCGCTATTATTTGTGTCTGCAGACAAATACCGCTTTGTTGAGGCTTCTGATATTTCGGGGCGGCCCGCAGGTCACCTTGTAACGAGTCTCCTCCATCAATTAGAAGATTGGACTTTATAACAGTTGGCGTAATCATCACAGATGCCAGCAGGAGGCGTACTTTTTTCATGCGGTGCGGACCGCCGGCGCCGCATTGTTCACATTTCCAAAATAGAGTAATTTCCCACCAGGGTGCGAATTCGTCAACCACAAGTCAACAAAGAAGCGTTAATGGCTTCTTTCTGCTTCCTGCTGGCAGCACAGCGGACAGTCCTTGGCGTGACAGTCCTTCTAGTCATGCGGCTGCGTTTCTAGAGACCTCACCACAAAAGGGAAAGTCGGAATGATTTCAGGAGATCTAGAACGCCATCTTCCGGCAGGGTCAGCAGGAGGAAGCCGGTCTATCCATATAACGTATCGAGGGGTCTGCCCCTCACTGACGCCCCACGGTGACCGTTCTATAATACGGCGGTTTTGTATCAGTTGGTCATTTGCATCATTTGAAGCACCATCTATAGGAATGAAGCAGCCCCCAGAATGCTCTCAGTGCTCAGCATCATGGATCCCACTGTTGTTGGGACCACCATAGAATTATTTAGGCTAGTGGCCTTCAACAGGGGTGGAACTTGCAGCTGCGAGGCCCCAGCGCAGAATCTGTGACAGCACCCCCCCCCCCCATCATAATGCTTCACTTATAGCGCCGGTCTCCTATGTTCATGACAGACGTGTGGGCCTCCTAAGTGTTCATGTAAGGGTATGACGCTACAGAGTCCCCTTTAACTAATTAGAGCAGTATATAGCTGGTGCCAGAGCGGGCAATGGCCGTGGTGATAGGCCCCGCCCCTTCAGTCAGTAGGCGCTGGTGTCTGCTCCTGGAGGGCGTTGTCACTGTGTAGCTTGGTGCAGGTTCCCCGGGGCTCCAGGAGTCAGAAAAAGGTGAAAACCGCAAAACCTACTTTTATTTGAAGTTTCAGGCAAACAAGGTGATGTTATGTACCGTCTATTCTCATATATTCGGGTCCGGAGCTGGTGACTCATCAGCCCGGGCCCCTGTGTGCTGTGGCCCCCAGACGCAGTGGGCCTTGACACCTACCCAGGACCGCTGGATGCTGGCGCCAGTGTTGATTCCCAGCCAGAACCGCGGGGCTTAAAAGTGTTCTGAAAATGAGGATGCAAATGTTGGGAGGCGCTGATACAATGTAACTAGTCTAAGATTAAGGTAAAGATCTCACGGAGCGAGAATGGCGCCCAATGGCGGTCTGCTTTTAATAGAGCAGGCAGAATATTAAACAGACACTTAATATAAGTAAGACTTGCCAGCAGGAGGGACGAGCCTGCTTGCTGGTGGTTTCCAGGTAGAATAATGTTATACACAGCAGAGAGCAAATACAGATTCCTGGTTTCACGTTTGTGAAGATAAAAAGCGGAAACGCGGCGGCCGATTTCCCATCGGGAGATTAATAATAGTTGCTTTTTTCAAATGAAATGAGGAATGATTGAATGAGACGGATGGCTGAATGAGGCGCGTTGATCTTCTCCCGTCACATGTGCTTTACTGCCAGGTGACATTAATTGGCTTATGAAAAGTGTCACCCTAAATTAGAGCATGGAGAGAAGCCGTCAGTAATTAGTGAAGAGGAGCCCAACCTGCTGACTCTGCTCACGTCATTCAAGAAATGTGCTGCAGACAAAACTGCTTCTTGAGTACAGCGCCACCCTCGTCCATGGCCGTCTCTGGTATTGTAGCTTAGCCTCATTGAAATTATTGGGGATGGCCTGCAATACCAGACACAGCCCATAGACAAGAGTGGCACCGTTTCTAAATAATAAGCAGACCCTTTTCTTTGCTCCTTCAGGCTAAATTCACACGTAGCGGAAATGCTGCAAAATTTCTGTGCATAGAGAATCCACAGCAGATGTAACAGCTCCCCCTCTGGTGGGACTGAAATATTGGTCTGCAGCAGGTCAGTTTCCTTTTTTTGGATTGGTCATGGATTTGTGGTAGATTTTCCCCACTGACCTCAACCAGTGTCCCGCTAAGCATTTGTATCTGCTGTGCAAGAAGCTCAGGGATCTAAGCAATGTTCCATCAAAGGTGGGCAACCATCCAACAGCTGGCGAGCACTACGAACATGTAATTACACTGATGACCGTGCAGTAACCACCAGTGACCACAATTGACATCCTCTCTGATTGGCGCTGTTCACTTTCCCTTTTCTTCTCCACTCGGGTCAGACCGTCATGATGTTTTCTTCCAACAAGGACTCATTCCTACAAATTCTTCGAATATTGTCTCTTCCCCCGAAAGCTGTTTTTTTCATTACTCTGTAAAAGTGACCGCCCTTTGTGCTTCATACAGTAATAGTGCTACCTTTTCTGCCACGCAAAGAAATGATGTCCCCTCTGTGGCCCCAGAGTAGTAGTACCCCCTTTATGCCTTTTAAAGCAATGGGGCCCCTTCTGTGGACCCACTAAATTAATAGTATCTTCCTTTGTGGCCCCATAAGGGTTCAGCTCCACTTAGTGCACCTACAAGCTAGTAGTATCCCCTCTGTGTCTCCCCAAAGTAATAGTATCTTCTTTGTGTTTTCACCTCCCAAAGCAATGGTACCCCTTCGCCCCCCCCCTTCCCAAGTACAAAGTACTTGTACCACTCTGTGCCCAACTAATGCCCCCCCTCTGTGCCCGTCACTGCAGTATTGAAATTGAAATGGTGGTCACAACAACTTTATCACTGCAAAACGAAGCCTTCTAAAACCATCTAACTCCTCCAATCCCCCCTCCGCCTCGCACCCCACCCTGCAGAATTAACCCACTGAAATCAATGGTTTCTTATCTCCACATTTTGCCCACAAAGGCCTTAAACAGGTGGCGGTTCCCCATCTTTGGCGCATGCAGTCTATATGTGGGGCACAGATCGGTCCGGCTCTTTCGGGGCTTTTAGCACAAAGTTTGAATGTTTCAATAGAAAAAGCCTTTTGGCTGGTGCATACGCGAACAGACTCAGGAGGGGGAGCGGATTTCAGCATGCGCTCATCCGGATAAGTCCAAGAACGCGCTACAATCTGCTCGTGTGAAGTCTTAAGCGCGGTGGAGATTCCTCTGTCTGTATGCTGGTATACGACCTGCTAAACAGTATGGAGCTCTAGTGTATCTCCGGGTGCCACAAACACTCAGACTCCAGAAAACGCCTCTTACGGTGCGGAGACCCTCCGGAGGATGGGTGTCGCTCGCTGAACTCCTGCCGCTACAATCATCACCGGATCAGACGCTGCGTCTCTCTGAATCCCTGGATACAAACTTGTTTCACCTTCATGAGCTTGAAGAATCTGACAACCAATGAGTGTTCACTGCCTGACTCCCCGTCTCTAACAACCTGTGAGTTATTACCGCCTGACTCCGCTTCTCTGACAACCGGGGAGTGATTACCGCCTGACTCCCCTTCTCTGACAACCTGTGAGTGATTACCTCCTGACTCCGCTTCTTTGACAACCTGCAAGAGGTCACTACCTGACTCCTCTGACATCTGCGAATGATTACAGCCTGACTCCCCTTCTGTGACAACTGGCGAGTGATTATCACCTGACTTCGCTTCTCTGACAACCTGCGAGTGATTACCACCTGACTCCGCTTCTCTGACAACCTGCGAGTGATTACTGCCTGACTCCGCTTCCCTGACAACTGCGTAGTAATCACCGCCTTACTCCCCGTCTCTGACAACCTGCAAGTGATCATTGCCTAATTCCCTGTTTCTGACGAGCTGCGCTGAATGTCGTTACTTCCATCTCACTATGTGACTGAATGGCGCGGCGCGGGGTCTCCTTCTTCTGGTCACTTTGCGGCGATTGTATTAATTCTATCATAAAGCGCGGTTGACATTCCAGCTAATTGAAGGCCATTGTGTCGGACAATCAGCGGATCGGCGCCGCCGCTGCTCTTTTGCTGCTTTGAAAGGTGGAAATAATTTGAATGATAATCCGGGCGCTCGTTGTCAGATATTCATGAAGCCCAACCATGTCGGCATTGTGCGAGTATAAAGCAGGACTGAGAGCCGCGACAAAGAAGAGGCGGCGCGGAGGAATACAGATGAGCCGTCACTCTCCATTCATCTGTCTAATAATCCAGAATATCTGCCAGTCCGGCAGCCAGCAGCCACCGGCAGGCCGGACAGAACACACCCCTCGGGTTACTCTGGGGGGACGAGGGGAGTTTTATGTGACTTCTGGTCGTGTAAAGACCCCACAACAAGTCCTGTTTTTGTTTTCACGGCCTGAAAGCAACCATTAAAGTCTACGGGAGCGGCAGGAGCGTGTGAAAACGCATCTGCAGGTTTATTTACTGCATGTGGGCAACTGGTTTAAAAATAGTGAAATGAGGGGGGGGGGGGGGTCGTCCTGCGAAGCCCCCGGTGAATATCCACGCAGAAATGCATCCGCTGCAAATACGCATGTCTCAGTAAAAACACTGCGCATTTCACAGGCTGCAATGTCCGTACGCCCATGTGAATGAGCCCCCGAGGATGTATTAATGCAACCATGAAATAAGCATGGCGGACGTCAGAGTTACTGACAAGCCGAGTCAGAGATTGGCGTTCCACATCTTCTCGTCTTCGCTGTGGCCACCAAGTCAGTCCTCTCCTCCATCACTGCCCACTGCCGTCCTGCTCCTCCGTGCCACCCGGGTGGCTGCCCGCACATTACTTCCCTCCTGGCAGCGGCTTCACACTATATTTTGTTGCAGATATTTGTGCAAAACCGCACATGAAACCGCGACATACGAATACTGTGAATACACCTTCGCTGCATTGGCGTCCAACAGTTGTTTTCGCCATCCTCTCTATCACTGTGAAACCAAGTACATGCGCAACACTCTGCGCGATTCCGTGAAAAAAGAACACTTCTGAATCTCTTTAGGCTAAGTAGTAGAGATGAGCGAACCTACTCGGCCACGCCCCTTTTTCGCCGGAGCACCGCGATTTTCGAGTACTTCCGTACTCGGGCGAAAAGATTCGGGGGGGCGCCGTGGGTGAGTGGGGGGGTCGCAGCGGGGAGTGGGGGGGAGAGGGAGAGAGAGAGGGCTCCCACCTGTTCCCCGCTGCTACCCCCCGCTCCGCCACGCCTCCCCCCGCCCCCCGGCGCCCCCCAAATCTTTGCACCCGAGTACTGAAGTACTCGAAAATCACGGTGCTCGATCGAGTAATTACTCGAAACGAGTAGGTTCGCTCATCTCTACTAAGTAGCCTTTTAAACAAGGGTGGGGGGGGGGGCGCCTGGATGTGAACAGGTCTTGTGTGCGCAAAAAAGCATCATGGCGATACGCTCGCAAATGAACCTAGTTCACTGTGGCCATACATCGCGCTGAGGCAAGCCTGTAGACATAAATATTAGTCATCGCACAAAGAGTAATGCAACGTTGCTGACGAATGCGTGTGCTAACGATATGCGGGGCAGTGATGGCGGCGGAGGGGATGCGGGGTAACGGCAGCGCACTGCACAGATCCAGCTGCCACCCCCCACAACAGCCCCTGCACAAGATAAGACTTTGGCGCGGTGCAGCGGAGGAATGGAGCTCAGGGGCCGATGAAGGAGATTATGAAATAAATGAGCAGCGGACGGAAACGTTAGATTGTGAGCTCTGCGGGTGACGGGGACTCTGTACTGCGCCGCAGAGTATGCCGGTGCTATAGTAGTGCAAACACATAAAGATGGCTGCCTGATTACTTCCCCATTTGGGAGGGATCTGAGCCAAAACAAAGTTCAGCTCAACGACAGAAGCAAAAATGCTAAGGAAGCAAGTAACAAATCTGCGGGAGCCGAGGATCGCCCGTGCCAGCCCTGCAGAATGCAAGCACTGCCTGATTAACGGCTCCTGTGGCCGCCATCATTTATAACGTCACGGTGGCGGCGGCTTCTGCTCTCCATTTTCTGAGCCATTTAACAGGAAACTGACAACCCTGCTGGTTTCATCTCCGGGGTGTAAAAACAATGAAAACAGATAACTCACTGGCTTATAAGGCGGCATAAATGGCGCGACGCGGCTGGGAAATTACTACAGACACCATCAGAGCTCGTCTGTATGTGGAAGCAATAGTGTGAGATAAGGATTGGCCCCCTTGGCATCGCTCCCCAGGGGCCCCAGTGTTGGTCTACCCTTCCTGTGCCTAGTGGAGGAAAAGGGTATGTCAGATGACTTGGGACCATCCTGAGACTTCGCCTCCTCCTTGACATCAGGAGTACCTGCAGCGCCAGCTTCAGAGGGTCCACACTGGATGACGGCACAGACTGCTGAACCCCCAGGAGTGCGACATATAAAATATCTGGCACCGGACCGCCAGGGACTTATTAACCGCTTCCCTATCATGAATTATATACATAGGAATCATAGAATAGAAGAGCTGGAATGGTCGTCCAGGGTCATCGGGTCCTCCAAGGTCATTGGGTCCTCCAAGTCATCGGATCCTCCAAGGTCATCGTGTCCAACCCCCTGCTCAGTGCAGGATTCACTAAATCATCCCAGACAGATAATTGTCCAGCTTTTGTTTGAACACTTTCATTGAAGAACTCCCCACCTCCCGTGGCAACCTGTTCCACTCATTGATCCCCCTCACTGTCTAATATCTAATTTGTGTCTCCTCCCTTTCAGTTTCATCCCATTGCTTCTAGTCTTTCCTTGTGCAGATGAGAATAGGGCTGATCCCTCTGCACTGTGACAGCCCTTCAGATATTTGTAGACCGCTATTAACCTCTAAGTGACAGAGCCAAATTTTGGAAATCTGATGTGTCACTTTAACTCCGTTACGGTTCTGCAGATCCCGGTGATTCTGATGTTTTTTCGCCCCATGTTGTACTTCATTTAGGTGGTAAAAATAGTCTGATAGAATTCGTGAATATTTATTAAAAGCACCAAAATTGGGAAAATTTTGAAAAAAATTATCATTTTTTCACACTTCCATTTTCATATCAAATAGGTTTACTTTATTCTGGAAGCACATTGAAAAACGTTTATTTTTTTTAACCATTTAGGAGACGTACAAATTTAACATTAATTATCAACATTTTGAGGAACGCTTTGTTTTCCTGCACCAAGCCAAGATTGTCAGAATGATAGATCCTCCATTTTATAAAGGACACCCCTTAATTTACTCACTGAGGGGTCCGGAGGATTTTAACCCCCCAGTTTGTTTTCAGGAATTAATGCAATTTAGATGAGAAAAAATAAAATTTTATATTTTTGCAAATGTCATTTTAAGGATTTTTTTTCTATAGTGAACATAAAAATGAGGACTTTTTTTAACTCGCTTTATTGAAGATTGAGTAAAGAAAACACACAAACAGGTGCAGCTCACAAATAGTGCACATTACTATACAATGAGGGCGGTGGGGAGGTTTAGTCTCCTTGATACATCAGAAATAGCAAAATGAGTCTTTAAAATGTAATCCAACAAGCAGGCCAAGGCCTGGAGGCCACAGGTCCCGTCTCAGAACATGGGCCCACTAGGGGGCGCCGGAGCTCCAGAATGGATGAAGACATTACTTGTGGTGAATATAATATGGGGGGCGTCCCACCACAGCCCCCACACTTTATCACATTCCCAGGACACTTACTTCCCTTGTAGACTATATTATTATATGGCACCACCCGGTTGACCGACTTCCTCCACATTGACAGTGAGGGTGAGGGCTTCCTACCATCCGCCCACCGCAGTGCAATTGTTTTCCTGGCAAGGAACAATGACTCTTTCACGAAAATCTTTATATGGTGTTGCCAGCTTTCTTGATCTAATATTCCAAATAGACAAATCTCTGGGCTCGGTGGAACAGGAACGCCCGCAAGTCAGAGAGGAAACCCGTGACCCCCCCAAACCTTCAATAACGCGACATCCCCACATCATGTGCCAAAAATCGGAATACCCGCAGGAACACCTAATGCAGTTTGTAGACTGTACTCTGCCAGTTTTATACAACCCTGCTGGAGTGAGATAGCACTGATATACTATATACAGCTGGGTCATCTTATTATTGGCTGCGGTGGATACATATAGAGGGGATTCCAGGAGCTCTTGGAACGTATCGTCTGTTAGAGCCGGTATCAGCGTCTTCCATTTTACCAGGGCAGAGGGTATATCCTGAGAGGCTCGTAGTGAGATAAGGTGGGAGTACGGCGCTGATATGAGGCCCTGGGGGCCCTGGGAGCAAAGGATGCCTATTAAGGGGTGATGAGAAATAGCCGGTCTGGGAGGCAGGTACTGCGCCTGCAACGCATGTCTGATCTGGAGAAATCTATAGAAATGGGAGCGGGGCAGATCATATTTATTCTGTAACTGCTCAAATGAGGACAGGGTGTTCCAGGGTCCTAATGCCAAATTGTTCACAAACCTGGGTGTCCCCCAATCAGAGCACTTCCGGGAGTCCGGGGTTACGCCATAGGGGAGTGTCAGCCATTATATCCGTGAAACAGCTAACTGGCTTGGCCTGCCGCCAGGCCTGTGGGGCCAACCTATGAATTGGTAACATTTTGCCTGTTAAGAGTAGAGGGAGATTCCAGCAGGGGCCACAGGCTAAGGATCTTTAGGTAATGTGCCAAATGCACCTCCAAGTTGGGGAGGGGGTCGTCACGTAACCAACTTCTCAAGTGAATTAGCTGACTGGCCACATAGTAGAGAAACAGATCTGGTAGGGCAGCGCCCACGTCTGGCTTCGACCGCTGAAGCGTAGAGAATTGCAATTTGGGGCAGGAGTTTCTCCATATAAAGGAAGACATCAGGGACTGCATAGATCTAAGGAAAAGGGAAGGGATATGTCCGACACATGCTGCATAATATGTAGGCACTTCGGTAGTGCCATCAGTTTGATAAGATTAATGCGCCCCACCCCTAGAGCGGCAGGGAGCCCCACATTTACACTTAGACCTCAATAGATCTATTAGGGGTATACATTTAGCTCTAGAGACCTTCCCACATCGTTGGATATCTGTATCCCCAGGTATTTGAACTGATTGGAGATCTGGAGGCCGCAGAGTGAGTTGACATCACCCAGGCGACTCCTACCGGGGACAGGCGTCAGGGCCGATTTAGCCCAGTTGATTTGGAGGCCTGAAAAGTCTTCAAATATATTAATGAGATTTATCACATGGGGGGGGGGGGGAAGCCTCAGGATTCGCCAGGATCATCAGCATACAAAGCCACCCAATCTCCATCACAACACCCTTGTATAGCTGGCTTTCTCATAAGATCATAGCTAGCAGTTCAATAGCCAAAGCAAATAATATGGGGGATAAGGGACACCCCTGTCTAGTTCCTCTGTGTAACCGGAAATAGGGAGAGCAGGACCCATTAATGGAAATAGCTGCTAGGGGAGACTGGTACAATAAAGTTATCCAGCGAATGAAGGTCTCACCGAAGCTGAATTTCAACAAAACCTGGAGAAGAAAGGGCCATACAATGGAGTCGAATGTCTTTGCCGCGTCTGAGGAGGGCCCAGTCTTCTCCACCGGCCGCCCCCATCTGCGTCACCACTTGGGCCCTCTGTACATTATCTCTGGTAGACTTTTATAGGCATAAACCCTGTTGGTCTGGGTGAATTAGATCCAGTATTATGGTATTGGGGCGATTGACCAACATTTCAGTTAAATGTTTGTAATCAGCATTAAGTAGAGAAATCGGCCCGTAGGAACCGCAGTCTAGGGGATCTTTATCTGGCTTTAGGATGAGTAAAGGGATAGAGGGAGAGCTCCCCTCTCATAGGCCGCATTATATGTGGCAAGTTATTAGGGGTGTAGTATGTCTTAGAATTTGGCATATACCTCGATTGGAATGCCATCAGGGCCTGGAGATCTACCCCTGGGCATACCCGAAAGCACCTCCATTAGCTCAGTCGGGGTGAAGGGTGCATCTATGAATGTTTGCTGGGATTGTGTGGGTGTCGGGAACGTGAGTTTATCTAGGAAATCGTTCAGGACGTCTGGAGAATGGTGAAATTTAGTGTTGTACAACTCAGTGTAGAACTGCTGAAACCGCATCCCAATCTTATCTCTGTCAATAAGAACTTCATCTGAATCAGATCTGATACATATTGGGCAACCAGATGAAGGATCGTCAGGTTCGCTGGCGGCGGCAGGTAGATCCCAAGGATAACATATGGATTTAACTCAACCCAGGCCTGAATAAAGACATTTCTACCCTCAGGATCTCTCAAGGTACGACCAGGCTCCCATCTGAGTTGTTTGTGTACCAGAATAGATATTCCCCTGGAGTATGAGTAGCATGAATGGACCACTGGATCCATGGCTTGTGTAACCACCATATTGACTCTGGAGTTAAATGCGTCTCCAGGAGACGCACTATATGTGGGTTACAGTGTCTCACCTGTGAGAATACCATAGAGCGCTTCCTGGGAGAGCCCAATTTGAAAATGAGGATTTACACCCCAAAATGGATACCCCAATTTGTCCCGTGTTCAGAAACATACCCATTGTGGCCCTAATCTTATATCTGTATGCACAATGGGGCCAAAACCAAAAGGAGCAGCCGGTGGCTTTCAAAACAGACATTTTGCTTGATGGTCTTTTAGCCCCCATTACTCACTTGTAGAGCCCTTGAGCCGCCAAAACAGCAGGGAACCCCCACAAATGACCCCATTCTGAAAACTAGACCCCTGAACGCTTTCATCTAGGGGTGTATTGCTTATTTTGACCCCACAGTTTTTGAATAAATCTAAGCAAAGCAGAAGGAAAAAAATTACAATTTTCATTTTTTTGGCCATGGAGTCATTTTAAAAATAGTTTTTTTTGTACAGTGTAAATAGAAATGAAGACGTTCACCCCAAAATGGATCCCCCTGTTTGTCCCGTGTTCAGAGACATACCCATTGTGGCCCCAATCTACTTACAGGACACATGGCTCGGTCTGTAATGGAGGGAGCACCCATTGGATTTCAAGGCACTCTTGGTTATAGTACCTCTGCATGGTAATCTTGACCTGGTCTCTCCACTCTCACGCTCTCTCTCTCTCCTCCAGCTCTCACTCCTCCGTGGCTACTGGCATATAGATCCTCAGAAACCTCACTTCCTCTTCCATTCTTCACCACATGAGGGTTGAAGGTACCCCCATGTGGCTGGCAATACACTCACTACCACAGCCAAATCACTCACACTTATATTGCAGGCATCTCCCAGTCTCATTCAAACATTAACCTCTCACTTGCTGCAGCTGTGCAATACACATAACAAGAGACTAGACAACTTTACACAGCGTATCTGCACAAGACATGACATGCATGGAGGGGCCAGGAATATACGTTCTGGGCCACTACAGGCACATGGGGCAATAATACCGGGTATCCCCCCTCCTCCCCATGCTTTTTGGGGGTTATTTCTTGACCTCAGCGGCCGGGATGGGGTGTATGAAGTGTCGCTCTGTGAGTCTCCGTAATCTTGCTGAGGTGCGGCGGTCTCACACAGAAGGCGCTCAACAAGCTGCTCCTGCACTGCAGGAAGGCGAGCGTTCCCGGGGCTTCTTGTAAATTACGTATCACAGGTAGCGCTCTGAATAATGCCGAGCTCATGCAGCTGGATGTGGGATCCGCTTGCAGAGGCCCGGAGCAGATCCCAGATGTGAGCGCAGCCGTGGCGCTCCGTACTGCCGTGTAATGTCCTGCACATAACTGCGGACTCACACAGGCGGCCATGCGCAGTACACCTTTTGTTATTTGTAATTCTCGCGCCGTCGCTTAGCAATGACACGGGTACAATGTAGATGCATATGGGCTGCGGGTATATCCGCGACCATGGAGTACAATGGGCTCTATGTTCTAAAATAGAACCCGCTGCGTTCTGTTTTCTGTGAGCGGATTGCGTGCTCCGACCCGCTAATGTGAGCGCAATTGTGTAATCCAATGCACTTGATTGATCCGTGTATTACCGCGAATCAGACGCATGCGGAACCCGTAACTCCTATCTGGTCGTATGAGACTGGCCTAATGGTAGATCGCTACCTTTTTATCGTGTGACCGGGGACCGCTCAACAAGGCCAGCGGTCACTGCTCCAGGATCTTGGAGACCGCTAGTAGCCAGGAGCAAGGAGATTTACAATTTCCCTGGCCCTTCCCGGCTCCTGCGAATGTGTCTGGCACTTTGCTGATGGGCGTATGCGCAGAATCCAGGTAATTCTCGTAGGAGGATCATGTCGGGGTTTAAATACCGAGGCCTCCGGTAAAATATTCCATCTCCTCTCACTGATCGCATTTTTTTTTACTTTTATCTATTGGATAACGGCAATCACGTGACCAGGAACTGCTCACCACCGCCCCCTGTGAAATCCTCATGCTCTCAGCCAAATCTGGTAACTCGGAGCAGAAAGATTTTAAATTTCCTGGGCAATCCTCGACTTTTGTGCATGCGTCCGGCATTCTGCTGATGGATGCATGCGCAGAAGCCGGGGTAAGGTCCACGTATAAAGATGCCATCGGGAGACAAATCCGGGGACCTTAGTTATGTAGTTTCATTTCTCCTTACGGCTATCATTGACAGCCCGGTGCAGGCAGATTTTAAATTTGCTGGGCTCTCCGGGCTTCTGCGCATACGAGCCACATCAGCACATGCGAATAAGCCCGCGGCAGGTCCCGATCACCGCAGGACATAACAGAAGACCAGGGTGAGTATTTTCAGCTGCTACCATGGATCTGATTCATGAGGGCAGCTGAAACTTTAACTTTTTTAAGTTGACAGAGGCAGGAGACCTACAGATGCGGACTAGCTAGCAACCTGAGGGAAACCAATAACTGGCACCGAAGGGACAAAAGGTTTCAATAACGACTTGTGAAAAACCCTGTGAACCCTCCAAGTGGATATTCAAGTTCATAAGCAAGCGGGTTTACTACCCGCGTGATGACAAAGGGACCCACATAACGCGGCGCCAGTTTCAAAGACGGAACCTTCAATTTGCGATTTCCAGAAGACAAATACTGTATACCTTTTGTCCCATCCTGTACGGTTCAGATACTGACAGACTCCTCCCACTCACAACTGCATACGAGCCCCCGGTGCTTCCAGGTTCTTCTGTACTTCTTTCCATACTCCCTGCAGCACATCTGTGGTGACATCAGCTGCAGGACAGACAGACGGCGCAGAAATAGCTGTAAGGAAGCGAGGATGCTGACCGTATACGCACAGGAATGGAGATCCCCCAGTGGAGGAACAAGTACGGTTGTTTAGTGCAAACTCTGCCAACGGCAGGAACTCTGCCCACTGATGAGCCTTCTCGCTAGCAAACAACCGTAAATATTGCACTAAATCCTGGTTCTTCCGCTCCTTCTGACCATTAGTCTGCGGGTGGAATGCTGACGAGAAGGAAAGCGACGTTCCCAGGTTTCTACAGGAACCTCATGTAGATAAATGATTTCTTTTACAAAAATCTTGGAAAATTCTATTGCAGAAGGTATCTTCTTTAGCGCCACGAAATGTGCCATCTATGAGAAATGGTCTACAACAACTAGGATAGTGGTGAACTTCTGAGACTCAGGTAGATCAGTGATAAAATCTACTGATAAATGCGACCACGGATGAGCAGGCACCAGTAACGGTCTCAAAGGGCCCTCCGGACGCCGCTGACCTTTACCGCGTGCACAGACAGAGCATCCCTTAACAAAGTTGCGGATCTCCCGAGACATGCCTGGCCACCAATAGTGTCTAGTACAAAGATCCAGAGTCCCCTGAACCCACGGATGACCTGTGAGAACAGATGAGTGAGACTCTTCAATGACTCTGAGACGCAAAGTCTCTGGCACAAACCATCTGCCCTCTGGCACCCCCGAGGGAGCGTCCTGCTGACAACTCCGTAGACGAGGAAAAAGATCAGATTCTACAGCTGCCACCACCACCCCAGGTGCCAAGATATTCTCAGGAGCCACTGTTTCACTTTCCAGGGAACCGAAACTCTGTGAGAGGGCGTCCGCCTTCACGTTCTTCTCCCCTGGAATATAAATAAAAAAAAGTTAAAACTGGTGAAAAACAACGCCCACCTGGCCTGACGAGCTGTGAGCCTCTTAGCGTTGGCGAGATATACCAAATTTTTATGATCAGTAGACACAGTAATGGGATGCCTTGCCCCCTCAAGATGGTGACGCTACTCTTCTAGAGACCACTTAATCGCCAATAACTCACGATTACCCACATCGTAGTTACGTTCCGCCGAACTGAACTTCCACGAGAAGATCGCACATGGACTATACCCAGATCTCCCGCTGACTTCCTGAGACAATACAGCTCCCACGCTCACCTCAGACGCATCGACCTCAATGAAGAACGGTCGCCGCGCGTCAGGCTGTACTAGTACCGGAGCAGCAGTAAACACCCTTTTGAGATGACTAAAAGCCTCAAGGTCCTCTGGCGACCATCTTACCAAGTCGGCCCCCTTCTTGGTAAGATCGGTCAGGGGTTGAGCAATAACCGAATAATTCTTAATGAATCTACGGTAGAAATTTGGAATCCCTAGGAACCACTAGAGAGCTTTCAGGTTATCTGGTCTGACCCATTGGGAGATTGCTGCCACTTTATCAGACTCCATTTGAATCTCCGTGGGTGAAATCACATAACCAAGGACAGACACTTGTTTAGTACCAAAAATGCACTTCTCCAACTTAACAAAAAATTAGTACTCACGGAAACGAGTCAGAAGCATCCTCAGGTGCCGCACATGTGAGTCCCAGTCGGGGGAGTACACCAGAATGTCATTGATATATGACCAAAAATACGCCCAGGAAGTCGTGGAAGACCACATTCATAAATCCCACTGCGAGGGGCATTACAAACTCTGAAGGGCATGACTAGATATTCAAAATGTCCGAACGAGGTGTTGAACGCGGTCTTCCACTCATCTCCCTCTCGGATGTGAACTAAATTGTACAGCCCCCTTAAGTTCAATATGGAAAACCAGTGGGCCCCTACCACCTGATTCAATAAATCAGGAATCAGGGGCAAGGAGCACTGGTTCTTTTCTGTAATTTTATTCAGAGCCCGATAATCCACACAAGGCCCCAATGTCCCATCCTTCTTCTATACAAAGAACCGGCAGGGGAGCTGGACGGACTGATATGTTGTTTGGCCAGAGACTCCGAGATATAGGACTTAAGGGCTTCGTGCTCACGCCCAGACAAATTGAAAATGGCTCCCTTAGAGATGGGACTGTCGGGGATCAAATCAATACCACAGTCCCACTCCCTATGGGGAGGCAAAGTCTCAGACAGCTTCTTGGAAAATACATCCTGAAAATCAGACAAATACTCCGGGATAAGTATGGTATCTGCTGAGCACACGGATATAGTAGCTAAGTGACTATGACAGGACAACCCCCAATGTGTCAATTCCCGAGTGGACCAATCAAATCGGGGATTGTGCAGTGCCAACCAGGGCATGCCAAGCACTACATCAATGGACATCCTTTCCATGACCAAGAACGACAGATTCTCAGAATGGAGAACACCCACAGTGAACTGTAAGATGGGAGTCCTCCATTGTACAACCCCTGCAGACAGAGGGGTAGAATCAATACTAGTGAAGCGTATGGGCGTCTCCAATGCCGAGAACTCAGCCATCAGAGGTCTGACAAAGCTTAGACTAACCAAATTAGCGGCAGCACCCGAATCAATAAAAGCTTGACCGGGCCAAGTGAAATTACGGAAACCAATCTGACAAGGCACCAACAACTTAGGGAGTACCTGTGATCCTAGTTGACCCTCTCGACAGTCGCCTAGGATCTGAAGTTTTCCGCCGGTTCAGGCTGATGTTGTAGACAAGTCTCTACCCGATGTCCGGCTCTCCCACAATAGAGACAGAGACGCTGTGTCATCCGAAACTGTTGCTGTTCCTCGAGACTTAGCTGGTCCACTTTCATAGGCTCGGCACCGGAAGTTGGCCTGGGAGAAGTTGGAGCAGGTCTGCTGTGTTCCCTAGCTTTATGAGCCTGACATTCCTCTTTTCTAGATCTCAGCCTCCTGTCAGCTTTGACCGCCAATTCCATCGCATCATTGAGTGTCACGGGAGCGGGATGAGAGATGAGTAGATCCTTGACAGTGTCACAAAGACCCAACAAAAACACATCTTTAAGGGCGTTATCATTCCAAGAGGTTTCACCTGCATACTGTCTAAATTTAGAGCAATAGTGTTCTACCCAATGCTGCCCCTGACGTAGAGACATGAGATGAGATACCGCCAACCCCACACGGTCCGGCTCATCAAAAATACCTCCAAGTTCCCAAAAAAACAAATCAACTGACTGCAGGCAAGCCGAACTCTCAGGTAAGGAGTAGGCCCATGTCTAGGGGGACCCTGAAGTAAGGACATAATCAATCCAACTTTCTGGGGTTCTGAGCTGGAGGAGCGGGGACGCATCCAAAAATACAATCTACATGCCTGCTGAAAAACAAAAAAATTGCTCCTCTCCCCTGAAAATACCTCAGGAAGCGGACACTTGGGCTCAGGAATAGAACGGGCGGCAGAAACATGCACTAACTCCCGCTGCTCCTGGGCCACCATATGACTGGACAGGTCTTGGATCACGACCACTAAATCCTGCAACCGACTTGTGAGGGCACTCATGGCCTCCATTGGAGAGCAATTTTAAGGGCCAGTTATTATGTTACAGTAATCTACCCTTGATACACCAGCACGGGTTCCCCTGGATCTCACCCACAACCCCTGTCCCTGCCTACTTACCTCCACTCCTGGCTAACCCCAGGCGGGCAACTGGGCGGCGGTCCCTACGCTATCTAGGGACCGAGAAGGAATGCTGGTGTACCAAGATGAAATGGGTAGAATACTGACAGGACGGGCAGATGAAAAATACCAACGCAAACCAATTCTGATAGTACTGAGGCAGATGGAACAACCTGGCAGATGGTAACAAAATAGCAAACAAGCTGACAGAGGCAGGAGACCAACAGAGGCAGACTAGCTAGCAACCTGAGGGAAACCAATAACTGGCAGTGATTGCAGCCCCTGCCAGACTTTTAAACAGAAGCCTCCGCCCAGAGGCAGAGAGAAGGAGATGGCCAACTCCCCATAGCACATCAGAAGGGACCTAGTGCATGGCAGCTGCACTCTCAGGTGCCACCAGGACTACCGAGTGCGTGCACTGCGCCACGAGCCACCAGCATCATGCCAGCCCGGCACCCGCGCCCCCAGCAGCCGGACTACAAGTTGGGGGGACTCACCCCAACCGCAGGACACAGCACACCGCCGCCTCGGGAGAAGCCGCAACCGCCACATTGTAACATATTTATTCTACAATAGCTGGTGCATCAAGAGCAGAGGGACGTACCTGGGCGGCCCTGATGGCCCTGCTGCAGCACATCACTTCTCTGCAGCCCGCGTGACGGACACCTTTTTATGTTTCTCTGCTTTATTGCCTTGTAATCAGGCGTCTGCGATGCGATCTCATTATTCGGAGGTGGCGCGGTGGCCGGGTCCTGCTCCGCATCCGGGGAGGGTGATGTTCTGTTGGGTATGGAGACGCACGGCACGCATCTGAGCGAATTGTTTCCATTCCGTAAACAATTCAAATATTTGTCAGAGCCGCACTGGTTTGCAGGACGCCGCGGCGGATGACAGGCGGGAAGAAAAGGCTTTTGTCTGAATTAATTGTGTCAGTGACAGAAGTTTGCTACAAAGAAAATACAATCTGAATTCCTCCTGTCATCTGAGATGTACGATAAGAGCGGCGCCAGGCGGAACCGCTTTGTCCTGACAAACTGAATTTACATTTTAGCCAAGCATGGCGTTCGTTACCGAGCCTTCCCCTTTAAGAGGTAAAAAATCCCCAGAACTAAAAGTCCTTGAGTCGTCCTCTTCCGTCTCCAAGGTATCAGGCTTTGTAAAGCTGGGTGACAGGCAACCGCCAGCGGACCAGCACTCAGCTTTCCCGGATTCCTGAATACAGATCTGTTCAGTTATAAGGGAATGCTCTAATGTTATCGCTGCACGAGCAGAAAGTGGAGCCGCGAAAGTCGGAGAATTGTATGTTTTATCACCCGAGTGAGGGGCCCCTTTATTAGAGCCTCTATGCAAGCGGCGGCCCCCCCGACAGGTTGAGCCGCCCCAACAGAACTAGAACGCGGCATTTCTTGGGTTATTCTGCTCTGTATGCACATATGGTGGCGCCAGCAAGCACAGGAGACGCCGCTCAGATCACACCCGCCCGTCTGCGCGGCTCTAGAGTCTGCGGCGCGCTCCACTCTGCTAATCCTCCAGCTATCTGATATTATGTGTAATTATTGTGCTAATGAAGTTTCCGGTAATTAACCAGAAGTATCGCTATCAGCGCTGTCACTCCACGCCGGCGATGAGCTTCAGATAAGAGAGTTAAGTCAAAACGAACAAGAAGGAATTAATTACATTGTCTTATGTGGAGGTAGATAAGGAAACGCGCGGCGCGGTGGCATCGCCGTATCTCCTGCGCCGTGAAGCTGCATTATAGACCCCTCTGGATCCTCTAGCCCGTCAGTGCAGCGTATAGCCTTGATGCAGCTATATTCTGTACCATCAGCTTGATGCATGGACTTGGCTGTGTTGCACCTCTTGGTGGCGCTCCATCTTCCATCCAGACTATATTAGAGAGTAATCTGATTACACCGTGGAGATATCTCCTGCTAACCTGCCGGACCGGCGCCATCCAATCAGTGTGGACGGCGACCGAGCGTTGCAGCTGCGGCTCCGCTGACTCTCTACATGCCTCGCTCTCCAGCACAGACCTCTGCTAGATTTGGTGGTCTCCTCTGGTCACAGTCAATGGCTGGCATCAGCCCAACATCACCCATGGGCTGTGAGTGGAGGACACCGCCCACTTGACAGCTTCAGTGCGCTGACTCTAATGCAAGTCACTGTGGCGGAACAGTCAGTGGGGACAAGATTACAAAGCTCTGGCGCCGGCCCCGCTGATCAGAGGGCAGGACGGGTCCTCTTAAAGAACTCTGGGGGGAGGAGGGGTCATTAACCCCTTTAATGCTGGAGCCGCTGTTTTGTCTGTTTCAGTAAATGCTTGTGATCCCCAAGAAATAACAATTCTGGAGCTTCTTTTAAATAACTCTACATCGTTCTGTTCCTCTGTTATTACTCCAGGAGTAACAGAGGAATAAATTAAAAACCGAGGGTGTGTCCATACATAATTTTGTACTGTCACCACTGATTGGACAATGTGCAGAGACCCCCGCGCCCCCAACTGGTGACACCCACTTGTCAATTCATTGATACATTTCTAGGAGGAATAACAGAGGAACGGTACCATGCAGAGTCATGAGAAGAGATGCTCCAGCATTGTTAATTCACATGTGATACAAGCATTTAGTAAGACAGACATGTCAGGATGCCAGAGCCCCTGTAAGCCCAGCCAAAGCTGTAGAAATCTGTATGCAGAAAGCTCCCCCTAGTGGCAGCAATGCACAACTGGAATTGTAACGTAACTTTATGACATAAAAAAAGAGTTTTCTGTTTAAGAAACAATGAGCTCTGAGCCCCCCACAAAGATATATGGCATAACTTCTAGAAGCTTGTCTGGGGGTCCCGGGGCTCCGCTCAGACATCTACACACTATGGGGGTCCCTCTAGAGGATATTCAGCAGACATGAAGTTATCCCCTATTCTTCAGGGGGTAACCAACTGTTTGGTAGAGTCCGACCACTGAGACCCCCACCAATTGCCAGAACAGGGGTCCCATGTCCCCCAGAGGCAGCGCACATGCTCAGATACCATTCTATTCATATCAGCGGGCGCTCGGAAATTAGTTGAGTTCAAGCGTTCCTCAGGCCGAGCATGCGTGTCACCGGAATACCCCTTTAAGTTGCCCAAACAAATGAAATTATAGTCACCCAAATTTTGACCAATTCAGGTAACCATCCTTTGTGATGGCCAACGCCGGACTGGAGTCTGCCAAATATGGAAGATGTCGCCTTTATTGTGTGATTGACCAAATTCAGCCAATCACTCATGTCCCTTGTTGCAGTGAAATACATAGAGCAGAGGGGGCCCCATAATGCCTTCCCTCCCAATTTTGCCGCCCATGACAGGAGCGCCCGGCGTTTTTTTTTTGTTCCATGTCCTTTAAAAATGACCCTTGGCCAAATCCTCCCCCGTCTTGTTTGCTAAAATGCAGTTCTTTGGTTCTGTATATGGTCTCGTTATCCAGTAGAAAAAGGGATGGTACAATCAGAGCTGGGGCCCCTCGCTCCAAGGGCCCCATACAGTCGCACGGTCTGCCTCAGTGATATGTATGCCCTTTGCTCATTGGCCATCTTAGTCGAGCATGTTGCTGGTGGGATTCTTCGTAAACACGATCCCTCAGACGCATTGATCAAATGTCCATGTGTAGGGCTTCCTTTAGTCTCAGGCTGCCCATACATCTCAGATTGACCCCCTCCCCCCCCATACACATGTGTGCTCAGCTTGGCAGATCATGTATGTGATCCAAATGTAGGGAGGAAAGAAAGCCGCTAACAGACGTCTCTGACTGCTTATCTCCCCAAGACCAGAGGGATGGGACATGTTGAGATCCAACTGCTTGATGCTTATCTCCTCTGGCATCGGCCATTGGGGGAGTGTCGGGAGGCCCCCTACACATTAGATGATTGGCCAGCCCTGCTAAAATTGTTAAGCTTGGCCGATCTAGATCTAATCTGTGCAGCCGCCCTAAGACCAGCCGGACCTCCCAACGTTCAAAGAATGAAATGAGGACAATCCCTAAAAAACGCACACCTAATTTCTTAGCAATAAGCTTAACTTCTAACCCCGAGTAAGCCGGCTCAGTCTCCTTGGTGCCCCACAAACTATCATAGTGCCTTCTTTTGTCTCCCCCACTTGAAGTAAATATGCCCCTAGTAGTGCCCCTAAACACAGTAAATATGCCCTGCAGTGCCTTTCCCTGCACAAACAGTAAAGATGCCCCCAGTAGTACCCCCAGGCAGAAGAAGTGCCCCTACGATGCCTTTCCCACCTAGTAAAATCTGTCTGTGGCCTCTTGTGAACTCCAGACTATGGAGCAGGGTACACCGGGGAGTTACATCCTCTGTGCCCAGAGTACCCTGTAGTGGCTCATATGGGTGGTGGCACCAGGGAAGAGGCAGGGCATGGCCATGACTGCCTGGGACAGCAGGTGAAAGGCGTTGCTGCCCCACTGGACCTGTGCTGGCTGGGAGTTGTGATACGTGGGTGCAGCTACGGCACAAGAACGCCCGATGTTCGCTCCGCCGGCTGCATTAAGGGAACGATGAGCAATAAGATATCCTGTAACATTTCCCAGTCCTCGTTGCCTCCCATCACACCGATGCGCTAAACAATGCAAACAAGCCTGCAGCTCAGTGACCGGTCTCCAGAGCCGCCGCCTACGTGACCCACTTATCAGGCTGCACTTTTCTGCCTTCAGATGCGAAAGCTCAAAGTTTTTGCACTCAAAGACAAATTCCCAGGAAGAAATCAATTCAGCATTTCTTCAGCAAACCTGACTTGGGGTTTCACAGGGCGAAGCGGATCCTTAAGTGTTGAGAAAGATAAACCTGCTGGTTTTGATGCGGTCTTGAAGCTTCTCACAAGGGTGATTCTGCTGCCTTTAGTTTCTTGCAGTCATTTTTACTTCTGCCTTTTTGCTATTTGTAATCCTCCTGTTTCTGCTGCATCTTTAACCGCCTGGAGCTCATCCATCTGCTATATGGAGTAATGATCGTACAGTAGAATAACGAGGTGCCTTCTTAAAGGGGATGTCTCATCACAGATGTTTCTGCCCACCAATGCCCAAATGCCAAGTCAAACTGATGTGACTCGTGCCGTAACAATGAGGAAGTGGCGCTAGCCATGTAGCAATGCTGCTTCATCTCGTGTTGACCCCATTGGCGTTTACTGGAGGATCACATGGACGGCTGACTGATGCCAATATCTATGGCGAGACAATCTTTTAAAATCTGGAGCACAGATGTTGCCACGTAACATAGTATATTAGCCTCTTTCAACCCCCCTGTTGGTCCAGAGAAAGGCAAAAAGAACCCCATCAAGAAAATTGAGCTTATTTAGAGGAAAAAAAATCCTTCCCGACTCCATAATGGCGGTCAGAATAATCCCTGGATCATTGTTTGAGTTCTACCCGACTCCAAGACCCGGATCACCAACCCCGCTGGTCACCTAATGTCTATATCCTGTAATATCGTAGCGCTCTAGAAAGACATCTAGTCCCTCTTAAACTCCTTCATGGATCCTGCCATCACCACATCCTCAGGCAGAGAGTTCCACAGTCTCACTGCTCTTACAGTAAAGAACCCTCTTCTGTGTTGGTGATGAAACCTGCTTTCCTCTAGACGTAGCGGATGCCCTCTTGTTACCGCCGCAGTCCTGGGTATAAACAGATCTTGGCAGAGATCCTTGTATTGTCCCCTCATGTACTTATACAGAGTTATTTGGTCGCCCCTTAGCCGTCTGTTTTCCGGGGTGAATAATCCCAGTTTTGGTGCCTCTCTGGGTATTCCACTCCTCTCAGTCCGTTTATTAGTTTAGTTGCCCTTCTTTGTACCCCTCAAGCACTGTGACATCCTTCCTCAGCACCGGTGACCAGAACTGTGCGCAGTATTGGGGCCTGACTAGTGCCTTATATAGTGGGAGGATAATGTTATCATCCTTCGCCCCTATACCTCTTTTAATGCACCCCAAGACTTCATTTGCTTTTGCAGCAGCTGACTGGCATTGGTTACTCCAGTTAAGTCTATTGTCCACTAATACCCCCAGGTCTTTTTCCATATCACTTTTCCCTAGCTGTACCCCATTTAGTGTATATTGGTGACATCCGTTTCTCCTGCCCATGTGCAGAACCTTACATTTATCCACATTGACTTCCATTCACCATCCCCCCTCCCCCCCCCCCCCCTCCCCGGCTTATCTCGGTCCGTTTGTAGCCGCACATTGTCCTCCGTTGCATTAATTATATTGTATAATTTTGTGTCATCTGCAAATATTGATATTTTGCTGTGCAGCCCCTCTATCAGGTCGCTGATAGATATATTGTACAGAATAGGGCCCAATACTGAACCCTGTGGCCCCCCACTAGCAACGGGGGCCCAATCAGAGTACGCACCATTTATTACCACCCTCTGCTTTCTATCTCTGAGACAGTTCCTTACCTAGATACACACGTTTTCACCCAATCCGAGCTGCCTCATTTTATATATTAACCTATTATGTGGCACGGTGTCAAAGGCTTTAGAGAAGTCCAGATATACGAGATCAATAGACTCTCCCAGGTCCAGCCTAGAGCTTACTTCATGGTAGAAGCTGATCAGATTGGTCTGACATGATCGCCCCCTCATGAATCCATGCTGATAAGGAGTTATTCCGCTGTTCTCCTTGAGGTATTCCAGGATGGCGTCTCTCAGAAACCCCTCCAATATTTTTCCAGTTACTGAAGTGAGACTTACCGGCCTGTAGTTACCAGGCTCTCTTCTGGAAACCTTTTTGTAAATTGGAACCACGTTGGCAATGCGCCAATCCAATGGTACATCCCCGGTCTCTATAGTGTCCATAAATATAAAATATAGCGGTCTACCTATCCCATCACTTAGTCCCCTTGGAACCCTTGGGTGTATTCCATCTGGGCCCGACGATTTATCGATTTTAATCCTCTTTAACCGTCTCCTGTGTTAGGCATGCAATACTTGAGGGGTTCGTTTTATTCCCTGCATCTCGTGTCACATTTCTTTTTCATTTGTGAATACGCTTAAAGCCTTGTTTAGACGCAACAATTATCGCTCAAAAGATATCTTTTGATCGACTTTTGAGCGTTAATCGTTGTGTGCATTCACAGGGCAAGGTGATTGCTCAAACGATGAGTGATCACATTGCTATCCGAGCAGGGTATGCAGGAGACAAGCGGGGCCGCTTGTCTTCTGCATCCAGCTGTTTACTGCTCGGAGCTCCAGGGTGTTATACAGCTGAGCGCTCCGAGCGGGGGATGCAGAACACATCTGGACCACTCTGTTCTTCATACCCCGCCTGTGTTCAGGGAGCGGGATACAACTGAAACAATAGTATCAGCTGTATCCCGCTGCGAACTCCTGATAAAGCTGATCATTCTCTTTCAGCATGCTTAACGAAAACTGCCGGATGTCAGTGCAGCTGCACACGATTATCGCTCAAAAGACGGCTTTGAGCGATTTTTGAACGAGAATCGTTGTGTCTAAATCAACCTTAAGAAAGAGCTATTTAGTAGATTTGCCTTCCCCCCATCGTCTTCTATGATTTCTCCTGTATTATTTGTTAAAGGGCCAGCGCTCTCAGTGCAAATCCTTTTACTGTTTATATAAGTGATGAATAGTTTCGGGTTGTTTTTGCTCTCTTTGGCCATCAGTCTTTCTGCCTCCTCCTTGGCAGTTTCGATCTTCTCGTTACGTTATTTCTTTTTTTCCTGTATTATTTTAGCGCTTCTTCGCTGCCTTCTAGTTTTAGTAATTTGAACGCTCTCTTTTTTTCATTTATTGCCCCCCCACGGGACCGCGGGAAAGGGGGGGGGGGGAGTACATGGAAATATGTCTTATTCTTCACAAGACAAGGCTTGGGTGCACAAGTATGTTTCAGATGGTAAATGCCACAGATGCAGGGGGTTGTCCAGGGTTAGAAAAACATGGCGGCCTTCCTTCACAGCACTGCTCAACACCTGTCCATGGGTAGTGTCTGATACAGTACCGGCCTCTGGTTAGGTGGCACTCCCCCAAGACAGCAGTATACCCACACGGTACATAGATATAGCACCAGAACCAAGCTCAGTATATAGATACAGCACCAGAACCAAATGTATAACAGCAACAAAACCAAGCTCAGTGCATAAATATAATACTAGAACCAAGCTCATAACATAATTACAGTAGCAGAACTAAGTCATTTGGTTGCGGGCGCGCCACAGAACGTCAGAGAAGACGACACAAAGCCAGGATGATGATTTATGTAAGTCAACAAGACACTGCTGCACAGAGGAAGATCATCTGGCCAGGCAGATGTAAGCAGGGGGATCACCCCCAGCCTATCGCCACCTGGTGCCCCCTACAAGCTGGTGGCCAGTGCCATGGGCAGACGCATGGGTCACACACAGTTACCACTCAGCCCCATTGAAGTAAATAGGGTTGAGGTTCAATATCGCACACAACCTGTGAACATGGGGGGCGCTATTGTAGGAGAAAGCAGACATGTTTTTCTAAACCTGGACAAAATAGGCAAAGTAGCTGAGCTTTTTCAGTTTGACTGTTTTTTTTTTACAAATTGTGATTTAATTGATCTGGCAATTAATAAAGGAACGACGATCCATCAACATTGTGCTGCAGAAAGTCTAGTAGCTGCCACCTCCTCACCCACTGTGCCAGGATTGGAGAGGGCGCCAGGGCATTATGTGAACCGGAGCTGCTTCATGTTTTTAGTTGAAATGTTGAGTGGTGGTTCCATAATACTTCAGAATAAATGTGCATTCCGCTAACGCCACCATCCAGTACAACCTGTGCTGATGATAGGGCCACTCAATGCTTATGTAATACCGCCACACGGTACCCAACGGAGATCCACACTTCAGATGACTTTACAAGTAAGCATGTGCTGGAGGTTGGGTGAGGAAGAGGCACTAAGACAGTAGCATCACTTGCCTCACCTTTAGCTACAGCTCCATATAGACTATAAACCACTATACACGCTATATACCACCTGTAGGCATGCAGTACCATAAGTGGCCTCTAGGGAGCTTGAGAACAGGTTTTGAGAGGAAATCTCCAGCGCAGAAGAGGTTTTGCTCCTAATTAATCCGCCAACACCCGGGTGGTTGGAGTGCAGGGAAGCTCATGAGTTTCTGAGCTCAGGTTCCATTCTAGTCAATTGCAGAGCAAGCCACGGTCCGTGGCTGACAGGGGTGGACGGTTCTTGGTTGACACCCTGGGGGTAAGATGTGATGGACTTTATGCTGTGTGTTTGAGGCGCTAGGCCTGTGTGGTAGACAGGATTAGGACAAAACACGTTGCTCGGTGGTACGGATGGCACGGGAACAGCCAGGCGCTCCATGCTACACCATACCAGTGTTCCCCACCTCCAGTCCTCAGAGACCCCCAACAGGACATATTGTCTGGATATCCTATAGTAAGGACACCTGTGGTAATGTCTGAGGCACCGACAATAATTACATCACCTGTGCAACACTGAGGAAATCCTGAAAACATGACCTGCTGGGGTCCCTGAGGACTGGAGGTGGGACACACTGGTCTATAACACCCACTAACTTCGGTGGGAGTCACGGAAACCACATTAGGCCACCTCCTGTTTCCGCACACCCAACAAGATGGTCAAGAAACCGGCCAGGAGGAGCTGACATGGACAACCCCTTCAAGCCCGTTTTTTTCTGCTGCACTGTGGGTATAACTCTCTGTCGCGGAGGAACGATACCTGCAGAAGCAAGTCGTGAAGTGTATTGCGATTCTAATCGGTCAGCTGCTCTTTCCATTGACCGACGGTTTTTAGTACAGCGCCATCCTATGAACCGTGTTATAGATATCGCCCATCCTGCGCAGCCGTGAGATTAGCGGCAGCCATTAGCGGTGAACCAGCACGGGGTTAGAAGACTTCTTTTAAAGACGTACAAGAAAAGCTTTTTACTTTGTGAGGAAAACTGCCACATTAACTTCCATAATTGCTCCTGAGGCGTCCATTATTTCCCGCTATCTTCTGGCTTTACAGCATCTCAATTAGGTTGCGGCACAGTGCTGACTTAGCTGGGCGCGCCGTTCTGTTAGCGCTGCAGTCTGACATCTCACGAGTCAACAGAAATGTTTGTTCAAAATACCTTATATTGGGATAAGAAGAAGCCTCATCATGGAGCAGGATCGGGGCGAGACCCCGCGGCGCCCACCAGAGGACATCCGGCATATTTATCTGCTGCCTGTGTCTGCCGTTTTTCTGTAAACGGACAATAAATTGGCAGTTCAAGTCTGCGTGCGTTTACCATGGCGGGTGTTAGAGGAGTAATCCGCCTAAACCTCAGCGATCAGCTCTAATCTGTAGCAATAAGTGTTCCATTTTCCTGCAGCGCCACCACAGGAGAATTGAGGTATTAGCCAATTTCGACTGAACTCCATGCACAGACGAGCCGGGTCCTCCAGGGCAAGAGATGCCTCCTGTAGCGGCTCCGCTTAATAGAAGAGGCTCCTGAAAAGTGAATCTCTCTTCTTTAGGTTGGACACCCACTGGCAATATTTTCTTTCTTGCGCTGCGAGAGCACGGGAAAACTCTCGCCTCGCAGCGCAAAAAAGACACCGGAATAGAACCGGCATATCGCTAGTGCTTTCAATGGGGCCAGCGGCAGCAGCGCTAGCCCCATTGAAAACATAGGGAGAATGCTGCGGACGTCTGCCACAGCTGTGACGAGTTTCCTTCATCCCCACGGGGACCGCTGGGATGAAGGAATCCTCTGTCACAGCTGTGGCAGAAGTCCGCAGCATGCTATCCCATTGCTTTCAATGGGATCGACAGCATCCCATTGAAAGCACTGCTTTCTGCCAAGCCCCGCAGTATGATTATCGGGGCAGGGCTTGAAATATAAGTCCCCGATAGTCATCAATAAGTGGTAAAAATGTATATTTTTAAAATTATACTCACCTCTCCTGCGCTCAGACGCGTCCTCCGGCTGGCTCCCCGGCACTGCTATTAAGCTCTTTCAGCAGGCGGGGATTTCAAAATCCCCGTCTCCTGAAAGGGCTGTGCTGATTGGCTGAGGGCTCAGCCAATAGCAGCTAGTGCTTAGCTATTGGCTGAGCGCTCAGCCAATGACAGATAACCCTTAGCTATTCATTCATGAATAGCACTATCTTAGCAGTCCCCGCGGGGATGAAGGAAACTCCTGCCACAGCTGTCAAAGCTGTCACAGCTGTGGTAGAAGTCCGCAGCATTCTCCATCTCTTTTCAATGGTGCTAGGGCTGCTGCCGCTGGCCCCATTGAAAAGACTGGCGATATCCCGGCGTGATGCCGGTTTTTTTCCTCGCACTGCGCTGCAAGACTTTTCCTTTACTCTCGCAGCGCAGTGGAGAAAAAGAAAAAAACGCCAGTGGGTGTGAGCCCTTACAGGGGCTCCTCACGGGATTGGGATGACTTGCTGATCAGTGCAATGTGCAATGTTTTGCAGCCCAGGTTACCCTATGGAGCCTTCCTCTCTGTTGCATCGCACGAAAATGCGTAAATATAACATATCTTTGGAAGAAAATAAAATGTATTTTGTGCCGCCATCTTCTGACAGCCACATTTTTATCTTTCCGTGGTTATAGTTGTGTGAGGGCTGGTTTTTTGCAGGACGGGCTGTCATTTCTACTGATTACAGAATGTTGCGGAATGTCCCCAGAATATCTGCAGCAGGTTGGAGTTCCATCAGAAGGTCTGCAGAAGTCTTACCTTTACAAGTGAATGGAATCCGGTTGAATCCCCTTCACTTTAATAGTAAAGCTGCAGGTATTCCGCAGGGTGTGAACACACCTTAGGCTGCCTACACGCGGGGGGTGCGTTTCTTATTGATTTCAATGGCAAGCATCACATGGCACTTGTGCGCTCATCTCACGGCATGCGGGGTGTTTGACTGTCCCATTGAGAACAACAGCTCCGAGAAACACGAAAAGATTGGACGTGCAGCCAGTTCTAATTTTTTTTTGCTCACCTGTGTGTGACTCCATTCGAAAGAATGGAGTTCATATTCGTGCGTTTTGTGTGTCTCGCAATGCACAAAACTGGTGTGAGAGTCATGCCAGTGTGAGGGCGCCCGGAATGTACTAAAGCTGGTGCTTGGAAGATGATGGAGCGTGGCTCAGCATGCCCCTCGCCTACTCGCTCAGCACTCGGCTCTATGCTGCCGGAAGGAATCAAAGTTAGAAAAGTTATTGCAAAGTTCCAGAAGGTGGAGAAGAGGGCGGACAGTGTAGAGGGAATACAAGCAGCAGCCATATCACTGGAGTGGGGGGTAAAGGGTGTCAAATACGGGCACCAGGCCTGGTACAGAGGTGGTGGCTGGAAGTACAGGCACTGTGGGGTTTGATGAAAGGGCAGCAGTACTTCCAGCCACCACCTCTGAATCTGGATATTGTGAGAATGGGTTCGGTCGGACTTTACCCCGTTACCATCAGGATGTGAAAAAAGAATAGATTTCTGTTAACCCTTCGTAGCTCCTTGGACTCTCTTCTCCTGGGGGACACTGCACTACACTGCTACATTGTAGCAGGGAGCAAGAGCCAGTTATACCCTCAGTCCCCAACCTTTTCCCTGAAGTGTCGCCGGGCGGGAGAAGGGCATTTCCCATCACGGCCCCGCGCCCCTAACCTCCCCCTCTGGCGCCCTACAGCAATATTAGAGACCCGGAAAACCTCTTTAATTAAATTCCTCAAGTGATTCACCTTTAAAAAAAAAGGAAAAGCTCCTTGGAGGAAATTCAAAGAATCATTTAAGTAAAGCCTAAGATGATGCCAGCCGTCCCCGAAGCCGGCAGAGCAGTCACTGACAGATGAGGAGAGCGCCCGCTGGTAGCTGCTGAACCAAATCATTTACAAGTCTCGCTGTAACACATTTGGGCTTTATGGAGAATATACGACTTACGCCAGAATTACCGACCGAGCCGCGACCGTGACAGGCGGCCATTATCCTGAACGTTGGGCCACGGCGCGGTGCAGAGGGAAGGGGTTACACAACGTCTACACAGACCCCGAAGCTTCGGACTCGCCTGAAAACCAATTCATAGGGAATAAAAACTGGATCATCTCCAGGCTTCATGTCAAAAGCATAAAAAAGTGCGCCGTCCAACGCGGAATGAGAAGGAAGACTGCTGAGGAGACACAAGATACCGCCCCCCCCTCTGTAGACAGCAAGAATCGATAAATACCAAGAAGTCCATTGGGCATCGGAAGCAGAGGCGGGACTAGTGAGATGCCGCTGCTCCGGGGTCTCCAGCTGAGGGGCCAGAACAGGATGCTGGGAGTTGTAGTTTTGCTATAGCTTATTATTGATAGCATTTCACTCTATGGGAGGTATATAGCCATAAACAGTTAAAGGGGTCCCCGAGGCCAAAGTATTGATGATTCATCCCCAGAAAAGGGTGGAAGGGGCTAACACGGTGTTATGTGACATGTGTGTGTGTATGTATATATATACACACCTTACAAGTCTCCTCACTCACCTTCTGCTCTTCTCAAGGTGAGACAATACCCTCCCATTAAAATATCTATTACTCCTTGTCAGTAACATTCCTGTTGTATCACCTCCAGCTTGGATACAAGATGTGATACAGGCGGGCATGGAGAATCTAGTACCATGTTGTACCGCCTCTAGCTTGGATACAAGATGTGATATGGGCGGGCATGGAGGCTCTAGTACCCTGTTGTACCACCTCTAGCTTGGATACAAGATGTGATATGGGCGGGCATGGAGGCTCTAGTACCATGTTGTACCACCTCTAGCTTGGATACAAGATGTGATACAGTCAGGCATGGAGGCGCTAGTACCCTGTTGTACCACCTCTAGCTTGGATACAAGATGTGATACAGGTGGGCATGGAGGCTCTAGTACCCTGTTGTACCGCCTCTAGCTTGGATACAAGATGTGATACGGGTGGGCATGGAGGCTCTAGTACCCTGTTGTACCACCTCTAGCTTGGATACAAGATGTGATACAGATGGGCACGGAGGCTCTAGTACCCTGTTGTACCACCTCTAGCTTGGATACAAGATGTGATACAGGTGGGCATGGAGGCTCCAGTACCCTATTGTAAAGCCTCTAGCTTGGATACATGATGTTATGCTGGCGGGCATGGAGGCTCTAGTACCATGTTGTACCGCCTCTAGCTTGGCTACATGATGTGATGCTGGCAGGCATGGAGGCTCTAGTACCCTGTTGTACCGCATCTAGCTTGGATACAAGATGTGATACTGGTGGGCATGGAGGCTCTAGTACCCTGTTATACCGCATCTAGCTTGGATACAAGATGTGATACAGGCAGGCATGGAGGCTCTAGTACCCTGTTGTACCACCTCTAGCTTGGCTACATGATGTGATGCTGGCAGGCATGGAGGCTCTAGTACCCTGTTGTACCGCATCTAGCTTGGATACAAGATGTGATACAGGCAGGCATGGAGGCTCTAGTACCCTGTTGTACCACCTCTAGCTTGGCTACATGATGTGATGCTGGCAGGCATGGAGGCTCTAGTACCCTGTTGTACCGCCTCTAGCTTGGCTACATGATGTGATGCTGGCAGGCATGGAGATATACAGGTTCTATATGGTATCCTGCGGCATATCGCTCCACATTTGCTGTAGCTGAGCCTCTAGATCGGTTGCTGAAGTTTGTGTCCCAGATGTTCCCTTCATGTTCTGTTGAAAATAAATGTTGGGCTCAGCTTTGGAAGTGTGACAGTGTTGTGGGGGCTTCCTGCAGCCCCCTTATGTGTGCGGCCAAGCATTATGACAAACATACAAGTGCAAAAAAAGGCAGGAAGGCAAATCGTCAAACCTGAGCTGAGTTTAGTGCTGCGGTCCTGCAGGTACGGGCGAGTCCCACCTGGACGCCATCATTATTGTAAGAGGAATGCAAGTGATGCTGCTGGCGGGACGGAAATCACATCTGCCCCAAAACCCTAAGAACACGTCCCGGTCGGCTGCGGTCAGCGTGTTGGTGGGGATCCTGAGAGGCGGACCCTCAGAGGTCTGATATTACCAGGATGGGTCATCAGTATCTTCGCCCGCAGTGCCCGGTATGTTCACACCGCAGATCCTCGCAGTGGAATTTGAGCGAGGTTCTGATTCTGCATCAGGATTCCTCGGGCGTGAATACTACGGCCAGGAGAACCTTCCGGCACGCGGCGACCGCTCGCGAATACCACTAGTGAACACATGATGCAGGGAGGAGCGGGCCGCCGCTAGCTACCCACCTCACAGTAAGTAGACGGGATCCATCCGTTGGGGGGGCATACTGCTGTGCGAGATGAGAGCACGTCGCACATCTGGAAGCCCAGATCCCGGATCTAAATGAGTGACTGGCAACACTGAGACCCATTGGCATCATGGAAAGGAGTATGCTGCTCCCTGAGCGCTCACTGGGGTAGTTGTGGGGCGGATGGTAATATGGGGGTGCAGGATGAGCGGGGAGCTAGCTGGGTGAAAGTTAGAAGGAGGGGTAGAGGGAAGAGAACCAGGGAGGTTGGTCCTGAACTGGCACAACCCAACAAGTCTGCAACGTTGGCAGATGAGGGCGATGCCATTACAGAGCCAGCACCGCTGCAGCACGACATGCCCTCTGAACGCCAGGGAGATGACTACTCCAGTGAGACGGGGACGGGGAGCGTAGGGCAGGCTAGACAGGTCCTAGTAGTGGGGGACTCAATTATAAGGGGGATAGACAGGGCAATCTGCCATAAAGACCGGGATCGTCGAATGGTGTGTTGTCTCCCTGGTGCTCAAGTTCGCCACATCGCGGATCAGATTGACAGATTATTGGGATGGGATGGTAAGGATCCAGCGGTCATGGTGCACACTGGCACCAGTGACAAAGATAAAGGTAGATGGAAGGTCCTTAAAAGTGATTTCATGGATCATGGTTCTAAGCTCGGCCGAGGACCTCCAATGTAATATCTTCTGAAATACTATCTGCACCTAAAGCCACACCAGAAAGCCAGCGGGATCTTAGGGAGGTGAACAAGTGGCTCCGGAGTTGGTGTAAGAAGGAGGGATTTGGGTTCCTTGAGACCTGGGCTGACTTTGCTGTCGGCTACAGGCTCTACCGTAGGGACGGGCAGCATCTTAATGGGGAGGGGGCAGCTGTGCTGGGGGAGAAGATGGCTACAAGGAGGAATGTTTCTACTGGAGACAGGGGGGCAACCAGAGAGATCCACACAAAATGGTGCAGATTGTGGATTTATGTGGATTCTGAATGGAGATTTAGCTTCCTGATCTGCTTGTGGCATATTGGCATAAACAACCCAGTTGTGAGATCCCTCTGCTGGAGTGGTTAGGATGTGATTGGGTATAACACTAGGGGTTGTAGAAAGTAGACCACCCTAAAACTAAGTCTAAAAGCTAGCCGGCACATTTTCCAGCAGTGGATCCCAAGATTTGCAGGATGCCCTGGAGATAATACCCGGGTAACGTAATACTTGGGGGTGTATCTAAGCTTTCCATACACTTTGTGTCTACGTCTGATGCATAATAGCAGCGGCCTGAGGCACTATTATATTAGGTTGTATAGTCATGTACTTGCTGTATTGAGAATTTCACACTTAATTAAAATATGGGACAGGTCCCTCTCCGGAGCCGCTAACTTTAAACGCCATTAAGTGTTTGCTCTGATCTTCTGAGGAGCCGTGTTCATTAAAATACTTCTATCTGCTTTTGTAATTAAGATTCTTAATAAGCGTAATGAGGTTCAGAGTCTCCAAAGAAGATAACACAAAGTAACCGACGTGCAACTTGTAACGAAAGATGAGTGGGGGCAGGTGTCAACAGCGCCATTTGTATGACTTTGTCTTTTTTGTGGTGCCAGCAAAGATAGAGGCATCCGCGATGGAAAGCTACGAAGTTACACTCAAGTCTTGCAAGTTGAATTGGTGAGGAGCTTATGTGCTGCAAGAAGAGGCAAAACTGGGGACACTGTAAGCGTAGGGCAGCGGTGCGCATGCAGCGGCCCCAGCGGCAGTACTATCTTCAACAGTTTGAATCGTCTGGACCTGCAGACGGCAGGGATGGCCTGAGTGGGAAGATGGGGAAACGTGTCACAGTGGTGGCTACCCGAACGCCAGCGATGGCTCCTGCAGCCAACGGATCACTCAACAAAGGGGTTAGAGCAGTAGCCATGTGACGCCAGTACCTCTAAGAATAACCTTATTGGATAATAAAGGAGTCCAAGCCAAGTCAGCGTGTGCAAAACCGGAGGTACACAGCTTGTAAATTGCATACGATATCATCTACGAAAACACTTCTTTTCCCTTTCCACAGTCTACGTTTCCTTGTCTTGATCACACAGCCGCACTGGTCAGTCTAAGTTATCTGAGCCTTGCTCTGAACACTTACTTGTGTAAGGAAAACTGCCAGAGCTCGTTGGAAGAACATTGACTTCTTGGTGACAAGGTTATGAGCCACTTACTCTACATAGGCCTGTCTTGAAATTCCGGAAGAGCGGGGTCAGCTCTTATGCAGACACCTTCTGCTAGGGTGCAAGCAGACCCTCGATGTGGCCGAATTCACCACTTATTTTCCCGTCAGGCACAGTTGAATGAGGACCAGGTTCAATCTTGGTGAACCAGTCCCTGAATGCCGGAGGCCATCTGCCCAGGAACCACCGAACCTCCCTCGAGGCCAACTTTCCCTAAGGCTCTCCTTCCTCCTGCTTCTCTTGCTTCCCTCCGATGACTCCCTTTTTCTTCCATCATTCTCCTACTCCTCCCACTCTGTGACCCAAACTCTCCCCAGCTCCACCACTCAACCAATCCGGTTTCAGCCAGGGGGTGACAGACTGAAACCCCAAGTGGGTTAGTGTAGAGGACACACCTACAAACACCAAACAATGATCTACTAACACCACATACAGTCAGACCCTTAAAACAAGACACAGACAAAAACACACCAGGAAAGTATTAGTCCCCTAAGTGCTGTGGGGGCCCCTAATTCGGAAGCATCATCTACCCTGCTTGCAAACAGCGAGTCATGTCAGGAAAAGGGCAGCAGACATTGACAGCCGGGACTTTAGGGAGGCGGCAGGAGAAGGGGGGGGGGCTTATTAACAATGAGGACACAAGACAGAGCTGATTTACCATAAAGCACAGAAATAGTTCAGGAGGGGTGGGGAGGCGGAGTGCCCCCTAATCACACCTGTGCACTGGACCCCCTGAGACATTAAAATGGTTCTTAATGTAATACTAGTAATTATTAGGAAATTATAGTATTTCTGGTGGTGAAATGTGCTGCATGCACATCACACACACAGCTCTGGTACATGGGCATGTGACAGACACACACAACTGTGCTACAAGACATGCGCATCACAGACACAGCTCTGCTGCAGGACATGCGCGTCACAGACACAGCTCTGCTACATGACATGCGCTTCACAGACACAGCTCTGCTACATGACATGCGCGTCACAGACACAGCTCTGCTACATGACATGCGTGTCACAGATACAGCTCTGCTACATGACATGTGCGTCACAGACACAGCTCTGCTACATGACATGCACGTCAGACACAGCTCTGCTATATGACATGCGTGGGGGTTGGACCAGATAACCCCGGAGGACCCGATGACCCCAGAGGTCACTTCCAACTCTACAATTTTTTGATTTTATGACCGATGAGTTGTGTTATTGTGTTATTTTTGTCCTCCCCTTCCAAGAGCCCTAACTATGTTCTTTCTTCTGTTGGTCAGGCTCTGTGTTTTATGTATACTGTAGGACCTATGATGACGTCACCAGGAGGCGGAGTATGAAAAGCACACACACACACACGCGCATGCATACATACATACATACATACAAACGGACAAGTGGTCATTAGTAGTTTGATGAAGCTCGTGGCCACAATGCAAACCGCTTAAAGTTCTTTCACATAAAAATGTCATATCTAGCAGCCGCCTCGTCGCTGATGTCACTTTCCCTTTAACTGTCTCAGGCAGCTTGCTGAAGCCGCGTGCGCAGCGGCCGCCTCTCATCTGTGTCTTTGGAAACGCTGGATTGTTAATGGTGTAAAAATAAGAATCGTAGGATTAGCGTCTTCACAGAAAAAGCTTGAAAGTAGTAACAGAAAGAGCGGCGTGAATATCATTAGGAGAGCAGGAAACAAAATGCACTAAATGTGTGAATTATTCATGAGCGGAGTGTAAGGAAGCAACGCATCTGATGAGAGCGACGGAGCAGGAGCCGCAGCTATACTGTACGGAGGGCTCCCTGGAGGGTCTCGGCACTGGAGATAGGTGAGAAGTCATCATGGGGACGGGGTAGCGCTTCCTGACGCTCATCTCCTTGAAAGACACATCTGCCCAGCCGGCTGACAACAGAGAGCAATAGGTTGATTTCAGGAAATGTGAAGGAGTTGGGGTGCATTTACACATGATGTCGGTCGGATTGCCATATGGTCAGAAATCACGCGTGAAAATGACTACTTCAGTGATTCAGATCACATGAGCGATAGTTCAAGATGAAGAAGATCCCCGCCTGCCCGTCCGCGCGATGGTGCTAAAGAACACAAATCACCGTTATTATCTATGAGCGTTCGCAGCGGTCGGGAGAGTCGGCAATGCCAAATTGGAAATATGTTCTGGTGTCGCAATTACAACAGTTGAAGTGGGGTGAAAGAAATGGGGGGCTCAATGGCAGACTGCTGTCTAAGATCTCACGCTGTAGCCCCCCATAACGTATGTGAGAGGGAGGAAAAAAGGGCGATATCCGACAATTACATAATTAGACTATGGAATAAATGTAAGCAGATCTTACCACTAGATGGCTGCACTATATACCCCCCCCCCCCCCACCTCGGGGGGACCCTAAACTGACGGAGTTTTTTACATTGGAGGGATTTTCCCCATCAGAGAAGGGAGGGGGGGGTATCTTTTTGGAACATTCCGGGGGTCTCTTTATAGTTTTGAACGGTTTAGAAGCTTTATGTTTCCAGAGTTATTTCTTCCAGTTCAGACACGTTTTCTGCCCGGGCTGGTCATCATCTGCTTATGGTCCAACATCTGGGGGGCCCGGGGCTATGAGGGGGTCATCTTATTTCTATAGACAGATGCTTATTACTATTTACAGAAATTCCTAATAAACATAAAAGTAAAATGGGAAGAAGGTTTTGTCGGCATTAGTGAGGATCAGCGGGCCGCAGCGTTGGGGAGGAGTCCAACCATATCTCTGGAGGTCAACCAATCACAATGGTATCTAGTGACCGGAGGTTAGCGGACATTGAAGCTGTGTGACATGGATACTAGATTAATGCTGCAGATCTGATGCACACGGGCGGAGATTGGCTGAATTTTGAAATGGGGTGCGAGAGATCATTTAAAAATGTGGTCTTAATCCCAGAACTTGTATACTGGGGGTTCAGAGAGCGTTTTATCACACGCGGACGCTGATTACAGATTGGCCGCAGCTGCACTCCCCCCCCTCCCCCAACCGACAGGAGTATTGTCAGAAAGATGAGAGGTTGCATCCTTGGAGGAAGGATATCAAAAAAGAGGCTGTTTGACTTAAGGAGCTTTTACATGGAACGATCATTGTTCAAAAAATCGTTCAAACAAGTGAAGATGAATCGTTCCGTGTAATCGCAGCCCGCGATCGAATGGTAAATTGTTGGCTATTCGTTTGTTGTTCATATGCATAAAACTCATCGATGCCTCGTTCACTAATCGTTGGGTTTAATTAGGGATCGCTCAGTCGCTCTCACTTATACGGCGAATGTGCAACGAATCTCGTCTGAAGGAGCCGCGATGTATCTGCTGCATAAACGGGCTGCGAGCCAACTCCGACATACTTTGTGGTAAAGAGACCCCAAGTAGAATGAATTGTGGGGAAGACGGTCTGATCTCTATAGCAGATAGTTCACATTGTGTGCCGCATGCATTGAGGTATCGTAGAGAAGCTGCTGGGATCTGGAGCCAGAAGGAGAGAGGCGAGAAGAGGGAGAGAGGCGAGAAGAGGGAGAGAGGCTAGAAAAGGGAGAGAGAGAGAGAGAGGCGAGAAGAAGGAGAGAGGCGAGAAGAGGGAGAGAGGCTAGAAAAGGGAGAGAGAGAGAGAGAGGTGAGAAGAGAGAGAGAGGCGAGAAGAGGGAGAGAGGGGCGAGAAGAGGGAGAGAGGGGCGAGAAGAGGGAGAGAGGGGCGAGAAGAGGGAGAGAGAGGCGAGAAGAGGGAGAGAGAGGCGAGAAGAGGGAGAGAGAGGCGAGAAGAGGGAGAGAGAGGCGAGAAGAGAAGTGGAAGAGAGGCGAGAAGAGAAGTGGGAGAGAGGCGAGAAGTGGGAGAGAGAGAGAGAGAGAGGTGAGAAGAGAGAGAGAGGCGAGTAGAGGGAGAGAGGGGCGAGAAGAGGGAGAGAGAGGGGAGAAGAGAGAGAGAGAGGCGAGAAGAGGGAGAGAGAGGCGAGAAGAGGGAGAGAGAGGCGAGAAGAGAAGAGGGAGAGAGAGAGGTGAGAAGAGGGAGAGAGAGAGGTGAGAAGAGGGAGAGAGAGAGGTGAGAAGAGGGAGAGAGGCGAGAAGAGGGAGAGAGGCGAGATGTGGGAGAGAGGCGAGAAGTGGGAGAGAGGCGAGAAGTGGGAGAGAGGCGAGAAGTGGGAGAGAGGCGAGAAGTGGGAGAGAGGCGAGAAGTGGGAGAGAGGCGAGAAGTGGGAGAGAGGCGAGAAGAGGGAGAGAGGCTAGAAAAGGGAGAGCGAGAGAGAGGTGAGAAGAGAGAGAGAGAGGTGAGAAGAGAGAGAGAGGCGAGAAGAGGGAGAGAGGCGAGAAGAGGGAGAGAGGCTAGAAAAGGGAGAGAGAGAGAGAGAGAGGAGAGAAGAGAGAGAGGCGAGAAGAGGGAGAGAGGGGCGAGAAGAGGGAGAGAGGGGCGAGAAGAGGGAGAGAGAGGCGAGAAGAGGGAGAGAGAGAGGTGAGAAGAGGGAGAGAGGTGAGAAGAGGGAGAGAGGCGAGAAGAGGGAGAGAGGCGAGAAGTGGGAGAGAGGCGAGAAGTGGGAGAGAGGCGAGAAGAGGGAGAGAGGCTAGAAAAGGGAGAGCGAGAGAGAGGTGAGAAGAGAGAGAGAGAGGTGAGAAGAGAGAGAGAGGCGAGAAGAGGGAGAGAGGCTAGAAAAGGGAGAGAGAGAGAGAGAGGTGAGAAGAGAGAGGGGCGAGAAGAGGGAGAGAGGGGCGAGAAGAGGGAGAGAGGGGCGAGAAGAGGGAGAGAGAGGCGAGAAGAGGGAGAGAGAGGCGAGAAGAGGGAGAGAGAGAGGTGAGAAGAGGGAGAGAGGTGAGAAGAGGGAGAGAGGCGAGAAGAGGGAGAGAGGCGAGAAGAGGGAGAGAGGCGAGAAGTGGGAGAGAGGCGAGAAGTGGGAGAGAGGCGAGAAGAGGGAGAGAGGCTAGAAAAGGGAGAGCGAGAGAGAGGCGAGAAGAGGGAGAGAGGCTAGAAAAGGGAGAGAGAGAGAGAGAGAGAGGTGAGAAGAGAGAGAGAGGCGAGAAGAGGGAGAGAGGGGCGAGAAGAGGGAGAGAGGGGCGAGAAGAGGGAGAGAGGGGCGAGAAGAGGGAGAGAGAGGCGAGAAGAGGGAGAGAGAGGCGAGAAGAGAAGTGGGAGAGAGGCGAGAAGTGGGAGAGAGAGAGAGAGGTGAGAAGAGAGAGAGAGAGGCGAGAAGAGGGAGAGAGGGGCGAGAAGAGGGAGAGAGAGGCGAGAAGAGAGAGAGAGAGGCGAGAAGAGGGGGAGAGAGGCGAGAAGAGGGAGAGAGAGGCGAGAAGAGAAGTGGGAGAGAGAGGTGAGAAGAGGGAGAGAGAGGTGAGAAGAGGGAGAGAGGTGAGAAGAGGGAGAGAGGTGAGAAGAGGGAGAGAGGTGAGAAGAGGGAGAGAGGCGAGAAGAGGGAGAGAGGCGAGAAGAGGGAGAGAGGCGAGAAGAGGGAGAGAGGCGAGAAGTGGGAGAGAGGCGAGAAGTGGGAGAGAGGCGAGAAGTGGGAGAGAGGCGAGAAGTGGGAGAGAGGCGAGAAGTGGGAGAGAGGCGAGAAGTGGGAGAGAGGCGACTAAACCGAATCTGACTAAACCGGCTCTATTTTTGTGTAATCTGCAATAATTGTTTAAAACCACCAAAGGCGTGGCAGTGGTAACAGCCTCAGTGCAGGCGGACTCTTGCGGTGTCCTCGCCTTCGTTTGCTGCATTATCCCAGTAAGAGGAGGAAGCCAGCAGAGGTAAGGGTCATGTGTGGCTGCTCGGCTCGCTCCGCGCCGCGGGGCCTGCAGGCGGCACTGATGGTCTTTGCCGTGTTGTACTTTCAGCGTTGACCAGCAAAAAAAAATGTGGTATGTCAGTAATCGTAGCGACCCGTAGAGTAAGGTATCAGGTCATGTTTGTTGCAGTCTGTGGGCCTTAGAAACAAGACGCACCGAAGATGGCGGAATTTAGGGGTTTTTCCATTTCGCTCCACCAAGATTTTTTGTTACGTTTTTCAGTACATTAGATAGAAGCATTGAAAAATACAACTCGGCCCGCAAAACACCCGCCAGCATTCATGTTAACGGATAAATACAAGAATTAGAATTTTTTATAAGGAAGCGGGGGGGGGGGGGGGGGGATGAAAATGGGGGGGGGGGGGGAGGGCCGTCCCTTAAGTACCTTAAGTTAACTCTCTAATTTCACTGCAGCGTGATCTGGTTTGTGCGCAGGGTGGTCTGGTTTGTGCACAGGGTGGTCTGGTTTGTGCGCAGGGTGGTCTGGTTTGTGCGCAGGATGGTGCGGTTTGTACGCAGGGTGGTGTGGTCTGTACACAGGGTGCTGCGGTTTGTATGCAGGGTGGTGGGGTTTGTACGCAGGGTGGTGCGGTTTGTATGCAGGTTGGTGCGGTTTGTATGCTGGGTGGTGCGGTTTGTACGCAGGGTGGTGTGGTCTGTACGCAGGGTGGTGTGGTCTGTACGCAGGGTGGTGAGGTTTGTGTGCAGGGTGGCGTGGTTTGTACGCAGGGTGGCATGGTTTGTACGCAGGGTGGTGCGGTTTGTACGCAGGTTCGTGCGGTCTGTACGCAGGGTGGTGCGGTCTGTACGCAGGGTGGTGTGGTCTGTACTCAGGGTGGTGTGGTTTGTACTCAGGGTGGTGCGGTTTGTACGCAGGGTGGCGCGGTTTGCACGCAGGGTGGTGTGGTCTGTACGCAGGGTGGTGTGGTCTGTACGCAGGGTGGTGTGGTCTGTACGCAGGGTGGTGAGGTTTGTGTGCAGGGTGGCGTGGTTTGTACGCAGGGTGGTGCGGTTTGTACGCAGGTTGGTGCGGTCTGTACGCAGGGTGGTGCGGTCTGTACGCAGGGTGGTGTGGTCTGTACTCAGGGTGGTGTGGTTTGTACTCAGGGTGGTGCGGTTTGTACGCAGGGTGGCGTGGTTTGCACGCAGGGTGGTGTGGTCTGTACGCAGGGTGGTGTGGTCTGTACGCAGGGTGGTGTGTTCTGTACGCAGGGTGGTGCGGTCTGTACGCAGGGTGGTGCGGTTTGTACACAGCGTCATGCAATTCTTTCATTACTTCTGAAACTACTTGTGACGTGAATATACAATAGGTGACGCCTCCCTCTAATCGCCCCGGCTGCTGTGAGCGTGATAACGGCCGCAGACACAATGGCAGAACTCTTGTGACTTGCAGTCTCTTCTGGTATTTTGTAGATGGTCCCACGGAGATGGAAGCGCTGACCGCAGCTGGATGCAGAGGAGGATGGGCACCTGAATGACTGCCCCTGCAGATGGCAGATCGCTGCTCAGCCCACCACATTGTGTCCTATCAGCTTCTGGGATGTTCTTGTGATCGCGGCTTTGGGTGAGTGACATATTACACAGCAATGTATAACGGGGCGGCGACATCTATACGGGGCTGGACTCAACCTTGTGCAAACACTGACCATATGAAGTGCCATCGTTGGGGGTGGGAAGGCTAAAGGCCACTGAGATAAGTCCCTGTCCACGGGCCACGAGGCTGCTGGAAAGCACATTCTAAATGCTGTCAACTGCAGCTCAGGATGATGGTCCCCGCAGCTTTCTTTTTCTGGGGCCCCCGAGGTCCTGTCAGTAAGCAACTATTCACTGGCCGGAGCCCGGACATGTCGCCTCCTGCCACCCTCCCCGTCCTCTGCTGCCCGGACTGCGTCACCCGCTCTGGTTGAGAGGCTCCGGCTGGACATACAGATGCCTCCTGGGTCCTACATGGTACATTGGGCTCTTTATATGCAGCTCATACTTATTATTCATGTAGTCACCCCTAAATAAGGACCGCAGACCCGACATTAAACCCTTCTCTGGACCACTTTGTGTCATTTGCAATCCCGATCCATTTGTTGCCTCTTTTTAGGGGGCCGCACGCTTCTGCAATACAAAACAGAAAATGGAAGCAGGAAGAATCCCAGGATGCACGTATCCAACATGGCGGCTCAACGCCGGAGACATCGGCAGACTTGAATACTTTTACAACACACTGAAGGAGTCAGGGAAGCTTTCCTTCTCAGCCTCTTACCTGTGCTTCAGCAGGGAGGCCGCCCCCCAGGTCCTCCAGGGAGCGGAGTGCCACCCGTCTGCTTGTACCAGCGCCCTACTGCTGCCGCCTCGCTGACCGCACGCTACAATATTGCAGGCACCATCATCCATCTGCTGTAATGTAGCGGGTGGATTATCCCTATTATCCTGACAAAGCCAAATTAAGGATCCCGTATATTTTTATAATGTAGCAGAGACATCAAATTAAAACCCCAAATAGGAAGCTTAATAAAGATTACAGAGCGGCGAATCAGAAACAAATTGCGTGAGATTGGATTTAATACGGGCGCACAGATGGAGCGCCGAGTGATTAAATACATAATTTATTTACTGCACGCCGTAATTAAATTGTGTTTTGTTTATTGTGCGCTCAGACACATCAGTTGATCTTCTGCGCATTCACAAACTATTGACACATTGGATTCGTCCTTCGTACATCGGCGTCTGTCCTTGGAGTATTGCGCGGATGTATAGAGCGCCGGCGGAGGGACACAATATAATGACTCAATGTGAGACTCCTGTGAAAATAAGTTTACTGCCTTAAAGTGGTCGTCCATGGGACACAGCGGAGCAGGGGGAGGGCACACCCCTCTATAGGTGGGAGGGCACACCCCTCTATAGGTGGGAGGGCACACCCCTCTATAGATGAGAGGGCACACCCCTCTATAGGTGGGAGGGCATAACCCTCTATAGGTGGGAGGGCACACACCTCTATAGGCGAGAGGGCACACCCCCTCTATAGGTGAGAGGGCACACCCCTCTATAGATGAAAGGGCACACCCCTCTATAGGTGGGAGGGCGCACCCATCTATAGGTGGGAGGGCACACCCCTCTATAGGTGTGAGGGCACAACCCTCTATAGGCGAGAGGGCACACCCCCTCTATAGGTGAGAGGGCACACCCCTCTATAGGTGGGAGGGCGCACCCCTCTATAGGTGGGAGGGCGCACCCCTCTATAGGCAAGAGGGCACACCCCTCTATAGGTGGGAGGGCACACCCCTCTATAGGTGGGAGGGCACACCCCTCTATAGATGGGAGGGCACACCCCTCTATAGGCAAGAGGGCACACCCCCTCTATAGGTGAGAGGGCACACCCCTCTATAGGTGGGAGGCGCACCCCTCTATAGGTGGGAGTGTGCACCCCTCTATAGGCGAGAGGGCACACCCCTCTATAGGTGTGAGGGCACACCGCTCTATAGGTGGGAGGGCACACCCCCTCTATAGGTGGGAGGGCACACCCCTCTATAGGTGGGAGGGCACACCCCTCTATAGGTTGGAGGGCACACACCTCTATAGGTGAGAGGGCACACCCCCTCTACAAAACAAATGGTGCCAAAGGATGAACCTTTCCCCCAATTTGAATGGGACCACCATTCTGCCATAATTCTTAAAGGGGATGTCCGAGCCCTAAAGAGCTCTTTTTTTACACTCTTTATGCTACAGAATAAGTTTGCCATTGACTCACTATTGCAAAGAAAATGTTCCTTTTTCCTAATAGAAACTCTGGTCGTGTGATCCCGCTGTGAGCAAGTGACGCTGACATCACGCACACGAAGGCCCATAAACCCATATACAGGTATAAGAATAACTACCTCAGTTTCTGGGGGCCGTCCGTACATTGGAGCGCACTGCGCATGTGCCGACAGAGACTGAACATTACAGGATGGAACAGAGGCTTGAATCTCCTATATAGGAAAAAGAGTTAAACAATACAATTGCAGCTGTCTGCAGCCACCACTAGGGGGAGCTCACTGCATACTGATGCTATATTTACACTGCAGCCACCACTAGGGGGAGCTCACTGCATACTAATGCTATATTTACACTGCAGCCACCACTAGGGGGAGCTCGCTGCATACTGATGCTATATTTACACTGCAGCCACCACTAGGGGGAGCTCACTGCATGCTGATGCTATATTTACACTGCAGCCACCACAGTCTGTAATGAGTGCAGATAAAGGCCTTTTCTATATATATAAAGCTGAAAGCCCTCACTGACTCACTCACTCACTCACTGACTCGCCAAAAGTTCTCCAACTTCCCGATGTCGTAGAAACATGAATTTTGGCACGAGCATAGATTATCTCCAAAATAGGAAAAGAAACTGGGTCCCAACTCGATTATTCAATTCTAGCGCAAAAGAATTGGCGTCAAAATTTAACATAAATCTAAATCTCCAACTTCCCAATGTCATAGAAACTTAAAACTTGGCACAGACATTGATTATGTCATAAATAGGAAAAGCTAATGGGTCCCAACTCGATTATTCAATTCTAAGCGCAAAAGAATTAGCGTCCAAATTTTACGTACGGAATGTAATTCTCTCATTTCCCGATGTCATAGAAACTCGAAATTTGGCACGGGCATTGATTATGTCATAAATAGGAAAAGTTAATGAGTCCCAACTCGATTTTTCAATTGTATGCGCAAAAGAATTAGCGTCCAAATTTTACGTACGGAATCTAATTCTTTCACTTCCAGGTGTCATAGAAACGTGAAATTTGGCATGAGCATTGATTATGTCATAAATAGGAAAAGCTAATGGGTCCCAACTCGATTATTCAATTCTATGCGCAAAAGAATCAGCATCCAAATTTTACGTACGGAATCTAATTCTCTCATTTCCCGATGTCATAGAAACATGAAATTTGGCAGGAGCATTGATTATGTCATAAATAGGAAAAGCTAATGGGTCCCAACTCGATTATTCAATTCTATGCGCAAAAGAATTAGTGTCCAAATTTTACGTACGGAATGTAATTCTCTCACTTCCTGATGTCATTTTCTATAAAGGAAACATCGCATGGTTACCTCCCCGTGGTGTTTCCTGGGTAACACAGAAAACTATGCAAAATGGTGGACATATGTTTTTCCTCAGTATCTCTAAAGTAACCACGACTTCATAAGATTTCCGTGTGAACACCAGATAAACACCAGTACCAAATTAACTCGGGCGAAGCCGGGTATATCAGCTAGTATATATATAAAGGTGAAAGGGCTGACTGATTGACCGACTGATTGACTGACTCATTGAATGACTCACTGACCGACTCACTGACAGACTCACTGACCGACTCACTGACCGACTCACTGACCGACTCACTGACCGATTCACTGACCGATTCACTGACTGATTCACTGACTGACTCCCCATTAATTCTCAAACTTCCCGATGTCGTATAAACATGAAATTTGTGTATATACTGAGGAGAATCCACCTCACCTGTATGTGTATATACTGAGGAGAATCGACCTCACCTCTCTGTGTGTATATACTGAGGAGAATCTACCTCCACACTACGTGTATATACTGAGGAGAAACTACCTCACCTCTAGGTGTATAAACTGAGGAGAATCTACCTCACCTTTGTGTATAAACTGAGGACAATCTACCTGACCACTATCTGTACATACTGAGGAGAATCTACCTCACCTTCGTGTGTATATACTGAGGAGAATCTACCTCACCTATGTGTGTATATACTGAGGAGAATCTACCTCAGCTCTATGTGTATATACTGAAGACAATCTACCTCACCTCTGTGTATATATACTGAGGAGAATCTACCTCCGCTCTATGTGTATATACTGAGGAGAATCTACCTCACCTCCACATGTATATACTGAGGAGAACCAACCTCACCTCTATGTGTATATACTGAGGAGAATCTACCTGACCTCTATGTGTATATACTGAGGAGAACCTACCTCACCTCTATGTGTATATACTGAGGAGAATCTGCCTCACCTCTATGTGTATATACTGAGGAGAATCTGCCTCACCTCTATGTGTATATACTGAGGAGAATCTACCTCACCTCTATGTGTATATACTGAGAAGAATCTCCCTCACCACTATGTGTGTATACTCAGGAGAACCTACCTCCCCTCTATGTATATATACTGAGGAGAATCTACCTCCCCTCTATGTGTATATACTGAGAAAAATCTACCTCAAATATATGTGTATATACTGAGGAGAATCTACCTCCCCTCTATGTATATATACTGAGGAGAATCTACCTACCCTCTATGTGTATATACTGAGGAGAATCTTCCTCCCCTCTATGTGTATATACTGAGGAGAATCTACCTCCCCTCTATGTGTATATACTGAGGAAAATCTACCTCAACTCTATGTGTATATACTGAGGAGAATCTACCTACCCTCTATGTGTATATACTGAGGAGAATCCACCTACCCTCTGTGTGTATATACTGAGGAGAATCTACCTCACCTCTATGTGTATATACTGAGAAGAATCTACCTCACCTCTATGTGTATATACTGAGGAGAATCTACTTCACCTCTATGGGTATATACTGAGGAGAATCTACCTAACCTCTCTGTGTGTATATACTGAGGAGAATTTATCTCACCTCTGTGTACATAGTGAGGAGAATCTACCTGACCTCTATGTGCATATACTGAAGAGAATCCACCTCACCTCTGTGTGTATATACTCAGGAGAAACTACCTCCCCTCTATGTGTATATACTGAGGAGAATCTACCTCACCTATCTGTGTATATAATGAGGAGAATCTACCTCACCTCTCTGTCTATATACTGAGGAGAATCTACCTCCCCTTTATGTGTATATACTGAGGAGAATCTATCTCACCTCTATGTGTATATACCGAGGAGAATCTACCTCCCCTCTAAGTGTATATACTGAGGAGACTCAAGGTCTCCTCTATGTGTATATACTGAGGGGAATCCACCTCTCCTCTATGTGTATAATGAGGAGAATCTCCCTCACCTCTATGTGTATATACTGAGGAGAATCTACCTCACCTTTATGTGTATGTACTGAGGAGAATCTACCTCACCTCTATGTGTATATACTGAGGAGAATCTACCTCCCCTCTGTGTTTATATACTGAGGAGAATCTACCTCCCCTCTGTGTGTATATACTGAGGAGAATCTACCTCACCTCTATGTGTATATACTGAGGAGAATCTACCTCACCTCTATGTGTATATACTAAGGATAATCTACCTTACCTCTATGTGTATATACTGAGGAGAATCTACCTCACCTCTGTGTGCACATACTGAGGAGAATCTACCTGACCTCTATGTGCATATACTGAAGAGAACCCACCTCAACTCTATGTGCATATACTGAGGAGAATCTACCTCATCTCTATGTGTATATACTGAGGAGAATCTACCTCACCTCTATGTGTATATACTAAGGAGAATCTACCTCACCTCTGTGTGTATATACTGAGGAGAATCTACCTCACCTCTTTGTTTATATACTGAGGAGTATCAACCTCACCTCTATGTGTATATACTGAGGAAAATCTACCTCACCTCTATGTGTATATACCGAGGAGAATCTACCTCCCCTCTATGTGTATATACTGAGGAGAATCAACGTCTCCTCTATGCGTATATACTGAGGAGAATCTACCTCACCTCTATGTGTATTTACTGAGGAGAACGTACCTCACCTCTATGTGTATATACTGAGGAGAATCTACCTCACCTCTATGTGTATATACTGAGAAGAATCTACCTCACCTCTGTGTATATACTGAGGAGAATCTACTTCACCTCTATGGGTATATACTGAGGAGAATCTACCTAACCTCTCTGTGTGTATGTACTGAGGAGAATTTATCTCACCTCTGTGTATATAGTGAGGAGAATCTACCTGACCTCTATGTGCATATACTGAAAAGAATCCACCTCACCTCTGTGTGTATATACTGAGGAGAATCTACCACCCCTCTATGTGTATATACTGAGGAGAATCTACCTCATCTCTATGTGTATATACTGAGGAGAATCTACCTCACCTCTATGTGTATATACTAAGGAGAATCTACCTCACCTCTGTGTGTATATACTGAGGAGAATCTACCTCACCTCTTTGTTTATATACTGAGGAGTATCAACCTCACCTCTATGTGTATATACTGAGGAGAAACTACATCACCTCTATGTGTATATACCGAGGAGAATCTACCTCCCCTCTATGTGTATATACTGAGGAGAATCAACGTCTCCTCTACGCGTATATACTGAGGAGAATCTACCTCACCTCTATGTGTATTTACTGAGGAGAACGTACCTCACCTCTATGTGTATATACTGAGGAGAATCTACCTCACCTCTTTGTGTATATACTGAGGAGAATCTACCTCACCTCGCTGTATATATACTGAGAAGAATCTACCTCAGCTCTATGTGTATATACTGAAAAGAATCTACCTCACCTCTATGTGTATATACTGAAGAGAATCTACCTCACCTCTATGTCTATATACTGAAGAGAAGCTACCTCTCCTCTATGTGTATATACTGAGGAGAATCTACCTCCCCTCTATGTGTATATACTGAGGAGAATCTACCTCAGCTTTATGTGTATATACTGAAGAGAATCCACCTCACCTCTGTCTGTATATTCTGAGGAGAATCTACCTCATCTCTGTGTGTTTATATATTGAGGAGAATCTACCTCACCTCCATGTGTATATACTGATGAGAATCTACCTCACCTCCATGTGTATATACTGAGGAGAATCTCCCTTAACTCTATGTCTATATACTGAGGAGAATCTACCTCACCTCTATATGTATATACTGAGGAGAATCTCTCTCACCTCTATGTGTATATACTGAGAAGTATCTACCTCACCTCCATGAGTATATATTGATGAGAATCTACCTCACCTCTATGTGTATATACAGAGGAGAATCTCCCTTACCTCTATGTCTATATACTGAGGAGAATCTACCTCACCTGTATATGTATATACTGAGGAGAATCTCTCTCACCTCTATGTGTATATACTGAGAAGTATCTACCTCACCTTTCTGTGTGTATATACTGAGGAGAATAGAACTGACCTCTATGTGTATATATTGCGAACCTCACTGGGTTATACCTTTAAGGGTATAAAGTGAGTAGAGTGGACAGGGTGGCATATTCTGCAGAGGGACATCGGTACATGCAGTCTGAGGAGAATCTAACACTCCTCTATGTGTATACAGATTTTATTCCTCGGTTCCTCTGAAGTAACCACCACTTCAGATAGTGTACCGTGTGAACCTTAGGTAAACACCTGGACGAAGCCGGGTATATCAGCTAGTCTGTAAATTTAACAGAATGAAGTCTCTTATATACACTCTGTCAGACCCTTCTGCGCCCCCAGAATAAGCTGTCGTTCTGCTGCAGACCCCGTCCTGCGGCTCCATCTCAGGCAGATCTGTAATGATGAGAGTTGTGGTGATCAGATGGATGGTCTTGTCACCGGAGGCCCTATAAGTGGTTCCCCCCTTGGCCTATAAGAGGCTCTCGGAGGCTCCTTGTGTGTAATGAGCTCTTCTTCAGCTTGTAGAGCTTGTTGACCACTAGACGCCTCTACGACGCAGAGAAGAGGTCTCCCCCCCCCCCCCCCCCCCCCGTTAAGCACTCCGCTGAGGCTGCATTAACTTGTGCTTGTCTTCCACGTGTTTCGGCCACAGAAGAACAGATATAACAAGCTCTCTTTTCCTGCATATTTGTGCACCAAAGATCTCCGTAGGAGTCAATGGAAACATAAAAATGCGCCAGAAGAGGCATCAAACGCTGCGTCGTTGTGCAGTCAGCTGTTAGGTTGCTACATTGGATGCCAAGCACCGCAGACTTTTTGACAAGTACTACCTGATTAACCTGGAAAGTGCCTAGGGGTGCAGCTTCTGCTTACAATGGTGGAGCAGCAGCCATGTTTATGGGATACAGACGGATGTACATCAAAGACATCTGCTGGCGGGACCCGTCCGTTGAGGACAGCTGGCACATCGTCAGGCTGCAGCAGCACAACTAGTTCTGTATTTTCATTGCATTCTGTTGCCATGAAATGTCTCTAAACATTCCCAGCGACTTCTGAGTCTGAGCCAGAAAGGCAGACATTGTTTATACGTCTACTCTGGCGCTCCTGGGACGCGGTCTCTCCGCAGCATGTTACACATTTCCAGCCATAAGTGCTACCAGCAGACACCGCATATGTCACTGCGCATGCCCATGAATCACACACTCACGCACATGCGCAATGTGATTTTTAATTTTTTTAAATTCCTCACTCTGTTCAGAGCGAGGCTGCGTGAGGACAGCATGTCATACGCCGCCCATACAAGTGTATGGGGCTCACACTGCATACGCACGCAGAGAAATACAGCATGCTGTGGTATGAGTTATACATCTGCTATATATAGTAATATGGAGCATGCTGGTATAACCTGGGTATGTCCTGTATATAATTATATATGTACACTGGTATAAGTTATACATCCCCTGTATATAGTGATATGGAGCATGCCACTATCACCTGGTATCTCCTATATGTGTGTGTGTGTGTGTGTGTGTATATATATATATATATATATATATATATATATATATATATATATAATATACACTAGCTGATATACCCGGCTTCGCCCGAGTTAATTTGGTACTGGTGTTTATCTGGTGTTCACATGGAAAATCTTATGAAGTCGTGGTTACTTTAGAGATACCGGAAAGCATATGTTCACCATTTTGCACAGTTCTCTGCGTTACCCAGGAAACACCACGTGGAGGTAACCATGTGACGTTTACTTTATATAAAATGACATCAGGAAGTGATAGAATTAGATTACGTACATAAAATTTGGACACTAATTCTTTTGTGCTTAGAATTGAATAATCGAGTTGGGAACCATTAACTTTTCCTATTTATGACATAATCAATGCCTGTGCCAAATTTCAAGTTTCTACGACATCGGGAAGTTGGAGAATTAGTGGCGAGTCAGTGAGGGCTTTCGTCTTTATATATTTAGATATATACACACACACACACAGGAGATACCCAGGTTATAGCCGCATGCTCCACATCACTATATAAGGGGAGATGTATAACTTATACCAGCTGTACATATATAATTATATACAGGAGATACCCATGTTATACCAGCATGCACCATATCACTATATACAGGAGATGTATAACTATATACAGGAGATGAAACTAACTGACCTCTGTGTGTATATACTGGGGTATACCTTTTAGGGTATAAAGTGAGTAAAGTGGACGGGGTGGCATATTCTGCAGAGGGACATCGGTACATGCAGTCTGAGGAGAATCTAACGCTCCTCTATGTGTATACAGATTTTATTCCTCAGTTCCTCTGAAGTAACCACCGCTTCAGAAAATGTACCGTGTGAACCTTAGGTAAACACCTGGACAAAGCCGGGTATATCAGCTAGTCTGTAAATTTAACAGAATGAAGTCTCTTATATACACTCTGTCAGACCCTTCTGCGCCCCCAGAATAAGCTGTCGTTCTGCTGCAGAACCCGTCCTGCGGCTCCATCTCAGGCAGATCTGTAGATGATGAGAGTTGTGGCGATTAGATGGACGGTCTTGTCACCGGAGGCCCTAAAACTGGTTCCCCCCTTGGCCTATAAGAGGCTCTCGGAGGCTCCTTGTGTGTAGTGGCCTCTTCTTCAGCTTGTAGAGCTTGTTGACCCCTAGACGCCTCTACAACGCAGAGAAGAGGTCTCCCCCCCCCCCCCCCCGTTAAGCACTCCGCTGAGGCTGCATTAACCTGTGCTTGTCTTCCACGTGTTTCGGCCACACAAGAACAGATAGAACAAGCTCTCTTTTCCTGCATATTTGTGCACCAAAGATCTCCATAGAAGTCAATGGAAATGTGAAAATGCGCCAGAAGAGGCATCAAACGCTGCGTCGTTGTGCAGTCAGCTGTTAGGTTGCTACATTGGATGCCAAGCACCGCAGACTTTTTGACAAGTACTACCTGATTAACCTGGAAAGTGCCTAGGGGTGCAGCTTCTGCTTACAATGGTGGAGCAGCAGCCATGTTTATGGGATACAGACGGATGTACATCAAAGACATCTGCTGGCGGGACCCGTCCGTTGAGGACAGCTGGCACATCGTCAGGCTGCAGCAGCACAACTAGTTCTGTATTTTCATTGCATTCTGTTGCCATGAAATGTCTGTAAACATTCCCAGCGACTTCTGAGTCTGAGCCAGAAAGGCAGACATTGTTTATACGTCTAGTCTGGCGCTCCTGGGACGCGGTCTCTCCGCAGCATGTTACACATTTCCAGCCATAAGTGCTACCAGCAGACACCGCATATGTCACTGCGCATGCCCATGAATCACACACTCACGCACATGCGCAATGTGATTTTTAATTTTTTTAAATTCCTCACTCTGTTCAGAGCGAGGCTGCGTGAGGACAGCATGTCATACGCCGCGCATACAAGTGTATGGGGCTCACACTGCATACGCACGCAGAGAAATACAGCATGCTGTGGTGTGAGTTATACACCTGCTATATATAGTAATATGGAGCATGCTGGTATAACCTGGGTGTGTCCTGTATATAATTATATATGTACAGCTGGTATAAGTTATACATCTGCTATATATAGTGATATGGAGCATGCTGGTATAACCTGCGTATCTCCTGTATATAGTAATATGGAGCATGCTGGTATAACCTGGGGATCTCCTGTATATAGTGATATGGACCATGCTGGTATAACCTGGGTATCTGTAGTATATAATTATATATGTACAGCTGGTATAAGTTATACATCTGCTATATATAGTGATATGGAGCATGCTGGTATAACCTGGGTATGTCCTGTATATAATTATATATGTACAGCTGGTATAAGTTATACATCTCCTGTATATAGTGATATGGAGCATGCTGGTATAACCTGGGTATCTCCTGTATATAATGATCTATGTACAGCTGGTATAAGTTATACATCCCCTGTATATAGTGATATGGAGCATGCCACTATCACCTGGTATCTCCTATATGTGTGTGTGTGTGTGTGTGTGTGTGTGTGTGTGTGTGTGTGTGTGTGTGTATATATATATATATATATATATATATATATATATATATATAATATACACTAGCTGATATACCCGGCTTCGCCCGAGTTAATTTGGTACTGGTGTTTATCTGGTGTTCACATGGAAAATCTTATGAAGTCGTGGTTACTTTAGAGATACCGGAAAGCATATGTTCACCATTTTGCACAGTTCTCTGCGTTACCCAGGAAACACCACGTGGAGGCAACCATGCAACGTTTCCTTTATATAAAGGACATCAGGAAGTGATAGAATTAGATTACGTACATAAAATTTGGACACTAATTCTTTTGCGCTTAGAATTGAATAATCGAGTTGGGAACCATTAACTTTTCCTATTTATGACATAATCAATGCCTGTGCCAAATTTCAAGTTTCTACGACATCGGGAAGTTGGAGAATTAGTGGCGAGTCAGTGAGGGCTTTCGTCTTTATATATTTAGATATATACACACACACACACAGGAGATACCCAGGTTATAGCCGCATGCTCCACATCACTATATAAGGGGAGATGTATAACTTATACCAGCTGTACATATATAATTATATACAGGAGATACCCATGTTATACCAGCATGCACCATATCACTATATACAGGAGATGTATAACTATATACAGGAGATGAAACTAACTGACCTCTGTGTGTATATACTGGGGTATACCTTTTAGGGTATAAAGTGAGTAAAGTGGACGGGGTGGCATATTCTGCAGAGGGACATCGGTACATGCAGTCTGAGGAGAATCTAACGCTCCTCTATGTGTATACAGATTTTATTCCTCAGTTCCTCTGAAGTAACCACCGCTTCAGAAAATGTACCGTGTGAACCTTAGGTAAACACCTGGACAAAGCCGGGTATATCAGCTAGTCTGTAAATTTAACAGAATGAAGTCTCTTATATACACTCTGTCAGACCCTTCTGCGCCCCCAGAATAAGCTGTCGTTCTGCTGCAGAACCCGTCCTGCGGCTCCATCTCAGGCAGATCTGTAGATGATGAGAGTTGTGGCGATTAGATGGACGGTCTTGTCACCGGAGGCCCTAAAACTGGTTCCCCCCTTGGCCTATAAGAGGCTCTCGGAGGCTCCTTGTGTGTAATGGCCTCTTCTTCAGCTTGTAGAGCTTGTTGACCCCTAGACGCCTCTACAACGCAGAGAAGAGGTCTCCCCCCCGTTAAGCACTCCGCTGAGGCTGCATTAACTTGTGCTTGTCTTCCACGTGTTTCGGCCACACAAGAACAGATAGAACAAGCTCTCTTTTCCTGCATATTTGTGCACCAAAGATCTCCATAGAAGTCAATGGAAATGTGAAAATGTGCCAGAAGAGGCATCAAACGCTGCGTCGTTGTGCAGTCAGCTGTTAGTCGCTACATTGGATGCCAAGCACCGCAGACTTTTTAACAAGTACTACCTGATTAACCTGGAAAGTGCCTAGGGGTGCAGCTTCTGCTTACAATGGTGGAGCAGCAGCCATGTTTATGGGATACAGACGGATGTACATCAAAGACATCTGCTGGCGGGACCCGTCCGTTGAGGACAGCTGGCACATCGTCAGGCTGCAGCAGCACAACTAGTTCTGTATTTTCATTGCATTCTGTTGCCATGAAATGTCTCTAAACATTCCCAGCGACTTCTGAGTCTGAGCCAGAAAGGCAGACATTGTTTATACGTCTACTCTGGCGCTCCTGGGACGCGGTCTCTCCGCAGCATGTTACACATTTCCAGCCATAAGTGCTACCAGCAGACACCGCATATGTCACCGCGCATGCCCATAAATCACACACTCACGCACATGCGCAATGTGATTTTTAATTTTTTAAAATTCCCCACTCTGTTCAGAGCGAGGCTGCGTGAGGACAGCATGTCATACGCCGCCCATACAAGTGTATGGGGCTCACACTGCATACGTACGCAGAGAAATACAGCATGCTGTGGTATGAGTTATACATCTGCTATATATAGTGATATGGAGCATGCTGGTATAACCTGGGTGTGTCCTGTATATAATTATATATGTACAGCTGGTATAAGTTATACATCTGCTATATATAGTGATATGGAGCATGCTGGTATAACCTAGGTATGTCCTGTATATAATTATATATGTACAGCTGGTATAAGTTATACATCTCCTGTATACAGTGATATGGAGCATGCTGGTATAACCTGGGTATCTCCTGTATATAATTATATATGTACAGCTGGTATAAGTTATACATCCTGTATATAGTGATATAGAGCATGCTGGTATAACCTGGGGATCTCCTGTATATAATTATATATGTGCAGCTGGTATAAGTTATACTTCTCCTGTATATAGTTATATGGAGCATGCCACTATCACCTGGTATCTCCTATATGTGTATGTGTGTATATATATATATATATATATATATATATATATATATATATATATATATATATATATAATATACACTAGCTGATATACCCGGTTTCGCCCAAGTTAATTTGGTACTGGTGTTTATCTGGTGTTCACACGGAAAAGCTTATGAAGTCGTGGTTACTTTAGAGATACTGAGGAAAACATATGTTCACCATTTTGCATAGTTCTCTGCGTTACCCAGGAAACACCACGGGAGGTAACCATGCGACGTTTCCTTCATATAAAATGACATCAGGAAGTGAGAGAATTAGATTCCGTACGTAAAATTTGGACGCTAATTCTTTTGCGCTTAGAATTGAATAATCGAGTTGGGAACCATTAACTTTTCCTATTTATGACATAATCAATGCCCGTGCCAAATTTCAAGTTTCTACGAAATCGGGAAGTTGGAGAATTAGTGGCGAGTCAGTGAGGGCTTTCGTCTTTATATATTTAGATATATACACACGCAGGAGATACCCAGGTTATAGCGGCATGCTCCACATCACTATATACAGGGAGATGTATAACTTATACCAGCTGTACATATATAATTATATACAGGATATACCCAGGTTATATCAGAATGTTCCATATCACTATATGCAGGGAGATGTATAACTTATACCAGCTGTACATATATAATTATATACAGGAGATCCCTAGGTTATACCAGCATGCTCCATATCATTATATACAGGATGTATAACTTATACCAGCTCTACATATATAATTATATACAGGAGATACCCAGGTTATACCAGCATGCACCATATCACTATATACAGGAGATGTATAACTATATACAGGAGATGAAACTAACTGACCTCTGTGTGTATATACTGGGGTATACCTTTAAGGGTATAAAGTGAGTAAAGTGGACGGGGTGGCATATTCTGCAGAGGGACATCGGTACATGCAGTCTGAGGAGAATCTAACGCTCCTCTATGTGTATACAGCTTTTATTCCTCACTCACTGACTGGCCACTAATTCTCTAACTTCCCGGTGTAGGACAAACATGCAATTTGGAAGGAGCATTCTTAGGTCCTAAGTAGGAAAATCAAAGGTGTCACAACTCGATTTTTCAATGCTAATTGCAATAGTAAGTGCAGCCCTATGTAATGTAACTTATCGCTGTCGCACAAGCGTAAAATTTGGCGCAAGCGTTCTTTAGGTCCTAAATCAGTAGAGTGGGAGGGATGGCACATTCTGCAGAGGGACATCGGTACATGCAGCCTGAGGAGAATCTAACACTCCTCTACGTGTATGCAGATTTTATTCCTTGGTTTCTCTAAAGTAACCTTGACTTCATAACATTTTCCTTGTCAACAACATGGACCAAATTAAATCGGGCAAGGCCAGGTGTATCAGCTAGTATAATGATATGGAGCATGACGGTATAACCTGGGTATCATCTGTATATAATTATATATGTGCAGCTGGTATCAGTTAAATATCCTGTATATAGTGACATGGAGCATGCTGATATAACCTTGGTATCCCCTGTACATAATTATATATGTACAGCTGGCATAAGTTATGCATCTTCTGTATATAGTGATATGGAGCATGCTGGTATAACCTGGGTATATACTGTATATGATTATATATGTACAGCTAGTATAGGTTATACATCTCCTGTAAATAGTGATATGAAGCATGCTGGTATAACCTGAGTAGATCCTGTATATAATTATATATGTACAGCTCGTATAAGTTATACATCTCCTGTATATAGTGATATGGAGCATGCTGGTATAACCTGGGTATATCATGTATATAATTTTATATATATATATATATATATATATATATACACAGCTGGTATAAGTTATACATCCCTGTATATAATGATATGGAGCATGTTGGTATATATATTATACTGAGGTAACATCAAGGCTGCGCTGTGATTGGTTGTTATATATTATACTGCTGAGGTAACATGAAAGCTGCGCTGTGATTGGTTGTTATGTATTATACTGCTGAGGTAACATGAAAGCTGCGCTGTGATTGGTTGTTATATATTATACTGCTGAGGTAACATGAAAGCTGCGCTGTGATTGGTTGTTATATATTATACTGCTGAGGTAACATGAAAGCTGCGCTGTGATTGGTTGTTATGTATTATACTGCTGAGGTAACATGAAAGCTGTGCTATGACTGGTTGCTATATATTATACTGAGGTAACATGAAAGCTTCTCTGTGATTGGTTGTTATATATTATACTGAGGTAACATGAAAGCTGCACTGTGATTGGTTGTTATATATTATACTGCTGAGGTAACATGAAAGCTGCGCTGTGATTGGTTGTTATATATTATACTGAGGTAACATGAAAGCTGCGCTGTGATTGGTTGTTATATATTATACTGAGGTAACATGAAAGCTGCACTGTGATTGGTTGTTATATATTATACTGAGGTAACATGAAAGCTGTGCTGTGATTGGTTGTTATATATTATACTGCTGAGGTAACATGAAAGCTGCGCTGTGATTGGTTGGTATATATTATACTGCTGAGGTAACATGAAAGCTGCGCTGTGATTGGTTGTTAAATATTATACCGCTGAGGTAACATGAAAGCTGCGCTGTGATTGGTTCTTATATATTATACTGCTGAGGTAACATGAAAGCTGTGCTGTGATTGGTTGTTATATATTATACTGCTGAGGTAACATAAAAGCTGCGCTGTGATTGGTTGTTATATATTATACTGAGGTAACATGAAAGCTGTGCTGTGATTGGTTGTTATATATTATACTGAGGTAACATGAAAGCTGCGCTGTGATTGGTTGTTTTATATTATACTGAGGTAACATGAAAGCTGTGCTGTGATTGGTTGTTATATATTATACTGAGGTAACATGAAAGCTGCTCTGTGATTGGTTGTTATATATTATACTGAGGTAACATGAAAGCTGTGCTGTGATTGGTTGTTATATATTGTACTGCTGAGGTAACATGAAAGCTGTGCTGTGATTGGTTGTTATATATTATACTCCTGAGGGAATATGAAAGCTGGGCTGTGATTGGTTGTTATATATTATACTGAGGTAACATGAAAGCTGCGCTGTGATTGGTTGTTATATATTATACTGCTGAGGTAACATGAAAGCGGCGCTGTGATTGGTTGTTATATATTATACTGAGGTAACATGAAAGCTGTGCTGTGATTGGTTGTTATATATTATACTGCTGAGGTAACATGAAAGCTGCGCTGTGATTGGTTGTTATATATTATACTGAGGTAACATGAAAGCTGTGCTGTGATTGGTTGTTATATATTATACTGAGGTAACTTGAAAGCTGCGCTGTGATTGGTTGTTATATATTGTACTGCTGAGGTAACATGAAAGCTGTGCTCTGATTGGTTGTTATCTATATATATAAAATTGAATGTATGCGTGTGTGTGTGTGTGTCTGTCCGTGTGTGTGTCTGTCCGTGTGCGTGTCTGTCTGTGTGCGTGTCTGTTTGTCCTTTATGCGCTACTACACCATTCATCCGATCGCCATGAAACTTTGGGAAGTTGTTGAGTACACTCCTGGGAAGATTATAGGCATAGTACATTTATGCTACGATAAATGGCGTGCGTGCGTGCGTCATCGACAGTTACGACCCTCCCCACGTAGATCGTTCGATTTCCATCATTGCCACTAATTCTCTCACTTCCCGATGTTGTAGAAACGTGAAATTTGGCACGAGCATTGATTATGTCATAAATAGGAAAAGCTAATGGGTCCCAACTAGATTATTCAATTCTATGCGCAAAATAATTAGCGTCCAAATTTTACGTACGGAATGTCATTTTCTCACATAGAAACTTGAAATTTGGCACGGGCATTGATTATGTCATAAATAGGAAAAGTTAATAGGTCCCAACTCCATTATTCAATTCCAAGCTCCAAAGAATTAGCGTCCAAATTTTACGTGCGGAATCTAATTTTCTCGCTTCCCAATGTCATAGAAACTCGAAATTTGGCACGAGCATTGATTATGTCATACATAGGAAAAGCTAATGGGTCCCAACTCGATTATTCAATTCTAAGCGCCAAAGCATTAGCGTTCAAATTTTACGCTAATAGAAACGTGAAATTTGGCACGAGCATTGATTATGTCATAAATAGTAAAAGCTAATGGGTCCCAACTCAATTATTCAATTCTATGCGCAAAAGAATTAGCATCCAAATTTTACGTACGGAATGTAATTTTCTCACTTTCCGGTGTCATAGAAACGTGAAATTTGGCACGAGCATTGATTATGTCATAAATAGGAAAAGCTAATGGGAAGTTGTTGAGTACACTCCTGGGAAGATTACTGGCATAGTACATCTATCCTATGATAGGTGGTGCGCGTGCGAGCGTCGTCGACAGTTATGCCCCCCCCCCCAGACAAAGATCGTTTGATTTCCATCTCAAGCACAAAAGCAAAAGGCATTGCGAGCAACGGGACACGTGTTCAACTACAAAATGATGCATCCGCCGAACGTATCACAAGACAATTCTTGGATATTGAGAATGCTGAGGTAACATGAAAGCTGCACTGTGATTGGTTGCTATATATTATACCGCTGAAGTAACATGAAAGCTGCACTGTGATTGGTTGCTATATATTATACCGCTGAAGTAAAATCAATGCTACACTGTGATTCGTTGCTATTTTTTATATTGCTGAGGCAGAATAAAAGTTGCGCTGTGATTGGTTGTTATTTCTCTTACTGCTGACGTAACATGAAAGCTGGGCTGTGATTGGTTGTTATATATTATACTGAGGTAACATGAAAGCTGCGCTGTGATTGGTTGTTATATATTATACTGAGGTAACATGAAAGCTGCACTGTGATTGGTTGTTATATTTTATACTGCTGAGGTAACATATAAGCTGTGCTGTGATTGGTTGTTATATATTATAAAGCTGAGGTAACATCAAAGCTGCGCTGTGATTGGTTGTTATATATTATACCGCTGAGGTAACATCAAAGCTGCGCTGTGATTGGTTGTTATATATTATACCGCTGAGGTAACATCAAAGCTGCGCTGTGATTGGTTGTTATATATTATACCGCTGAGGTAATCTAAAAAAACTGCGCTGTGATTGGTTGTTATCTAGATATATAAAAACGAATGTATGTCTGTCTGTCTTCGCAGCAACGCGCGACGGGTAAGCTAGTATATTATAAAGCTGAGGTAACATGAAAGCTGCGCTGTGATTGGTTGTTATATATTAAACTGCTGAGGTAACATGAAAGCTGCGCTGTGATTGGTTGTTATATATTATACCACTGAGGTAACATGAAAGCTGCGCTGTGATTGGTTGTTATATATTAAACTGCTGAGGTAACATGAAAGCTGTGCTCTGATTGGTTGTTATATATTATAAAGTTGAGGTAACATGAAAGCTGCACTGTGATTGGTTGTTATATATTATACTGAGGTAGCATGAAAGCTGCGCTCTGATTGGTTATTATATATTATACTGAGATAACATGAAAGCTGTGCTGTGATTGGTTGTTATATATTATACTGCTGAGGTAATATGAAAGCTGCGCGGTGATTGGTTGTTATATATTATACTGCTGAGGTAACATGAAAGCTGCGCTGTGATTGGTTGTTATATATTATACTGCTGAGGTAACATGAAAGCTGCGCTGTGATTGGTTATTAGATATTATACTGAGGTAACATGAAAGCTGTGCTGTGATTGGTTGTTATATATTATACTGAGGTAACATGAAAGCTGCGCTGTGATTGGTTGTTATATATTATACTGAGGTAACATGAAAGCTGCGCTGTGATTGGTTATTATATATTATACTGAGGTAACATGAAAGCTGTGCTGTGATTGGTTATTATATATTATACTGAGGTAACATGAAAGCTGCGCTGTGATTGGTTATTATATATTATACTGAGGTAACATGAAAGCTGCGCTGTGATTGGTTGTTATATGTTATACTGAGGTACCATGAAAGCTGCTCTGTGATTGGTTGTTAAATGTTATACTGCTGAGGTAACATGAAAGCTGCGAGGTGATTGGTTGTTATATATTATACTGCTGAGGTAACATGAAAGCTGCGCTGTGATTGGTTGTTATATATTATACTGCTGAGGTAACATGAAAGCTGTGCTGTGATTGGTTATTATTATTTATTATACTGAGGTAACATGAAAGCTGCACTGTGATTGGTTGTTAAATGTTATACTGATGTAACATGAAAGCTGCGCTGTGATTGGTTGTTATATATTATACTGAGGTAACATGAAAGCTGCGCTGTGATTGGTTGGTATATATTATACTGAGGTAACATGAAAGCTGCGCTGTGATTGGTTGTTATATATTATACTGCTGAGGTAACATGAAAGCTGCGCTGTGATTGGATGTTATATGTTATACCACTGAAATCAGTCACCTTGACTTCATAACATTTTCCATGCAATCTCCTGTATTAGGCTGAGTATATCAGCTAGTATAACTATATATGTACAGCTGGAATACGTTACACCTCTCCTGTATATAGTGATATATCAGGTTATATTTCAACGTGGCTGATAGAAATACCTGAGCGGGTGCCACTTGGTTATCTTTGCAGCCACATTGCAAGTGAATGGAGCACTACTCGACTTATACAGTGTCTGAGAAGTGGGCACACAGCCAAGGAGACAGCGGGGTAGAGAAAGCCTTGTCACGGGGCTCTACCATCTCCTCCCACTAAGGGTAGCTCGCGACCCGACCACGTTACTGGGGGAGATCACAGGGATAGTTATCTTCAATCCAGTAGTCACTCGTGACGCCACCGTTCCTTCTCCATGATTGGATCTTGCAGATGAATAAAGTAGTACAACACCCGAAGAGTATATTTTGGAACCAAACTGGGAGCGGTCGATCTTGTCCATTTACCGCAACATTTCCATAAAGTCACTAACAATTTCTGAACAGTTGTAGAAATCATAGCTCACAAGTATGACATCTCGGTGGGACTCACGGGGTAATTGTACCATCCACAGTCCAAGTTATCTGCAGGTTCCATTACTCCTAGTACTCACTCTCTCTCCACAGGCAAACACTCGCACTTTCTTTTCTCTTCGCTATAAAGCGTCCTCTCTCTCTCAGCACTCAGCAGAGGTACGGGGGCTCCTGGGTTGGAGCACAAGGAAGTCGCTCGGCCTCCTCCATGCTCCACACATGACCGATTTGTCCAGTGTCCGTGTGGCTCGCTCACAATCTGTCAAACTTCCTCACTCGACTCTTGCATGCTTGCAAACACATATATATCACATATATATCACTATCACGTGACCACAAACAATACACACAAAACGCTACGTTTTCCAGACATGAACCAGACATTAACTCTTTCATGCTTGCAGACATCCAATACACATATCTTGATGCACTCTGCAAACAAGACACTGACAAGACATTGACACGAGACAGACATAGAACATTCTGGAGGGGCCCCACTAACTCTGGGCCACTAGAGTTGCATAAGCAGCGTTTCAGATGATTCAGTGTCTTCCTCCAAGTGGAGGGTGCAGTGATTAGACTGGGGGATTCAGGACTCCCATAATCAGCCTGTGGATAGGGAATAACTTGCAATCTTAGTACAACCCCTTTAAGGAGGAGGGAGAACAGAAGCTGCTCTACTGGGGGACACAGAGAGCTTGTCTGTGCCAGACTCAAATATGAACTGTGACTGTGAGCTGTCCAGCTGGTAGAGGGGAAACTCTGCAGACATGGGAGGATTTCACTTGGTCCCTGTATTGTTTGGTTTTTTACTTGCAACCTTCTCAATAAAGCTGACCAAGTGTTGATGAAAGTCATACGTGTTTTTTCACCCCAACGAGCTCAAATCTCACAATGGGTGGAAGATGCGGGCGACCTATGAAAGCATTTAAGAGGCCCGCACCTCCACATATGGAAGGAGTGAGACCTGGATACATACCTACCTTCTACCACCAAGCCTGTGTGAGTGGTGCAGTATACACAGGGCGTTCCTCTTCACAGACAGCAGTCAGAAAGGTTGGAAATGTAGAACATAAACTGCTGCAGAACATCTTTATAAAGTCCTGCAGCTTTAGTTACAGGAAAGAAACAGACAAGCCCCAGCTGAGCGACTGCATCCATCCGAGAGTGCGCTGTTACTGTTTAGCCGATACATTGTAACAATCCCGATACATTGTAACAATCCCGATACATTGTAACAAGGTCCTCAGAGGTTTACAGCCTCAGAATGGGAACAAAAGTTTCTCTTCAACAACAGCAAGCAGAGATTTTGACAACAAATAATTGTTTTAAGACTTACTTGCTAACAGCTTTACAATGCCGTCCGGTTTTCCTACATTCCCATCTTCCTAGTTTTCATTAATTTAGCTAATTTTAACCCTGTATTCTCCCAGCTGATCTGAGAAAACATCGTAGAGCCCAAATGTGGGAAAGATGTTGATGGCCATCACCCAGCTCATCCAGACCCCTGACAGGCAGCTCTGAGCAGTTGATGGAAGCCAAGGGTTTATGATGAACCTCAGAGAGTGCAGCCATGTTGGTTGGCGCCCAGAGACAGTTTAAACAACCATCTTACAATCATATTTCTTATTTTTAGGAGCGAGAAGGAAGTGAAGAACAGCAGCAGAATGTATGTAAGAAATGCAGCCGCCCCAGGCGCCCGTCCCCGGCACGCCGCACGCAGATATGTGCTCTTCATGACATTTCTGCTGCCTCTCACACAAGCGGATCAAGAAGTCAAGCCGTTCACATGGAAGTCAGGTAAAAAGAACTTCTTCTATGGTAGAAATCGAGGCGCCAACCACGGCCCCCCCTGTTATCCCATGACCGTCCGAGGCTTAAAGGGGTCACCCTAATGAAGTTATACCTGAAGGTAGGGGACAGCCAGCTGGTCGCTGGGGTCTGACGGCTGGGACCCTCACCAATCATTAGAATGGAAATCCCGTATAAATAGATGAAGCCGGCCTTAGTGGTCACCCAGCTTTCCCAGAAACAGATGCAACCAGCAAAATGAGGACTTAAAGAGGAGCCCCTTGACTGTGCTGGTTTAGTAAATACCCGCACCCCCCGTAAAATAATACTTCTGCACCATCTTTTCATTGGACTCTATGCTGTTCTTAACCCTTTCCTGTCCATGTAAATCCATTAACCCTCCGGCTGCTGAGACCCCTGGAGATTTCCTTTTCCATTGATGCTTTCCTACTTTTTCCGAGTGGGTGGAGATTACGAGGTTGTAAAGCCGCTCATTTATCTGGATCTTCCACCATTTGCTCGGTTTCGGTAATCTCCCAGTTTTTTCACCTATTGTTGTGTAGAATCGGACCGGCGGAGATGATTTATTGCAGCGACAACCTGCGCCGGTCGCGCTGCCAAAGGCTATTCGTTCCGCATTTATCTGTGATGAGGAGCCGCTGTATGCAAATAGTTGTCATCTGTAGAAATGGCGTAAATCCCCCCCCCCTTCCTCCTCGCTCCGGCCGGCCACTATGAATTTTCATACATTTGTGCGGCCGGTATAGGCGGCGCGGCGAGCTGCTGGGGTACATGTGTCATAATCAGGCTGATAAGGATATAAAGTACCGGGAGCGTCTCGGCTTCTTATACCGCCAGAGTAGACCCGCCGTCTATTAACACACCCTCTGTGTTTAATAATTCACCGCCGTTATCTCGCTATGCGCCCCTTTGTTCTCAACTGAAAAATTAATTAACCCCTTATCACAGCTTTTCATTAACTTTTCGGTTGTTGCGACATCTGGCTGTCTTCGTACAAGTACAGTTGTAAGAAGTAAGTGAACCCTTTGGAATGACCTGGGTTTTTGCATTGATTACTGATAACATGAGGTCTAGACATCTGTAACAAGGCTCGGTGATGCAGGCGGCATCGGTATTCCATCTGCCTTGGATCTGCGGTCGCCTCCGGATTCGCTGCCATTGGTTTTGTACCGGACGCATGCGGAAGCGTTTCTGCCCAACAGAAGGTATTAGCGGTGAATGCAAACACGGAGGCGCCTATCGATCCAATGCCGATGACGTACGGATGACATACGGTCGCTTCCAAATTTTAAACACACCAATTCCACAGACTATAATTGGCGCATATTTCATGCAATATGGACAAAAGTTGCCCAAGCTGCGGCTTTAAGGCGTGGACTTAAAAAATACGCCGTGTGAATCAACAGATAGATGTACATTAGCCCCGTATGGCGGTCTATAATAAGTGCTTGTTAGACAGAAGCCGAGGCTGCGCTCCCATGACGTGTTTCACGTGCGAGGTCTGCACGATAGCGGTCAGGACCGAATGACACATTGATGTCAGTGTATTTACGCACAGGAGCTTTTTCTTTGTCCCTCGGACCGACGGCTCAATGTAGGAATATCGCAGCGTGTTCTATTTAGTGGCGATTCTGTTAGCTGCTGGTAATGATATCGCACTGGTGGAACAGTGCTGAGCGTCGCGGTCCGCAGACAATAACCAGGGGTGAAGAACTCTGCCTGCCTAATTCTACAAATGCAGATCCGCACTTCTCAGTAATTGTACACGTTCAAAGGAAAAAAAGATCAGCGGCCAAAACAAGCAATTACTCAGAATTAATAACACGTTAGGTCTCTCCTCATTGACAGAACAATGTCTGTGAGGCTGGATTCACACGAACGTATATCGGCTCGGTTTTCATGCCCAGCCGATATACGGCGTCTTCATCTGCAGGGGGGGAGGCTGGAAGAGCCAGGAGCAGGAACTGAGCTCCCGCCTCCTCTCTGCCTCCTCTCCACCCCCCTGCACTATTTGCAATGATGAGAGGCGGGATGGGGGCGGGGCTAATTCTTGGCACTTAGCCACACCCCATCCCACCTTCTTTCATTGCAAATAGTGCAGAGGGGCGGAGATGGGCAGAGAGGGGGCGGGAGCTCAGTTCCTGCTCCTGGCTCTTCCATCCCCCCCCCCTGCAGATGAAGACGACGTATATCGGCTCGACGTGAAAACCGAGCTGATATACGGTCGTCTGAATCCACCCTGAGACTGACACTAAGTTCCCATTAATTACACTAAACAGGTTGATTGTGAAGGAAACAATGGTTAGATTAAGGGAAGGGGAATCTTACTAAAAGTGATTAAAAATACCAAATTTATGAAAGTTACTAAAATGAGAGCAGTCTGTACACAGAACAACGACAGTCGGAGGGGGGAATGCTTGAGTAATTCCTAACCCCTGTAGGATCTTCGGAAATATCTAGCCAATGAAATGTGTCCTTCTATTACTTTCTATGACTTCCAGTACATCATATCTACAAATTACCTTGTGCAGCAATTTCTCCGCTGCAGTTTTGGCGTTGGTATGTTCACAGGCCACACCTCCAGCCAACCTGAGAAGAGAGCTATGCAAACCATCACAAACTGCCACGCACCTATGTTAGGCTGCATTTCCACGAACCTATATCGGCTCGGTTTTCACGCCGAGCCGATATACGTCCGCCTCGTCTGCAGGAGGGGGGGGGGGGGATCGAAGAGCCAGGAGCAGGAACTAAGCTCCCGCCCCCTCTCTGCCTCCTCTCCGCCCCTCTGAACTATTTGCAATGGGGAGAGGCAGGGCAGGGGTGGGACTAATTCGTGGAACTTAGCCCCACCCCCTTCCATTGCAAATAGTGCAGAGGGGTGGAGAGGAGGCAGAGAGGGGGCGGGAGCTCAGTTCCTGCACTTGGCTCTTCCATCCTCCTCCCCTGCACACGAGGACAACTTATATCGGCTCGGCGTGAAAACCGAGCCGATATATGTTCGTGTGAATGCACCCGAAGGCTGATGCAATAAGGGTGTGTGGGACATCCGGATTGCCACTCTGAGCCTTTTGCCGGCAATTGTAGAATTTAAATTGCTCTGGACCTTTTCTCTTCTTAGGAGGGCCATCGTGTTTTGGGAATGACTTATGACATGATTGGTGGTCCTTCACTAAAATGGCTCCTTGGGTCTTCATCTGTCCCCTTGTAACTTAGCTCTGCCCCTGTCCCGCCTCCCATTGCAAATAGTGCCGAGGGGTGG
>CM069412.1:13050882-13383382 GCA_035609135.1 Eleutherodactylus coqui
AGCCGGCCAGGGACTTGTAGGTATTGGTGTACACTGTGACGAGTAACAACAGTGTCAAGATTGTGTTATGATTGCTGCTAATCTACCACAAAGGACGGATTTACTATGTTTTTGCTAAACTTCTGTCCTGGATGTGGTTTACTGGTGTGTGACTATCCATCTGGTGGAGGAAAGATGGTAATCCGATGCGATAACAGCCCCCAAGTTGTCACATTAGTTTGGGGTATGGGGAGATCAGGCCTATATAAAAGAAACAACTCTGAAAACACCCCCTTTCAGGCTAAAACTGGTAGTAACCCAATTTTACTGGGTGGGGGAGCTTGTAGTGGCCTGAACAAAACCCAAAAGCTATGTTGGCCTCCATCTGTATATTTTTCTCTCAGACCCGCCTGTCTCCATATATACTCCTGTCTGATATTGAGCACTTCTGATTATGGTTGTAATCGTCTGGCTCACAGGCACAGTGCAGCGTCCGAGGAGCAGGCCCACAGCCGAGGAGATGGCGGGACGGTGAAGGCCTTGTCACAAGGCTCTACCATCTCCTCCCGGGGGTTGCCTCAGACACGACCAAGTCACTGCTGGGGGAGATCACAGAGAAAGGGCAACTAGCAATTACCTTGCAGCTCTTTGTCACTCGTGACACCACTGTTTTGTCCTCTGCAGTGGTTTCCTGAAGTTGGAATAACAGAGTCCACACACAGGGATAACTGTCTAGGCAAAACTGGGAACGGTCAGTAAAGCTCGTCTACTTGGGTAAAATATAAACAGTCCATGAACGTTACATCGGCCAGCAAAACACAAGTGCCATAGAGGACAGTGGTGTGACAGAGGATTCTCAGGATGGCAGAAGAAGCCACAGTCCCAGTTATCTGTGGGGTTCTGCTGCCGGCGACTCTCTCTCCAGCTCTCTACCAGTTCACACTCACATTTAACGTTGCACTCAGCGTTGCGTGGCGGCTCGTCTCTCATTCTCTGCACTTTCTAATACCAAGGCTTCATGGGTGAATTGTGCCCAGGGCAGACATCAGGCCATCGCTCAGCCTCTTCCATCTTTGGGTCCTCCTAACACGAGGCCCGGTTTCTCCTACTCACTTAAAGTTCCTCTCTTGCAAGACTCCTCTAACACAGACTCAACTGGACTGCACTCACTAACTCTCTCTCACCTTGCACAAACATATATAAAACATGATCACGTGACTAGAAACTCACAACACAGAAAGATACATTTCTCAGACATAACCCAGACAATAACCCATTCAGTGCTGCAGAGGTGCAATACACATCAAATGCATACAACATAGAAGATAGTGACAATACAAAGGCACGAGAAAAACATTTAACATTATGGAGGGGCCCCGTTAACTCTGGGCCACTACAACAGCACATTCCATGAGATCCCGCAGCCCTGCGGGTGTCCACCATCAATGTAAGAGGAGCCTCAGAGGTGATGGAGAAGAGTAGAGGCAGCAGGTGATGGGCAGCAGAACAGCTGTAATCACAACCTTCTTGAACACCCTTGAGGGAGACTCTATACACTGTTGACAAAAGTATAGGCCTCCAGTGGCTGACGGTGCGAGAATGAATCAGTGGCGTTGTTATTAACGCCATATTGCGAGCCGAGGGAAGGAGCCGAGCTGGTAGCGCCGGTGTGAGTGCTGCGCCATCCCCCGCCATCCCTCTCCGCCCCGGCACACAGCCCCCTGCGCCAAGCCCAGTCCTTCCGGCAGCCTCCACCCGAGCTGAAGGCCGAAGCAGCGGTGAGAGCGGACGGTCGGGGGCCGAGGAGGCAGCGAGAGGCCGGGGCTCCGGGAGCGGCGCGCACCGACGTCTGTGGCCGGACATGGCCTGCGGAGCCACCCTTAAAAGGACTATCGACTTTGACCCGCTGCTCAGCCCGGCGGCTTCCCCGAAGAGGAGGCGATGCGCCCCGCTGTCCCCCGCCGGCCCCTCCCCGCAGAAGTACCTCCGTATGGAGCCCTCACCCTTCGGGGAGGTGTCGTCCCGGCTCACCGCAGAGCAAATCCTTTACAACATAAAGCAAGAGTATAAGCGCATGCAGAAGAGAAGGCATTTAGAAAGCAGCTTTCAGCAAACAGAGCCCTGCTCCAGTGAAGGCCAGCCACATCACTTTTTGCCTATTGGACATAATTTACCTGGAACATCAGTAGCATCACCACTGAGGAAGGAACAGCCACTGTTTACTCTGAGGCAGGTCGGAATGATATGTGAACGTCTTTTAAAAGAACGAGAAGATAAAGTTCGTGAAGAGTATGAAGAAATTTTGACCACAAAACTGGCAGAACAATATGATGCTTTTGTGAAGTTCACGCATGACCAAATTATGAGACGATATGGAGAGCAGCCTGCTAGCTACGTCTCATGAATGGTCTCTCGCCTTTCCTGGCTGCTCTCCCCGTATTGCTGCAAGTTGTCCTATTATGAATTGCAGCAAGGCCATATCTCCCTCCCCTGTGAACACAGCTTACTTCAAGCTTCTGTCAGTGGCAACCACTCTTATGCAGCAACTGGTTTCCGAGTGCTCCCTGATGTCAGTGCCACCTGGATGTGGATCTACGCTACCTGTATTACTATACCAGTGGCCTCATTGCTGTATCATTGAAATCTGGCTTTTTTGTTAATGTTTTAAAATGGATTAAAGCTGGTGTTCAGGAACGTGCCCTGTACCTGTTGTATAAATCCGTCATCTTGGGGTTTTAACAGTTCACTACAAACGCAGCGTCCGCTGTCAGACCAGTGGCAGAAACAATGGGACTTGTTTTTTTTTTTAAATGACATTTATCGGATCTGACTCTGGAAAAAGAAAATAGGGCATGTGCATTTTAAAGAACTTTTGTGGAGGAGGTAAAACGGATTTGAGTACTTGTTTTGTAGTTTTTATTTATTCTATCAGTCTTTAACAAATGTTTAATGCATTTTTTTTCTGTCTTTCATTGTTTAACTGCCTTGTAGTACTGGAATTTAGTTGGTAAATAAAAATGTATGAAACCATTTTTCCAGCATGTTATAAAGGTAACAATGGATGTACAGTGAATATTAATAACCCCCTCCCTATAAGGTTATAATCTTGTCTGTGGAGGGAAGTATTCCAGTAGTTGCCCCGGTGGCATGGGAATGTCTTACACCAGTGCAATTTTTCACTTACCTTAGGACATCATAAAAATATTCTGTTGGTGCTGGACTAATCACTCGAGTATTCTTATTAAATACCTGCAAAAGGCCAATTAAAGGGGGTTTCCAAGGAAATACAATTGGTGATCCTATTGATTTTAATGGGAGCTGCATCTTCTGCAATTACCAGTGCTGTCCACTAAACAGTAGCGGCGCTTACAGTAGTTGCCTGATCGGCCGGGGAATGCCCCTTGGGACCACAGCCAATTGAATATTGATGACCTATTCCCTCAATGGGCCAACAATAGTATTTCACTGGACCCCCTTTGAAATCACCCTTTCCTTTAGAAGTTAGAGCTTGTAGTAGCGTATGTTATTTGACCCCTTTTGACTCTGCTGAATATTTGTAAGGACCTGCAAAATGCCGATGATTCGCCTGATTAGCACAAGAAACTGTTTAGTGGACACAAATGCATTGTCTGGTTTATCACTTATGGCATCTGTATTCTGAAAAGTCAGTTATTAAACTTTCATTGGGGCCAAAAGTCTGAAATCGGTGTTGGAACAAAAAACGGCAAGATTTTATGCCTTGTCTAGGCCACTAGTCAAATCTAAGACTGTGAGATAATTGAAGAAATCTGACCTTTTTGCATATTCTCAAAGGGTTTTGAAGCCTGCTGTATCCATAAACACTAAACCTACTATACCTCCTCGGGCCATTCTGTTCGACGTGTGTTGAATATTGTGGCTATGATGTTTCTTACTCTGGGTAATGCATTCTGTTCTTGTCCGCACTTGAAGCCTTTTTTATATGGCATTTTTGAGGCATGGAAACGAGAAATTTGTAGTACACTGGGTAAATGGTGGCTACGGAGGGGGTAATAATCGCTCTTTCCACACATTAAAGGCTAGAGAATGTTGACTGTTTTTGTCTATACCTTTTAGTAAAGCTTGTATAAAGAAAAAAAAAAAAAAAAAAAAAAAAAAAAAAAAAAAAAAAAAGTATAGGCCTCCTACCAATCCTGTGCAGTCAGATGATGCATGAGCATTATGTATCAAGGAGAAGATCACACAGCTAATCACACAGTACAGAAACCATCAGATGTCACCAGCTGTAGAGCTGACAACGGGGTCTGGTGGTGGGATGTCAGCAGTTGTAGAGTTGCCAACGGGGTCTGGCGGTGGGATGTTACCAGGTGTAGAGTTGACAACTGGGTCTGGTGGGGGGATGTCACCAGGTGTAGAGCTGACAATGGGGTCTGATGGGGGGATGTCACCAGGTGTAGAACTGACAACGGGGTCTTGTGGTGGGATGTCACCAGGTGTACAGCTGACAACGGGGTCTAGTGGTATGATGTCACCAGGTGTAGAACTGACAACAGGGTCTTGTGGTGGGATGTCACTAGGTGTAGAGCTGACAACGGTGTCTGGCAGTGGGATGTCACCAGGTGTACAGCTGACAACGGGGTCTGGCAGTGGGATGCCACGAGGTGTAAAGATGACAACAGGGTCTGGTGGTGGGATATCAGCAGGTGTAAAGGTGACAACAGGGTCTGGTGGTGGGATGTCACCAGGTGTAGAGCTGACAACGGGGTCTGGTGGGGGGATGTCACCAGGTGTACAGCTGACAACGGGGTCTGGCAGTGGGATGCCACCAGGTGTAGAGCTGACAACGGGGTCTGGTGGGGGGATGTCGCCAAGTGTAGAGCTGACAATGGGGTCTGATGGGGGGATGTCACCAGGTGTAGAACTGACAAGGGGGTCTTGTGGTGGGATGTCACTAGGTGTAGAGCTGACAACGGGGTCTGATGGGGGATGTCACCAGGTGTAGAACTGACAAGGGGGTCTGGCAGTTGGATGTCACCAGGTGTAGACCTGACAACGAGGTCTGGTGGGGGGATGTCACCAGGTGTAGAGCTGACAATGAGGTCTGCTGGAGAGATGTCACCAGGTGTAGAGCTGACAACGGGGTCTGGCAGTGGGATGCCACCCGGTGTAAAGGTGACAACAGGATCTGGTGGTAAGATGTCACCAGGTGTACAGCTGACAACAGGGTCTGGTGGTAGGATGTCTCCAGGTGTAGAGCTGACAACGGGGTCTGGCAGTGGGATGTCACCAGATGTAGAGCTGACAACAGGGTCTGCTCGTGGGATGTCAGCAGGTGTACAGCTGACAACAGGGTCTGGCAGTTGGATATCACCAGGTGTAGAGCTGACAACGGGGTCTGGTGGGGCAATGTCACTAACCAATCAGTATGGACATCGCAGCTTCTGGACCTTCCAGAGTCCACTGTTGGCCATGTTATTGGGGGATGGAGACCATCCGTTGTGTGGGGTGCCGCCACCTTAAGGGAGACCTCGTAAACTGACAGAACGGGGACAATGAAGCCTTGTAGGAGCTGTGAAGACATCACACACATCGTCTGCCCTCACTCAGGGGGTCTCACCAGCCATGGGACATCCATTAGTACCAGAACCAGGGAATGGCATGTGAAGGGTTACCATGGATGAGTGGCTGCACACAACATCACAGTAGTGACTGCACAGCGGCGCCTGCGATGGAGCTTGGAGCAACAGACTGTAAGTGAGTGGAAGCAAGATGAATCACAGGACGCCATCTTCCGATCAGATGGTGGCACTTGGGTGTGATGGTTGCCTGGAGAGCGGTTTCTACGTAACTGCATTGTCCCAACAGTAAAGTTTGGAAAAGTTCTGTTATGGTATGGCGGGAAGGGGAGGGGGGGGGGGGTTCTGCTGGGAGGGACTGGGACCATTGCTTATAGCGAAGTCCACCCTCACAACCAGGGAGGCTTACTGCAGTGATCAATGCCAAAGAGGCCCAACAGTGGATTGAAAAATGGGAATAAGATCCTATTTCATCCCCTTCTATGTGCGTCCCCATACTGCTGTCAGCATAGTAGTTCCCCGCTACCTTCCTATTTCCAGCCGGTGAAAGTGCTGATGTAGGTCCGATGTTTACCGGATTGTCCAATGGGGCTCCAGGATAAGTGGGCTGCCGGTTTACCTCAATGACCCGACTTGTCTGAAGATTGAAGTTGATAAAAGCTGAGCTGTAATAAAGCCGCCTGCCCTCTGTGAGATGGTGATGGACGGGTGAGAATACCCTAACGGATAGGTGATGGACCGCACAATGGCTTCTGCTCTTCGGTCTGTTACATGGACTGTGTGGTTGAGAGTTTGGAGGAAGCCGCCGCCCCACGGTGCTGGAGCAGAAGAGCTGGCCCGTAGCGGTAGGATGTGAAGGGATGAAGTGTGTCAGGATACATTCTGCTCCTCCGCAGCGCCTCATTCTGGACGCTGCGGCTCATCTTGGATGCTGCGGCTCATCTTGGACGCTGCGGCTCATCTTGGACGCTGCGGCTCATCTTGGAAGCTGCGGCTCGTTCATCAATGTCCCAGTAATTTTATAGGCAGCCAAAATTCTCTATTAGAGCGAGAAGCGACAATTCCCTCCCACCGCCCGCGCCGCTCCGGGCTGCCAGAGGCTCGGGACCCAGAACGGGTCTTAATTAAGATCAGTCAGACAATTTATCACTGCAGAGAGACGGTCCCGCTCCATTAAGCATCCGGACGTGTGACCGGAACACGTATGTTGTGTGCGGCACAGAAGCTCTGGAAGATGGAACGGCCATGAAATGATGGGGGGTGTAGTACTGCGGAGTCGCCGTGTCCAAGGGAAGACGTGCCTTTATATAAAAGATTAGAGTTAGAGTATCACACTTTACAACACAGCAGGCTTAGATACAGCAGCACAACTCTAGTGTACCTCCAAATGCAGTCACCCTATAACAGGTACCAGCTCTGCACAGTGATAGTGATGACAGTGCTGTTACCTCTTGTGACCACAAGTGACATCTTGGATTGCTGACGTCCAATGTTGTTTTCCTTCTTCATCTGGGCCCAGATCGCCACCAAGATAACTTCCCACCGCCACTCATCTCTGCACCCTCTACCCATCCTGACGCTGCCACCCCTTCTAAGTAATCCCAACAGTTGGGGCCCCACTCTGTGCCCCCAAAACAAGGTAATAATGACCACTTTCTGTTACTGAAAAGTAATAGTGACCTTCACTAATATAGTGGCTTTTCTACATGCCAGTTGTGATGGTCCCTCTGCACCCCTATGCTGTTATAGTGGCCCCACAGTTATACTGACCCCTTCAGCCCCACACTGATGAAGTGGCTACATAATAACTGTGCCTTCCCCACACAGGCATGCCTCCCTCACCTTGACTCCACTGATGCTGTCTGGCTCCTCCGCCAGCTCATGCTGCACTGAGAACAGGAGACAGGGGGAGGGGTTGGGGCGCTCAGGGGAAGGGATCAGGCAGCTCAGGGGGCGGAGTCGGGCCGCTCAGGGCTTGGATACACAGCTCAGCTGCATGTATCACATCATATATTCACCTGCAGATGTAGCAGAGCCGTCGTGTAGGGATGTAGTCACCTGCAGATGTAGCAGAGCCGTTGTGTAGGGATGTAGTCACCTGCAGATGTAGCAGTGCAGTCGTGTAGGGATGTAGTCACCTGCAGATGTAGCAGAGCCATCGTGTAGGGATGTAATCACCTACAGATGTAGCAGAGCTGTTGTGTAGGGATGTAGTCACCTGCAGATGTAGCAGAGCTGTTGTGTAGGGATGTAGTCACCTGCAGATGTAGCAGAGCAGTCGTGTAGGGATGTAGTCACCTGCAGATGCAGCAGAGCCGTCGTGTAGGGATGTAGTCACCTGCAGATGTAGCAGAGCAGTTGTGTAGGGATGTAGTCACCTGCAAATGTAGCAGAGCCATCGTGTAGGGATGTAGTCACCTGCAGATGCAGCAGAGCAGTCGTGTAGGGATGTAGACACCTGCAGATATAGCAGAGTAGTGATGTAAGGATGTAGTCACCTGCAGATGTAGCAGAGCCGTCGTGTAGGGATGTAGTCACCTGCAGATGTAGCAGAGTAGTGATGTAAGGATGTAGTCACCTGCAGATGTAGCAGAGCTGACGTGTAGTGATGTAGTCACCTGCAGATGTAGCAGAGCAGTTGTGTAGGGATGTAGTCACCTGCAGATGTAGCAGAGTCATCGTGTAGGGATGTAGCCACCTGCAGATGTAGCAGAGCTGTTGTGTAGGGATGTAGTGACCTACAGATGTAGCAGAGCCATTGTGTAGGGATGTAGTCACCTGCAGATGCAGCAGGGCCGTCGTGTAGGGATGTAGTCACCTGCAGATGTAGCAGAGCTGACGTGTAGGGATGTAGTCACCTGCAGATGTAGCAGAGCAGTAGTGTAGGGATGTAGTCACCTGCAGATGTAGCAGAGCTGACGTGTAGGGATGTAGTCACCTGCAGATGTAGCAGAGCAGTGGTGTAGGGATGTAGTCACCTGCAGATGTAGCAGAGCAGTCGTGTAGGGATGTAGTCACCTACACAATATAGTAGAGCCATCATGTAGGGATGTAGACACCTACAGATATAGCAGAGTAGTGATGTAAGGATGTAGTCACCTGCAGATGTAGCAGAACTGACGTGTAGTGATGTAGTCACCTGCAGATGTAGCAGAACTGACGTGTAGTGATGTAGTCACCTGCAGATGTAGCAGAGCTGTTGTGTAGGGATGTAGTCACCTGCAGATGCAGCAGAGCCGTCGTGTAGGGATGTAGTCACCTGCAGATGTAGCAGAGCTGTTGTGTAGGGATGTAGTCACCTGCAGATGTAGCAGAGCAGTCGTGTAGGGATGTAGTCACCTGCAGGTGTAGCAGAGCTGTTGTGTAGGGATGTAGACACCTGCAGATGCAGCAGAGCAGTCGTGTAGGGATGTAGTGACCTACAGATGCAGCAGAGCTGTTGTGTAGGGATGTAGTCACCTGCAGATGTAGCAGAGCTGTCGTGTAGGGATGTAGTCACCTGCAGATGCAGCAGAGCCGTCGTGTAGGGATGTAGTCACCTGCAGATGTAGCAGAGCTGTTGTGTAGGGATGTAGTCACCTGCAGATGTAGCAGAGCCATCGTGTAGGGATGTAGTCACCTGCAGGTGTAGCAGAGCTGACGTGTAGGGATGTAGTCACCTGCAGATGTAGCAGAGCAGTCGTGTAGGGATGTAGTCACCTGCAGATGTAGCAGAGCAGTTGTGTAGGGATGTAGTCACCTGCAGATGCAGCAGAGCAGTCGTGTAGGGATGTAGTCACCTGAAGATGTAGCAGAGCAGTTGTGTAGGGATGTAGTCACCTGCAAATGTAGCAGAGCCATCGTGTAGGGATGTAGTCACCTGCAGATGCAGCAGAGCAGTCGTGTAGGGATGTAGTCACCTGCAGATGCAGCAGAGCCGTCGTGTAGGGATGTAGTTACCTGCAGATGTAGCAGAGCTGACGTGTAGGGATGTCGTCACCTGCAGATGCAGCAGAGCCGTCGTGTAGGGATGTAGACACCTGTAGATGTAGAAGAGTAGTGATGTAAGGATGTAGTCACCTGCAGATGTAGCAGAGCAGTCGTGTAGGGATGTAGTCACCTGCAGATGTAGCAGAGCCGTCGTGTAGGGATGTAGTCACCTGCAGATGTAGCAGAGCAGTTGTGTAGGGATGTAGTCACCTGCAGATGCAGCAGAGCAGTCGTGTAGGGATGTAGTCACCTGCAGATGTAGCAGAGCAGTCGTGTAGGGATGTAGTCACCTGCAGATGTAGCAGAGCAGTTGTGTAGGGATGTAGTCACCTGCAAATGTAGCAGAGCCATCGTGTAGGGATGTAGTCACCTGCAGATGCAGCAGAGCAGTCGTGTAGGGATGTAGTCACCTGCAGATGCAGCAGAGCAGTCGTGTAGGGATGTAGTCACCTGCAGATGTAGCAGAGCAGTCGTGTAGGGATGTAGTCACCTGCAGATGTAGCAGAGCCGTCGTGTAGGGATGTAGTCACCTGCAGATGTAGCAGAGCCGTCGTGTAGGGATGTAGTCACCTGCAGATGTAGCAGAGCAGTTGTGTAGGGATGTAGTCACCTGCAGATGCAGCAGAGCAGTCGTGTAGGGATGTAGTCACCTGCAGATGCAGCAGAGCAGTCGTGTAGGGATGTAGTCAACTGCAGATGTAGCAGAGCAGTCGTGTAGGGATGTAGTCACCTACACAATATAATAGAGCCATCGTGTAGGGATGTAGACACCTACAGATATAGCAGAGTAGTGATGTAAGGATGTAGTCACCTGCAGATGTAGCAGAACTGACGTGTAGTGATGTAGTCACCTGCAGATGTAGCAGAGCTGTTGTGTAGGGATGTAGTCACCTGCAGATGTAGCAGAGCTGTTGTGTAGGGATGTAGTCACCTGCAGATGTAGCAGAGCCGTTGTGTAGGGATGTAGTCACCTGCAGGTGTAGCAGAGCTGTCGTGTAGGGATGTAGTCACCTGCAGATGCAGCAGAGCCGTCGTGTAGGGATGTAGTCACCTGCAGATGTAGCAGAGCTGTTGTGTAGGGATGTAGTCACCTGCAGATGTAGCAGAGCAGTCGTGTAGGGATGTAGTCACCTGCAGATGTAGCAGAGCCATCGTGTAGGGATGTAGTCACCTGCAGGTGTAGCAGAGCTGACGTGTAGTGATGTAGTCACCTGCAGATGTAGCAGAACTGACGTGTAGTGATGTAGTCACCTGCAGATGTAGCAGAGCTGTTGTGTAGGGATGTAGTCACCTGCAGATGTAGCAGAGCCGTTGTGTAGGGATGTAGTCACCTGCAGGTGTAGCAGAGCTGTTGTGTAGGGATGTAGACACCTGCAGATGCAGCAGAGCAGTCGTGTAGGGATGTAGTGACCTACAGATGCAGCAGAGCTGTTGTGTAGGGATGTAGTCACCTGCAGATGTAGCAGAGCTGTCGTGTAGGGATGTAGTCACCTGCAGATGCAGCAGAGCCGTCGTGTAGGGATGTAGTCACCTGCAGATGTAGCAGAGCTGTTGTGTAGGGATGTAGTCACCTGCAGATGTAGCAGAGCCTTCGTGTAGGGATGTAGTCACCTGCAGGTGTAGCAGAGCTGACGTGTAGGGATGTAGTCACCTGCAGATGTAGCAGAGCAGTCGTGTAGGGATGTAGTCACCTGCAGATGTAGCAGAGCAGTTGTGTAGGGATGTAGTCACCTGCAGATGCAGCAGAGCAGTCGTGTAGGGATGTAGTCACCTGCAGATGCAGCAGAGCAGTCGTGTAGGGATGTAGTCACCTGAAGATGTAGCAGAGCAGTTGTGTAGGGATGTAGTCACCTGCAAATGTAGCAGAGCCATCGTGTAGGGATGTAGTCACCTGCAGATGCAGCAGAGCAGTCGTGTAGGGATGTAGTCACCTGCAGATGCAGCAGAGCCGTCGTGTAGGGATGTAGTTACCTGCAGATGTAGCAGAGCTGACGTGTAGGGATGTCGTCACCTGCAGATGCAGCAGAGCCGTCGTGTAGGGATGTAGACACCTGTAGATGTAGAAGAGTAGTGATGTAAGGATGTAGTCACCTGCAGATGTAGCAGAGCAGTCGTGTAGGGATGTAGTCACCTGCAGATGTAGCAGAGCCGTCGTGTAGGGATGTAGTCACCTGCAGATGTAGCAGAGCAGTTGTGTAGGGATGTAGTCACCTGCAGATGCAGCAGAGCAGTCGTGTAGGGATGTAGTCACCTGCAGATGTAGCAGAGCAGTCGTGTAGGGATGTAGTCACCTGCAGATGTAGCAGAGCAGTTGTGTAGGGATGTAGTCACCTGCAAATGTAGCAGAGCCATCGTGTAGGGATGTAGTCACCTGCAGATGCAGCAGAGCCGTCGTGTAGGGATGTAGACACCTGCAGATGTAGCAGAGTAGTGATGTAAGGATGTAGTCACCTGCAGATGTAGCAGAGCTGTCGTGTAGGGATGTAGTCACCTGCAGATGCAGCAGAGCCGTCGTGTAGGGATGTAGTCACCTGCAGATGTAGCAGAGCTGACGTGTAGGGATGTAGTCACCTGCAGATGTAGCAGAGCAGTCGTGTAGGGATGTAGTCACCTACACAATATAGTAGAGCCATCGTGTAGGGATGTAGTCACCTGCAGATGTAGCAGAGCTGACGTGTAGGGATGTAGTCACCTGCAGATGTAGCAGAGCCATCGTGTAGGGATGTAGTCACCTGCAGATGTAGCAGAGCCATCGTGTAGGGATGTAGTCACCTGCAGATGTAGCAGAGCCATCGTGTAGGGATGTAGTCACCTGCAGATGTAGCAGAGCCATCGTGTAGGGATGTAGTCACCTGCAGATGTAGCAGAGCAGTGGTGTAGGGATGTAGTCACCTGCAGATGTAGCAGAGCCATCGTGTAGGGATGTAGTCACCTGCAGATGCAGCAGAGCCATCGTGTAGGGATGTAGTCACCTGCAGATGTAGCAGAGCCATCGTGTAGGGATGTAGTCACCTGCAGATGTAGCAGAGCCATCGTGTAGGGATGTAGTCACCTGCAGATGCAGCAGAGGCGTCGTGTAGGGATGTAGACACCTGCAGATGTAGCAGAGTAGTGATGTAAGGATGTAGTCACCTGCAGATGTAGCAGAACTGACGTGTAGTGATGTAGTCACCTGCAGATGTAGCAGAGCCGTCGTGTAGGGATGTAGACACCTGCAGATGTAGCAGAGCCGTCGTGTAGGGATGTAGTCACCTGCAGATGTAGCAGAGCTGTTGTGTAGGGATGTAGTCACCTGCAGATGTAGCAGAGCTGACGTGTAGGGATGTAGTCACCTGCAGATGTAGCAGAGCAGTCGTGTAGGGATGTAGTCACCTGCAGATGTAGCAGAGCCGTCGTGTAGGGATGTAGTCACCTGCAGATGTAGCAGAGCTGTTGTGTAGGGATGTAGTCACCTGCAGATGTAGCAGAGCTGACGTGTAGGGATGTAGTCACCTGCAGATGTAGCAGAGCCGTTGTGTAGGGATGTAGTCACCTGCAGGTGTAGCAGAGCTGTCGTGTAGGGATGTAGTCACCTGCAGATGCAGCAGAGCCGTCGTGTAGGGATGTAGTCACCTGCAGATGTAGCAGAGCCGTCGTGTAGGGATGTAGTCACCTGCAGATGTAGCAGAGCAGTCGTGTAGGGATGTAGTCATCAGTAGTTGTTGGGTAATGGAACAGATTTTCAGATTCTGCAACTATTTTCTGTCCGGACTAGACTGTGGCCTCTGAGCATCACTATTAGTGGATTCCCATCTGTTCGTCTAAGTTCGTGCTCATGTCTACAGATAAGGTCCCGGCGGGGCTGTACACATCCCTGGGGGCCGCCATCACAAGCGGAACAAGAAAATACCCATTTTTTACTCTACGGTCTGCAGAGTCTGGAGATGAATAATAGCTCTGAGGGACGTGAACTTCAGCCGGGAACATTTCACAGAGCTGCTCACTGGGAAATAAAGAAGAAAGACTTGTATATAACCAGCCATAGATTAAAACCAAGGTAAGTGAATCGCACCGGTCACCTGGTGGCAATGGCGCCACATTAACCAGTCAGCTCTGGAAGTGGATGTATTGGAAGCAGGAGAATGGAGAAGTGTGCGGATCGGAGCGACGGTGACAAGAGCCAAACTGTCATGTGCAGACGACTGGTCGGAGCGTCTCCAGGAAGGCCGGTCTTGTTCTCCCTACCAAGGAAGACCAGCGACAGGGTGATGGGCGCCCAGGGCTCATTGGTGTGTGTGGTGAAGGTCGCCCATCTTGCCCGATCTCACAGAAGGGCAATGTAGGAGACATTACTAGAAAGGTCCTGCTTGTGATGATAGAAAGGTGTCAGATCACACTGCGTATGAGTCCGCAGACCAGTCCGAGTGCCCATGTTACCCCTGTCCACCGCCAAAAACCTCTCTAATGGGCATGCAAGTATCACGACTAGGCCACGAAACAATGGAAGAAGAAGGCAGCCTGGTCAGATGAATCACATGGAATGTCATATTGGGCATCACTTACCTGGGATGAGATGGCGCCAGGCTGGGAAGAAGACAAGCTGGCGGGGTACTTGGGTCATGGCATCATGTGGAAGTGACAAGTTCCACCTATCTAACATTGAACAGACCAGTTCCGCCTTCATGGCAGCGGGATTCCCACTGGCAGCGCCCTCAGCAGGATTATGTGCTGCCCAGCAAGAACTGCTCAGGAACGGGCCACAGAGATGACAGTGATGACACTTCCAGATCTCATCCGGTGGAGCGCCTGTGAGATGTGCTGGGAAATACGTCCAATTGGCGGAGGCCACAGTGAGCAGCTTACAGGATCTGCTGCTGAGGTCTTGTGCAGATACTTCCGAGGGCTCGGGGAGTCCGTGGCTCGATGTGGCACTAAAGCTGATAAATCTGAGAATATTTCATATGTTTTGGGCGCAAAACTGGAATATAACGGGGAATTACAGAAGACAAAACACAAGACTGAGCAAAGAGAATCCCCCAACAAGGAAGATCCAGCGACTTCTGTACGACTTCTGACGAGCCACAAGTTCTGACTTGACTTTAAAGGAATTGTAATATTTACATTCCACAGATTTGATGTTTTTACAGTTTTCTTGGCATCTGCGAGATTCAAAAACACACGGAGTTGGTATTGTCTGAGTGACTTAGAAAACGGCATGAAATAGAACACACAAGGATAAAAAACTGCCCGTCTCCCGCCTGTTTATTTCCATCCTGCGGAGAGCGGTTGCTATAGTGAGAACCTCCTGGTGGATGAGGAATCCTGAGCAGACAACTCGAAAGAATAATTCTCCAAATTAGAACTTCACAAAAACTTTTTTTTCCTCGGAGCGGTAAGCCTGTCTCCCAGGACGATTAGCAGTTCCATTCCTTTCTCAGCAGTTGGGTAATGATTACGGCTCCAGATGCTGCCGGAGTGATAAAGAGATTGATTAATTCTACTTGAAAGGGCATATGTTCAAAGAGAATCCAATCGGAACACAGAGAAGGAGCATTTGACATCTTGCAAGTCAGACTACCAGGACTTAGTGTCGAGCAAACAAGAGTTATGTATCTTGTCTGTTTAGCACGCGGGGAATCGGATTTGTTATGCAGCCGTTTAATACAGGGATTGAGCTGTGGCGGCGAGAGGAAGCGCTGGGAATCGCGAGGACGCACAGTCAACCCAATATGTGTTTTAGAGATTAATGCATAGCAGATAATCTGTTCCGCGGCTCCATGCACTATCTTCTATGCTGAGCAAGGAATTCACACCCGTTATCTAGCTCCCAATTTTAATCTCTAATTCATTTGGACTTTTATTCACTGTTGACCTTTTTAGAAATGTTTCTGAATAGAAAGAACTCAAAAATTAAATGGGTCGAACCAAGAACCTCCAATATTTTCAGAATGGCACCATTTCGTAAATTAGTGAGTCAGTGGGTCTGATGTATATCATAGAATCCTAGAGTTGGAAAGGACCTCCGGGGTCATCGGGTCCGATCCCCTGCTCAGTGCAGGACCACTAAATCATCCCAGACAGACGTCTGTCCAGCATCTGAAGACTTCCATTGAAGGAGAACTCCCCACCTCCCCTGGCAACCTGTTCCACTCACTGATCCCCCTCACTGTCTCATATCTAATCTGTGTCTCCTCCCTTTCAGCTTCATCCCATTGCTTCTAGACTTTCCTTGTGCAGATGAGAATAGGGCTGATCCCTCTGCACTGTGACAGCCCTTCAGATATTTGTAGACAGCTATCAAGTCTCATCTCAGCCTGTTAGGGATCGAACCAAGGACTCCAGTGGAATCCAGCAGCACAACAGAGTCCATTCCGCCGAAGATTATCTGAGTGGGTACAGGACCAACACCCCTAACTCCTTCAGTCAATCCACATTGGGTCCCCAGCCAAGGACTGAAGCCGCACCGGAACCAATGTAGGTTGATGTCATCCGCAAACCTCTCTCCACCACTGAAAAAGAATGGCGCCAGGCTGAAAATCTGTGCCTTTATTGTGAAAGCTCAGGACATTAAGCCCTAAACCATTCAAATAAGCTCCAAAAGACTCTCACCTTAGTCCACGTCAAACCTATGGCCAATACAGCCGCCATGAGACAAGAAATTGTAACGGGTAATCAGAAGACAAAATGCTGGGGGAAGAAACGTCATGCATATTACAAGATATTACAACCAGACTCAAGTCCATACTGATCGATATGGAAACCGTCAATGCATCACCCTTTTCTTCAGGTTCCATCGCACGGGAGACAATTGAACTGAAGCTCCACATGAACCCTGATCATCAAGAAACAATCAGCTTCCAGCTCATATCATCTCCTAAATTTGCAGTGATTCTCGGGATCCCCTGGTTCTCTACCTATAATCCCTCTGTTAACTGGGAAACCAGGAACATTTTCTTCCCTTTAGAATACTGTAAGGAAAACTGCCAGATGGCACCATCCACTCCTAAACCAGTGCGAGACCTTGATGATGATCAACAGAACTTTGAGAAATTGCGATTTTACTACCAGGTGTTCAAGGATGTCTGCAAGAAAAAGAAAGCTGACCAGCTGCCACCTCACAGGCCGTATAACTGTCCTATTGAGCTGCTTCCAGAATCCTCTATTCCCTTTGGGTGTATCTTCAACCTCTTGAAACCAGAATTAGGGGCCCTTCAGGAGCATCTGGATGAAAATTTAAAGAAGGGCTTCAGCTGGCCTTCTTCCGCCCTAGTGGGAGTGCCCATTTTCTTTGTTGAAAAAAAAGACTCTACTCTTCGACCGTGCACCGATTACTGGGAACTAAATGAGGTTATCCTCTCCCATTAATCCCAGAACTGCTGGAGAGGCTTCAGGCAGCAAAGGTCTTTACCAAACTGCACCTCAGAGGAGCATGTAATCTGGTATGGATTCACCCTGGAGACGAGCGGAAGATGGCCTTCAGAGCAAGATATGGACACTTCGAATCCATAGTGATGCCGTTCGGCCTCTGCAATGCTCCCGCTACATTCCAGCACTTTATTAATGATGTATTTTGAGACCTGCTGCATCAATTCGTAGTAGTATATCTTGATGACATCCTCATCTTCTCTGACAATTTGGAAGAACATCGTGGGATTGTTCGGGTAGTCTTGGAGCAACTCCTAAAGAATAACCTCTACATCATATTAGAGAAGTGTGAGTTTGAACAGACCCAAATGAAATTCATGGGATACATTATCTCCCCAGATGGCCTAAGTATGGATTCCAGCAAGATTAAAGCCATCCTAGATTGGCCCATTCCAAGAAATTTGAAAGTACAGCGCCTGATTGGTTTTGCAAACTTCCACAGAAGATACAACAAATTAAATAAATCTTGTTATTTTATAGCGTCAACTTATTCCACAGTGCTTTCAGGAAAATTTATTTATTACCCCCCTTAAACTGGTCCACAACTCCAAACTTGCTGGTGACCTTGGGTCACAAAGACTTTGGAACTTTTATTTTGTTTTTTTTTCTGGTGGCCCAAGTACAGGAAGGATGTAAAGATGTATGTCACCTCTTGCGAAGCATGTACATGGAACAAGACCCCACAAACTCGTGGCTCACTTCATCCCTATAGAGAAGATTCCCACTGCTGAGCACACCAAGTTGATGTAATACATGGAATTCCTGAAGATGTGGGTTCATTTCACCTCAAGATTCTGGAAACCCTTCTGCACGGCCCTGGGAACTACCTCTGCCTTTTATCCTCAATCTAACGGCCACCGAGAGGACGAATCAGACTCTGGAGCAGTATCTTTGTTGTTTCATTTCCCATCTCCATGATCTACCAACACCAATAGCGCAGTTCACCTACAATAACGGCAAGCACAGTTCAACCACCCAGAGTCCATTCTATGCCAACTATAGGACGCACTCCGTCTTCATTGTGGGCCTTATTACCAACATTCTTGTCCTAATGGTCAACCACAGACTGACAGCGTTGGTGGATATTCAGAAGGAAATAAAGGAGACTTTATGGGAAGCTCAGGGTGTCTACAAAGAAGTGGCTGCCAAGCGGCTCCTCCTTTCCAGATTGGAGAAAAGGTATGGTTGTCCACCAAGAATCTGAAGACCCCATGTACCCTCTCCCAAACTTGGACCAAGATTAATTGGTCCCTTCCAAATTACAGCAAGGAACAGCCAGGTGGCCTTCCGTTTAAATTTCTGGAAGGTCTCAAAATCCACCCTGTGTTCCACATAACACTGCTGAAACCTCTTCAGGAAAACACCTTCAGGAAGACAGCAACCCCCCTCCCCCTTTTCCCATAAAAGTACAAGGGCAGAATAAATTCCTTGTGGAAAGGATTCAGGATTCCCGACCGGACAGAGGAAGACTCCAATACCTGGTAGAGTTGCAGGGGTATGGGCCAGAGGAGAACTCGTGGGAGCCAGACAAAAATGTGATTGCTCCAGAACTCACTGGGGAGTTCCACAAACCCAGACCTGGGATGTCCAGAGGCCATCCTTGAAGGAGGGGCCCACTGTCAGAGATTGAACGGGGGACCTCTTGCACGCCAGTCGGCAGCTCTCTCCCCTGGGCCATCCAGGATTTGGACAGTTCTTTGCCGAAACCCAGCCTTGTTTTATGTTTTTTTTGCTCCTATTAAGTCCACTGCCTATCTCCCTGTCCTGGCCCTACCCTGCTGTTAATTGGGACTTTCTATAAAAGCCTGACAAGTGCATCATTATTGGGCTCCACCAGCCCTTGATCAAGCCCCTTTTCCTCCTGCTTCTATGCAATTGTACCAATACCTCCTGGCTTCAATTTGACTGCACTTCTGCCTTATACCATTGTACTGCATACCGTGACTTCCTGATAACGACTCCTGGCTATCCTTAATACTCTCCAGTGACTGGCATGGATACTACACCTGTGACTCCTATCCAGCACCAGTAAGACATAACGCAGCCTTTGCCTCTGCAAGCTAAACATTCCCAGATCCTTTAACCATTCTTCATAGGACATGATTTGTCCTCACGTGATCTAGTCTATGTGCTTCTCTTAATACATCCCAGAATTGTGTTTGCCGTTTTGGCTGCTGCATCACATTGTTGGTGTAAACAGCAGCTGTTCAGTACTGAGCGGTTGCTGCTTACAGTGGATGTAGAGGAGCCGGAGAGAACTCTCCTCCAGCCACCCCGCCTCCCTGCCGGCCGCACTGTCAGCGATGCTCACTCCTGTGCAGAGTGAGCATCACAGGGACCAGTGTCGGCATCGTTTGTGTTAGAGTTGTCACCCAGACGGTATTTATTTTCTGCATTCACATTAATGGCCGGTTGTGAGCTTTGCCTTTCAGCAACCCAACAAGCATTTCACTCAGGTGGTGCATAGCTCCGGTCTGGTGGCCACCGCTGCTGTACTTAGACTGTGATCCCTGATCCCTTGCGTGCAGGAATACCCCTGGCGGGGAGGTCAGGGGTCACAGGCTGAGTACAGCAGGACACGGTGGAAGTGAAAGAAAAATGGCTCAAGGTGCAAGGACTCCAAAAAATGGTGGATGATGTTATAAGATTCTATTATATGAGAAGTATAACCTCTTGTTCAGTAAGTGCTGGGGCATAACATAATCATAATAGTGAAAGCAATTGTAATCATAAATCACAAACAAAAGTCCTAATAGCAATAATAGTAATAATGTTAATAATAAATTCATTAAAGGGGTTGTCCCGCGCCGAAACGGGGTTTTTTTCTTTTCAATAGCCCCCCCGTTCGGCGCGAGACAAACCCGATGATGCAGGGGTTTAAAAAAAAAAAACGGATAGTACTTACCCGAATCCCCGCGCTCCGGTGACTTCTTACTTACCTTGCGAAGATGGCCGCCGGGATCTTCACCCTCGGTGGACCGCAGGTCTTCTGTGCGGTCCATTGCCGATTCCAGCCTCCTGATTGGCTGGAATCGGCACATGTGACAGGGCGGAGCTACGAGGATCAGCTCTCTGGCACAAGCGGCCCCATTCAGAAGGGAGAAGACCGGACTGCGCAAGCGCGTCTAATCGGGCGATTAGACGCTGAAAATTAGACGGATCCATGGCGACGGGGACGCTAGCAACGGAACAGGTAAGTGAATAACTTCTGTATGGCTCATATTTAATGCACGATGTACATTACAAAGTGCATTAATATGGCCATACAGAAGTGTATACCCCCACTTGGTTTCGCGGGACAACCCCTTTAAGATGGTATATAGTGACTCATCTGCAGGAACAAACAATGTCTCCTGGTAGAGGTATAGTAAAAAGTGTGTCACATAGTCAATTAGAAGCCACTAAATATGAGGGAGCGACTCATGGGGTGAGATCTGTATCTGAAAAGACCAAACCGAACGTGCAGGGCAAACAAGAAAACCAAAATACTACAAAGAAACAAATGTAACAAAAATGAATAAAACCTGCAATAAAATGTGACTAATATTCAGTATAATAATAATGGCGCTGGGATGTAAATCGTAAGCCAGGGATACAAAGTAGTAGATAAAAACACCTAATGGATGCCATAAATAGGGACTGGGAAGTATCTGGGTGGTGGGGGGCCATGACTCACCTGGATGGCTACGGTGAGTATTTAGGTTGCCATGCCAACACGGTCTAGAGAAAAGAGAAATAGGATTGGGTGGTGAAAAAGAAAGAATGCTGAACATAAAAGTAGTAATAAACCTAAGTAATGTCTATATAATGGCAGATACTGAGGGGAGAGCCACTCGACAATAGGGCAACTATAGGGAGAGGACCCGGCTGCAGGTGAGGCTCCAGGTGTCTGAGGTCTAGGTAGGAGAGGTGCCTGCTCTCTGAGTCTTTATATCACATCAGATTAGGTGGAGTGGAGGGGCGGAGCCTCTGAGTGACAGCAGTGACAGCAGAGACAGCTGCCAGACAGGAGTTATGGATCAAGTAAGTGAATTGCTTGCTGCCCTGTTGAAAGTCCATTACGGCGTTCACTATTACTACTAGGGCCACTATGGAAGTCACTATTGCTACTGGTGTGATTAGGAGGGACACTTACTATTGGAGCCACAACTGGCAGCATTAATACTATTGGAACTGCTACTGGGGGTGACGTGAACGAGGCGCAGGGCTCACAGCTGAGGAGATGGTGGGGTAGCTGTTAGGGATGTCATGGTGGTACTACCATCTCCTCCCCTGAGAGACACGTGCAATCCTTTACCAAGGCCCTGGCAGGCCTCTCCAGGCAACGATGGTGGTGTGGTTACCTGTATAAACCTCTGCGTGGAAACTTCGGTATTTGTCACGGGTGACGCCACAGTTCCTTCCACTGCGGTGAACTCAGACGATGGTGAAATAAATAGTCCGCACACACAGGGCCGTACTTTAAGTAGACTAAATGGGGAACCAGCGATAAAGCCTTTCTTTACTGGAACATCCAACAGGTATAATACACAACAGTCCTTGACCTGGAAGATTGGCATTAAGACAACTTCTATTTGTGAGGAGGCAGGGAGGCAACTCAGGGCATCTTGATACATACAGTCCTGGTTATCTGTAGGATCACTCTCCCGGATCACTTCTCTCACTCTCTCTACCGGCCAACACTCACAGTTTCGTTGTCTGTTAGGGCACTCTCTCAATCCTTCCATGCCAGCTTCTAAACTCTATGCCAACTGGGGATAAAACGGGGTATTCTCCATTCAAAATAGATGGGCATATCGCTCGGCTCCTTTCATATTGGATAGGCCTAGGTGGGGATGTCTTGGGTAGACTTGCAGACTCACTCGCTGTCTGATGGGCTGACTACACCGACTGACTGCTTGGCAAAGACTCAAAACTTCAACAGCATATTTGCATACCTTGCAAACACATATATCTCTCATGCGACAACATTGGATACACACAAACTGTTACATTTTCCAGACATACGGAGACATTAACCTCTTGTGCACTGCAGCTCTGCAATACACATAAATCACTGACAAGACAATTGCACAGTGCATTCATAATAAAGACATGACAGACATTTAGGGACACATATATGAACAGTTATGGAGGGGCCAGATATGAATACTTCGGGCTACTACTCAGACACAATTACTATTGGGACCACTACTGGGGGCATTATTAGTATTGGGACCACTACTGGGGGCATTATTAGTATTGGGACCACTACTGGGGGCATTATTACCATTAGGACCACTACTGGGGGTAGAATTACTATTGGGGCTACTACTGGGGGCACAATTACCATTGGGGCTACTACTGGGGGCGCTATTACTATTGGGACCACTACTGGGAGCATAATTACTATTGGGGCTACTACTGGGGGCGCTATTACTATTGGGACCACTACTGGGGGCACTATTAGTATTGGGGCTACTACTGGGGCCACAATTACCATTGGAACTACTACCTGGGGCACTATTACTATTGGGACCACTACTGGGGGCATAATTACTATTGGGGCTACTACTGGGGGCGCTATTACTATTGGGACCACTACTGGGGGCACAATTACCATTGGGGCTACTACCTGGGGCACTATTACCATTGAGACCACTACTGGGGGCATAATTACTATTGGGGCTACTACTGGGGGCGCTATTACTATTGGGACCACTACTGGGAGCATAATTACTATTGGGACTACTACTGGGGGCGCTATTACTATTGGGACCACTACTGGGAGCATAATTACTATTGGGGCTACTACTGGGGGCGCTATTACTATTGGGGCCACTACTGGGGGCACTATTACTATTGGGGCCACTACTGGGGGCACTATTACTATTGGGGCTACTACTGGGGGTACTATTACTATTGGGGCTACTAATGGGGGCACTATTACTATTGGGGCTACTACTGGGGGTACTATTACTATTGGGGCTACTAATGGGGGCACTATTACTATTGGGGCTACTACTGGGGGTACTATTACTATTGGGGCTACTACTGGAGGTACTATTACCCTGTCACTTCAGACAAGTTCAGTGGTTTGTGTTGGGCATTTTGTGTATTGATCCTTTCAATGCCTGTAAAATAAGCTGGCTTTAGTTTTCTAGCAGGGGGCACAATTTCACACTTTGCCTAAGGCAGCAAAAAGACTTGGGGCTCCCTGGTGAGCCAAACTAAGTGGAGCCATCAGCATGATCATGTGAGACGTCCCTATGAAATAAACTATGATATATTACCGATGTATCAGCTCAAAGACTGCGGCCAACAAGTGCAAAGAGATTTTCCTTTCATGACAATTTATAATATCTTCACCAGCAGCGAATTTCCAGGGGGCTAATACTTTTCTCCTTTAGATAAATTGGTGCGAAGAAGCAAAAAAAAAAGGCTGGGGCCGCCTTGACGAGATTTATATATGGCCTACAAATCTATAGTAGCTCCATGAGGAAAAGATGAAAGGTGGTGGTGATGGTGTGGAGGTGCGGCTGGCCAAGAGAGAAACCACACCTGACCCAGGTAAAGGGCCTGGGTATAGTGTTTCCCTGAAAATAAGACACTGTCTTATATTATTTTTTGCCTCAAAAGAGGCACATTGTCTTATGTAGCAGGGTGAGAGGTGAAGTGAGGGATGGAAGGTATATATCACGGAGGTTACTAGCATCCGTAATGTAGATCCGGTCCGCTCCTCACTCCGGTACGGAGTTCCACCTGTGCAGGACAGGTGATGGACATAAATTAGTGCAGCTGACATGTTCAGAGAGAGATGTCCTGTGTGAGCAGCAAAGGCTGAGAGTGAGAGCCCTGAGCTGGAGACACTGCACCCCGCTGCTGGGAAGGTTTGCAGAGACTTTGCTCTATTGAACTCTAAAAGACTTTTGTGTTACTGTTGCTGCACTGCTGCTTTAAAAGGACTTTCCTTGAACTTTCTGTTATCTGGAGAATGCCAATACTTTGTTTTGTTCATCAAGTCTGAATAAAGACAAGACGCTCAGCATTTGGTCACGGCTAGGTGTGTTTCCCCCTGCACTGCTACAATTGGTGGAGGATGCGGGCATTAAAAGACCTACGGTTATATGTCCTGGGTGAAAACCGCAGTAAGAATGCAAGTTGCCACGACAACTATGGAGGAGTTGGTGAAGCAGCTAGTGCAAGTGAGTGTGCAATAGCAGCAAATGCAACAGGAGACAAACCAACTCCTGGTAAAGAAAATGGCCATGCTGACTGAGACCATTCAGACTAAAGAGACTGTAGCTCTCCCCAGGCAAAATGCGGAGAGGGACGTGTTGAAGACAGTAAGAGGGGCATTGCAAAAAATGACCCCGCAGGATGATGTGGAAGCCTTCCTTGCCATTTTTGAACAGGTGGTGGAAAGGGAGAAGTTGCCTCCAGAGCAGTGGACGGAGGTGTTGACCCTGTAGTTAACTGGGGAACCCCAGAAAGCTTACTACGATTTAACCCAGCATGATGCCCAGGAGTACAGCAAACTAAAGCAGGCCAGGATTTCGGCTTTATGAGTAACAATGGCGGTCTGAGCACAGAAGTACTCCCAGCTGAAGCCACCAAGGTCCCAAATGTTTGACCTGCTACATCTGGCTCAGAAATGGCTGCAGCCAGAGACGTCCTCACCCACGCAGATGGTGGAAAAAGTCATGATGGACCGGTTCGTGCAGTCCCTGCCTAGGCCCTTGCAGTGTTGGGTTGCCCAGGGAGACCCACAAAATGCTGATGAGTTGGTGGGCCTTGTGGAGAGATACCTCTTAGCAGAGGAGGCGTTTCCAACTACAAGATCCCTTCATCGTGGCGCCAATCCTGGGGTGGATGCCCGGAGGAAGGAGTCCATGGCCAACGTTGAAGAGAGGCCAAAGTACCCACAGGGAGCAGCACCTGCCAGGAGGAGCCAAGTCACCCCGATTGTCTTCTGGGAGTGCCAGGCTTCAGGGTTATATTGCAGTCCACTGTCCTATATGCGCCGAGCCAATGGAGTGTGCGTATGGCAGGCGCTGCACCTGGTTTGCGCACCCTGTCTGCAGTGCAGCTCCGTCCCAAGCCCCACAACCACAAATGTGTAAGGTAACGCTAAATGGGGCAAGGGTAGCGGCATTGTTAGACTCAGAGAGCCTGGTGCCTCCCTCCCACATGTGGTGGTTCATGGGGTGATATGCATCCATGGAGACACTAAAGGCTATCCGGTTGCCAACGTGGCTATAAGCACTGACTGTGGGGTTTGTGTACACAAGGTTGGGGTGGTGAGGAACTTACTCCACCCAGTGATATTAGGAAGAGACTTTCCTCAGTTCTGGAGCTTGTGGGCTAAGCTGTCGCACCCCATTGTTCAGGATGGTGCGCCAGGACACAGCAAGATTGCTTTGGACAATGGGGTGGTTGAGCGGGAGTTGCCATTCGCTGGTTTGACCGGTGAAGAGGAGTTATCCTCAGAACCTCAGATCCCTGATCTCAGGGTATCGCCGGGTAATTTTGGGACTGCACAACGTAATGACCCCACGTTGAAACATGCCTTTGCAAATGTAACTGTATTGAATGGTGTTCCTCAAGATGCCTGGGTCGAGGGAAGGTTCATTTTGCTATTAATAATGAGTTGTTATACTGAGTGACAAAAGTTAGAGAGGAGGTGGTGGAACAACGTGTGGTACTGGGTTGCTATAGACAAACAGTTTTACATGCGGCCCATTCACATGTGTCGGGAGACCATTTGGGGGCAGAGAAGACACAGGAGCGCATTCTGCAGAGGTTCTTTTGGCCAGGCTGTTATAAGGAAATAGCAGATTTCTGCCAGGCCTGTCCCACCGGCCAGGTGACTGCCCCGGCTCCCCATTTTAAGAGTTCCTTGGTTCCATTACCCATAATTAAGGTGCCGTTTGAGCGGATTGCCATGGACCTCGTAGGGCCGCTGGTAAAGTTGGCCAGGGGTCATCAGTACATCCTAGTAGTGGTAGATTATGCAACCAGGTATCTACCTCGTCCAAATGCATTGGTGCACATATTTTCCAGGGATGCCAGGGTGATGAAGGAACTCTGCAAACTGCTGAAAATTAAGCAGTTGCGGACTTCTGTCTACCACCCCCAGACTGATGGGCTGGTAGAAAGGTTTAATAAAACCCTAAAAAATATGTTGAAAAAGGTGGTAGAGACAGATGTCCGAGACTGGCACTGTCTGCTTCCCTACCTCTTATTTTCCATAATAGAAGTTCCACAGGCATCCATGGGTTTTTCTCCGTTTGAGTTGTTCTATGCGCGACAACCCCGTGGGTTGCTGGATATAGTAAAAGAGACATAGGAGAGTGAGGTTACCCCACATAAAAGTGTGGTTGAGCATGTGGCCCAAATGCAGGACAGGATTGCAAAAGCCATGCCGCTGGTCAGGGAGCAACTTCTTAGGGCACAGGAGAGGTAAGCCAGCATATGTAATAGGTCTGCAAAGGTCAGGAAATTCAGGCCGGGGGATTGGGTACTGGTCCTAGTACTGCAGTAGAGAGCAAGTTCCTGGCCAAGTGGCAAAGGCCGTATGAAGTCCTGGAAAAGGTGGGGGACATTAATTACAAAATACACCAACCAGGTAGAGGAAAGCCCATACAGATCTATCATGTAAACTTGTTAAAAGCCTGGAAGGAGCGAGACTCTCTGGTCGGACCTTGTTTGGCTATGGAGTCAGGATGTGGCATCCAAGACATGATGATAGCTGAAATGCTATCAAGATCCCAGGCGCAACAAGGTAGAGAGTTTCTGCAGCACAATAAGGATTTGTTCACTGATCTGCCTGGTTGCACCAAGATCATTGAACACGAGATCCTTACGGACCCTCAGGTAAAAGTCTGCCAGAAACCATACCAAATTCCGGAAGCCCGTAGGGAAATAGTGTCGGTAGAAGTCAAACGAATGTTGGGGTAATTGAGCCATCTAAAAGTGGGTGGTCAAGCCCCATAGTGCTGGTGCCAAAACCCTCTGGGGAATGGCGGTTTTGTAATGACTACAGAAAACTCAATGAGGTCTCACAGTGGGATGTCTACCCCATGCCTAGGGTGGATTTGATTGAGAGGTTAGGGTCCGCCAGGTACATAACCACACTGGACTTAACAATAGGGTATTGGCAAATTCCTCTCTCACCAGAAGCTAGGGAGAAGATGGCTTTTTCCATCCCAGAAGGCTGTTTTCAATATGTGAGAATGCCTTTTGGGTTGAAAGGTGCCTCGGCTACATTTCAAAGGACAATGGATAGGTTGCTAAGTCCCCACAAAAGATACGCAGCGGCTTACCTGGATGACATTGTCATCTTTAGCCAGGACTGGGAGAGCCATCTGAGTAAAGTCCAGGCTATACTGGACTCAATCAGAGTGGCTGGGTTCACGATAAACCCCCAAAAATGTGCCTTAGGGATGGAAGAGGTCAAGTATCTGGGCTTTATCGTGGAAAGGGGTTTGGTAAAGCCCCAACTCAATAAAGTAGAGGCCATACCGAATTGGCCCCGGCCCCTGACAAAGAAACAGCTGGGAGCCTTCTTGGGGTTAGTGGGCTATTACCAGTGTTTTGTCCCATTAACGGAGCTAACAAAAAGGGAAAAATCGGAAATGACCCACTGGTCACCAGAATCGGAAGAAGCGTTCATGGATCTAAAGCGTCCGTTGTGTCAGCAGCCCGTGGTTGGTGGCGCCTGACTTTACAAGAACGTTTGTAGTCCATACGGATGCATCAGATGTAGGGCTAGGAGCAGTAATGTTGCAGGAGGTTAATGGTGAGGAACATCCTGTGATGTTCTTGAGCCAAAAACATATGGCCTGTGAAAAAAAACTACGCCATAATTGAGAAGGAAGGGTTGGCGATAAAATGGGCCCTGGACTCACTCCGCTATTACCTCCTGAGAAGAAAGTTCAAGCTGGTTTCGGATCATGCCCCCCTGAAGTGGATGTACAAAAGGAAAGGGAACAACGCCAGGGTAACAAGGTGGTTCCTGGCCTTACAAAAGTTCGACTTTGAGGCTGAACACAGGCCAGGAAAGGCAAATGGCAATGCGGATGCCCTGTCAAGGGTCAGCTGTTGAGTAGAGGTTGGTGCCCAGCTCCCCGGCTTGGGGCAGAGGGGGCAGTATGTAGCAGGGTGAGAGGTGAAGTGAGGGACAGAAGATATATATCACAGAGGTTACTAGCATCCGTGATGTAGATCCTGTCCGACCCTCACTCCGGTACGGAGTTCCACCTAAGCAGGACAGGTGGTGGACATAAATTCGTGCAGCTGACCAATTCAGGGAGGAGATGTCCTGTGTGAGCAGCAGAGGCTGAGAGCCCTGAGCTGGAGACCCCGCACCAGTTTGCTTTACTTTGCCCTATTGGAGTTTACAAAGACTTTTGTGTTACTGTTGCTGGACTGCTGATTAAGAAGGACGTTCCTTGAACTTTCTGTTATCTGGAGAATGCCAGTACTTTATGTTATGTTCATCAAGTCTGAATAAAGACAAGACGCTCAGCATTTGGTTGTGGCCTGGTGTGTTTCCCCCTGCACTACTACATTTACTTTCAGGGGGTGTCTTATAATACTTACGTAGCAGCCAACATTCGGGTCCCTCTCGCGGGGCTACAGCACTGCTGCAGGTTTCTGTATCCTCCTGCACGCCGGCAGAGCAGTTCTTCCTGGTAGCAGGGCTTAAATACCCCGCCTCCAGAGTCGGTGCTCGATTAACCAATCACAGTCATTCATTCAATCATCTCATTGAAAGGCTGTAATTGGTTAATTGAACACAGATTTTCATTGGCTGAAGCGGTGCTCGAGTAACCAATTAGAGCATTAGCTTGCTGGACGTGTGCAGGAGGACACGGAAGCCTGAAGCAGCGTCGCAGCCCAACGCGAGGGACCCGGACGCTGGCTGCTAGGTGAGTATTGTTTTTTTTACATGTAGTGTAGCTAGGGCTTATTTTTGAGGGATTCCAAGCTTATATTTTAAAAGAAAAGAAATAGAAGCTAGGCTGCCAGCCCTGACGGTGGAGTGGTGGCCATATGTCATCAGGGCTGGTGGCCTAGCTTCTATTTCTTTTCTTGGTCATTTATCTATTGTTGCACCAGGGCCCGAGTTGGGGTATTGTCTCTGACTTCAGATAACAGAATGGAATGTCCTCTATTTTGAATTGCTTTTGGGAATAGAGCATGGTGGATAGCCTGTAGTAATGCCTTCTTCAGCTATCAGGCCTGGTTGCCATTTGGGGTAGTTATTATTATCAGTGGAGATCCATAATAACCCCTTATATGAGCAACTCTAAGGGGTTCCATTTGGGTGTTCTAGACACACCCACTAAACTGCCATATGCCACCCCTGGGTATGGTGGTCTATTGTACTTTGGAACTAATTGAGGGATTACACCTGCGCTAAAGAGGTTATCCATACTAAGCCCAGGTGTACCGATTCCAGATGGGGTGTTACATAGCTCCTTAGCCCTCTCTATCCCTATTACAGTGCAGTATTAAGAGGTCTGGTACTCGGTAACCGGCTATTATTCATCTCTCAATTCTTTATCAGGATTGGCCATTTGTCCGACTGTTCACAACTCGGTGCTCTCGGGCACACGTTGTTTTTCTGAAGGTTCAGGGATAACATCAGCTCTCCCTTATAACCTCTTTACAAGCTGACCACCCGGATCCTGAAGACTTAATAGGTCCAACTGAAATGCATTGAACCATATAAGTGCATTAACATGTATGACCATACGACATAAATCTGATAATATTATACAATTCATACCGACTCGCTATTGGTCCACTATGGATGAGCGCACCTGTATCTAAAGCCTCTCTGTGATGGGCTATACCCTCAGAGTGAGAGTCTGTTACACAAAGACCGTAGTACCCAGTCCTGTATTGGAGCATCTCATAAGGGTACTCCCGACATCCATAGGGACCCCGTGAGCCTCATCCAGCAGGGCTGTCTAGTCTTATTGGTCCTCTGTCCTGGAACTTTTTAATGGTTTATTATTAAAGTAATTACTTTTAGGGTTATTTTCTGTGAAAGGGCGCCCTCTCCCATATAACCCTTGGGATGTATTGAGCATCCAGTTAAGTTTCAGCTGTGGGGTTGCCCTTTTCGAAGCGGGTGTTCCACTCGGTTTTCAGGCTCGGCTAGGGGAAGTTCCCAGACTTCCCTGCAGTAGCTGTTCTGTGCCTAGTATTGTTTCGTAGGCCAGTATCCAGTACACATTGTTGTCTGTCTCTGCCTTCTCCCTCCTTGTTTGTCGATTGGCATCACCAACAGGGCTGAACATAAGTGACACATGCTGTGGCCTGAGGAAAGCTGGCACAAGGCGCAGCACATCCTGAGGTTGAATATCCTTATCTTTGTGCTTTTCTTCGGTGCGTAGCGTTGCGCCACGTAACAGTTTTTCTCTGTTCGCCATTTTACATAACGTGGCCTTTTCCTGGTGTCCCTAACAGAACGTAATTACAGGAAAAGTGTGCCGATACTAGAAATGTGTCGTGACGTCCGCTCTTCTACTGCATACTGGGGTCATGCACGGTATTTGCTTACGGACCATCTTGTCCTTTATAATTTTATAGGGACTACATCAACTATTTTTTTTTTACCAATTAAAACCATTTTCTATTTTTCTAAGGTGACCATCTTGTTATAACAACATTCAGAGATGTACTTTACAACAGCTTCATAGGCCAGTCACACAATGGACAGGAGAGGGCCCATGGACTTGTATGAGAGTCTGTTCTAGGCATGACCCGTGCAGAGGTATGTTTCAGAGAGGGGGCGTAGACAGTCACAGCTGATCACCTATTGTGAATGGTGGATTGTCAAATAACAGCCTCATGGGCCATTCTATAGGCCATATATAGGTGTCTCCTCTCAGTGTTATCATGTCTGTGCAGGGAGGGGAGGAGGTGAGCTGTGACTATTGTGAATGGTGCCTCCTGTGTTATCTATATATAGGTGTCTCCTCTCAGTGTAATCCTGTCTGTACAGGGAGGGGAGGAGGTGAGCTGTGACTATTGTGAATGGTGGCTCCTGTGTTATCTACATATATGTGTCACCTCTCAGTGTAACCATGTCTGTGCAGGGAGGGGAGGAGGTGAGCTGTGACTATTGTGAATGGTGGATCCTGTGTTATCTATATACAGGTGTCACCTGTCAGTGTAACCATGTCTGTGCAGGGAGGGGATGAGGTGAACTGTGACTATTGTGAATAGTGGATCCTGTGTTATCTATATACAGGTGTCACCTCTCAGTGTAACCATGTCTGTGCAGGGAGGGAAGGAGGTGAGCTGTGACTATTGTGAATGGTGGCTCCTGTGTTATCTATATATAGGTGTCTCCTCTCAGTGTAATCCTGTCTGCAGGGAGGGGAGCTGTGACTATTATGAATTGTGGATCCTGTGTTATCTATATGTAGGTGTCTCCTCTCAGTGTCATCCTGTCTGCAGGGAGGGGAGGAGGTGAGCTGTGACTATTATGAATGGTGGCTCCTCTGTTATCTATATATAGGTGTCTCCTCTCAGTGTAATCCTGTCTGTGCAGGGAGGAGGTGAGCTGTGACTATTGTGAATAGCAGATTCTGTGTTGTCTATGAAGAGGTATCACCTCTCAGTGTAATCCTGTCTGTACAGGGAGGGCAAGAGGTGAGCTGTGACTATTGTGCATGGTGGGTCCTGTGTTATCTATATAGAGATGTCACCTCTCAGTGTAATTCTGCCTGTACAGGGAGGGGAGGAGGTGAGCTGTGACTATTGTGAATGGTGGCTCCGGTGTTACGTATATATAGGTGTCTCCTCTCAGTGTAATCCTGTCTGTACAGGGAGGGGAGGAGGTGAGCTGTGACTATTGTGAATGGTGGGTCCTGTGTTATCTATATATAGGTGTCACCTCTCAGTGTAATCTTGTCTGTACAGGGAGGGGAGGAGGTGAGCTGTGACTATTGTGAATGGTGTGTCCTGTGTTATCTATATATAGGTGTCACCTCTCAGTGTAATCCTGTCTGTACAGGGAGGGGAGGAGGTGAGCTGTGACTATTGTGAATGGTGGCTCCTGTGTTATCTATATATAGGTGTCACCTCTCAGTGTAATCTTGTCTGTACAGGGAGGGGAGGAGGGGAGCTGTGACTATTGTGAATGGTGGCTCCTGTGTTATCTATATATAGGTGTCACCTCTCAGTGTTATCTTGTCTGTGATGATAATGGGATGCCGGCTGGGATGTTTGTCCACATATCCGGAAGTGCCAGACTCTTATTAGGCTCTGAGGTCAATGTGAAAAATGCAGGATTTCAGGATTTTTAAAAATATAGATTGTGATTGAAAACAAAAAAAAAATCACCAAAGTTTCTTAAATATGTTTAAAACAAAAATGTGATTTATATCAGTGTTTCCCACCTCCAGTCCTCAGGGCCCCCCACAGGTCATGTTTTCAGGACTTCCTCAGTGTTGTACAGGTGATGTAATTATTGTTGGTCCTCAGACATTGCCACAGGTGGTCTTACTGTAGGAGATCCTGAAAACATGACCTGTTGGTGGTCCCTGCGGACTGGAGTTGAGAAACTGCTTTATATAATACAGGGGTCCCCAACCACTGGTCCGCGGACTGGGGCCGGGCCGTTAGGTGTTTACTGCCGGTACGCAGTAAACACACACAAGGCCCGTGGGCCGATTCCGGCCCGCTGCCTCGTGTTGTGTGGCCCACGGCGTGCTGACGCCACTCACCACTGAAGCGATTACCAGCTGGGGTGCCGCAGCACCCCACTGGTAATCGCGCTGTTCCACTGATCCCGAGGCACACTGATGTCAGTGTGCAGCCAGGATCCTCCTCCCTGAGTCCCCTGCTCATTAGTTCCGCAGGAGAGGACTTAGGGAGGAAGTGTGCCGGGCTACACACTGACGTCAGTGTGACCAATATGCGACTCGGGCTCACCGTGAGCAGAGAGGGAGAGTGAGCGACGCTGACTGGAAGGAAGAGGTAAGTGTATGGGGAGGGGGCTGCTTATTACTGTGGGGGAGGCTGCTTATTTTGGAGGGGGGCTGCCTATTACTGGTGGAGGAGGGCTGCCTATTACTGAGGGGTGGGGGCTGCCTATTACTGGGGGGGCTGCTTATTACTGGGGTGGGGGGGCGGCTGCCTATGACGGGGGGGGGGGCGGCTGCCTATGACTGGGGGGGGACTGCTTATTACTGGGGGGTGGGGACTGCTTATTACTGGGGTGAGGGCTGCTTTTTACTGGGGCTGGGGGCGAAGCTGGTCCCTGGTGCCAAAAAGGTTGGGGACCACTGATATAATAGGTTATTTATTTACGACACTGTCTCTTTAAGCGCATTATAATAAATGGGTTCTACCCAAAACAACTTTTATCACATGTCCATGGGATAGGTGATAAAAGTCTGACAGGTGCGGTCCTATCTCCTCCCTGCCCCGCTCCTCCTCCCTGCAGGGTTGCAGCCGCCATCAGCACTGATGTCACATTGCATGTAGTGACGGTCGCACATGTGCAGCGCTGCTCCATTTATTTCAAGAACTTGCCTCTCTCTGGTAGTCCCATTGAAAATGAATGGAACAGCAGTGAAGACGTGCGACCGCCACTCTATGCAAACAGGTGGACACGGAACCTGCTGTTAGGACTGGTGGGGGTCTAAGCATGACACCCACACCAATTGGATTGTCATCACCTGTCTAGTGGTAAAAGTTGTTTTCAACAGCCCCCGTTCCTTAAAGTCATTCTACGGTGAAAGTAAGCAAAATGACAGGGTGTAACTAAACGTGGGCGCGCAGGTTGGCTTAGAAGACATTCTGTCTAGATGGAGAGCGGCCCCTCAGATTCTTCTCCTTTGGTGGTCCTAAGACACGCGGTGGCAACACTGTTTCTTATCTAGCCATTCTATAGCATTTGTGCTGCCTCAGCGACTGTTACATTGTAGCAGTCAGTGCTCGCCGGGCCATGATCACATGGTGCTCGAGCTTCATATTCACCGCTGCTTACCATACAGGGATTTGCTGACCTTTGACTCTCATACGGACCCTGCGGGGAGAACCGCATGTCTCTTTGCTGGAAGCCTCTGCATTGACAAGTGGAGCCAACTAGAATTTTCAGTGCAGTTGGAAAAAAAAGATGCCGCCCAAATGTAACTCAAAAAGACACTGTTCTGGAATATGGCAGCTAAATGGAGCCCTACGGATAAGTTTAGCGCAGACGCCGGCGGCTTTCTTGCTGCATGCATTTAATGTAGAGGGAAATCACTGAGAGGAAATTCATTAATTTCTTTGACCAGAATTCTTGGGTCAAAAAGTCACAATTTTCAGCAAAGTTTCTTTGTGAGCTTTTAAAAAAGTAGATTGCGTTTAGCAACAGGGGGCGTGGCCACCACGGACCATCGCATGTACTGGAATTTATACATTGTATATATTTATTAATTAAACTATAGCTGAACTGTACGCCAATTAGTAGGTGGCGCAGATTATTTCTTTGGGCTCACGGCAGCCTGCGGCGTACTAAGTGCATCATATTAAGAACTGCATCAGGAATGTCCTACTAGATCGGCCCCTATGGAGAAGATGGCTTTGACTTGATAACACTTATTTTGCCAAGTTTGGCAGACTCCACCCAATGATGCTATGGTCAGGAGGGCATGGTCATGTGACTACTAAGCTCCACCCATTTACAGATGATGTGTCAGTGGATTTTCTGTTCTCACATTTACATGTGAAGCGATGATCACCGTAGTCTTATGTGGGGTGATGCCTGCAATGCCAGGTGCTCAGTGAAGGTTGGGGTGAACGTCCTCGTTTCTCAGTGACTTTTTTTCTATGCATTATCATTCTGCACAGCGATCCGCATGTTAATATCAGCTCTAATGAGTGCAGGTTAATGAAACGTAACCTGCCCTCCAATGGAATCTGACCACCGTGACCCTGGGATAAAAGTAGCCTCCATATTGCCCGAATCCCCTGCGCCCGCCCTCCGGCGGCAGAGTTTGGGGCTCTATACACACTTGTTAATGGCGAAGGAATGAAATCATTATAACATTACCAATATATCTGCTCTGCGCTGCTACAAAGACCGCCAACCGCAAACCTCTACTGAGTCCCAGATAAAACAAAAAGCTAATAGTCAATCAAGATAATTAACTGCTAAGGAAATAATCAATCAGATGACAAGCGGAATAGGAGACAAACAAGGTAAGAAGCCAACGATCCAAAGGGTTCACAGGAAACAAACTGTCAGGAAAGAACAAATAAACAAGGTTCAAAGGGAAAAATAATCTCTAAACATGGCCAAAATACACCAAATAGGGAGCAGTATTATAGTAGTTATATTCTTGTACATAGGGGGCAGTATTATAGTAGTTATATTCTTGTACATAGGGGCAGTATTATAGTAGTTATATTCTTGTACATAGGAGGCAGTATTATAGTAGTTATATTCTTGTACATAGGGGGCAGTATTATAGTAGTTATATTCTTGTACATCGGGGGCAGTATTATAGTAGTTATATTCTTGTACATAGGGGTAGAATTATAGTAGTTATATTCTTGTACATAGAGGAGCAGTTTTATAGTAGTTATATTCCTGTACATAAGAGGCAGTATTATAGTAGTTATATTCTTGTACATAGGAGGCAGTATTATAGTAGTTATATTCTTGTACATAGGGGGCAGTATTATAGTAGTTATATTCTTGTACATCGGGGGCAGTATTATAGTAGTTATATTCTTATACATAGGGGGCAGTATTATAGTAGTTATATTCTTGTACATAGAGGAGCAGTTTTATAGTAGTTATATTCCTGTACATAAGAGGCAGTATTATAGTAGTTATATTCTTGTACATAGGAGGCAGTATTATAGTAGTTATATTCTTGTACATAGGGGGCAGTATTATAGTAGTTATATTCTTGTACATAGGGGCAGTATTATAGTAGTTATATTCTTATACATAGGGGGCAGTATTATAGTAGTTATATTCTTGTACATAGAGGAGCAGTTTTATAGTAGTTATATTCCTGTACATAAGAGGCAGTATTATAGTAGTTATATTCTTGTACATAGGAGGCAGTATTATAGTAGTTATATTCTTGTACATAGGGGGCAGTATTATAGTAGTTATATTCTTGTACATAGGGGGCAGTATTATAGTAGTTATATTCTTGTACATAGGAGCAGTATTATAGTAGTTATATTCTTGTACATAGGAGGCAGTATTATAGTAGTTATATTCTTGTACATAGGGGGCAGTATTATAGTAGTTATATTCTTGTACATAGGGGGCAGTATTATAGTAGTTATATTCTTGTACATGGGGGGCAGTATTATAGTAGTTATATTCTTGTACATAGAGGAGCAGTATTATAGTAGTTATATTCTTGTACATAGGGGGCAGTATTATAGTAGTTATATTCTTGTACATAGGGGGCAGTATTATAGTAGTTATATTCTTATACATAGGAGCAGTATTATAGTAGTTATATTCTTGTACATAGGGGGCAGTATTATAGTAGTTATATTCTTGTACATAGGGGGCAGTATTATAGTAGTTATATTCTTGTACATAGGGGCAGTATTATAGTAGTTATATACTTGTACATAGGAGGCAGTATTATAGTAGTTATATTCTTGTACATAGGGGCAGTATTATAGTAGTTATATACTTGTACATAGGAGGCAGTATTATAGTAGTTATATTCTTGTACATAGGAGGCAGTATTATAGTAGTTATATTCTTGTACATAGGCGGGCAGTATTATAGTAGTTATATTCTTGTACATAGGGGCAGTATTATAGTAGTTATATTCTTGTACATATAAGGCAGTATTATAGTAGTTATATTCTTGTACATAGGGGCAGTATTATAGTAGTTATATTCTTGTACATAGAGGGCAGTATTATAGTAGTTATATTCTTGTACATAAGATGCAGTATTATAGTAGTTATATTCTTGTACATAGGGAGCAGTATTATAGTAGTTATATTCTTGTACATAGGGAGCAGTATTATAGTAGTTATATTCTTGTACATAGGGGGCAGAATTATAGTAGTTATATTCTTGTACATAGGGGGCAGTATTATAGTAGTTATATTCTTGTACATAGGGAGCAGTATTATAGTAGTTATATTCTTGTACATAGGGAGCAGTATTATAGTAGTTATATTCTTATACATAGGAGCAGTATTATAGTAGTTATATTCTTGTACATAGGGGGCAGTATTATAGTAGTTATATTCTTGTACATAGGAGCAGTATTATAGTAGTTATATTCTTGTACATAGGGGGCAGTATTATAGTAGTTATATTTTTGTACATAGGGGGCAGTATTATAGTAGTTATATTCTTGTACATAGGGGGCAGTATTATAGTAGTTATATTCTTGTACATAGGGGCAGTATTATAGTAGTTATATACTTGTACATAGGAGGCAGTATTATAGTAGTTATATTCTTGTACATAGGGGCAGTATTATAGTAGTTATATACTTGTACATAGGAGGCAGTATTATAGTAGTTATATTCTTGTACATAGGAGGCAGTATTATAGTAGTTATATTCTTGTACATAGGCGGGCAGTATTATAGTAGTTATATTCTTGTACATAGGGGCAGTATTATAGTAGTTATATTCTTGTACATATAAGGCAGTATTATAGTAGTTATATTCTTGTACATAGGGGCAGTATTATAGTAGTTATATTCTTGTACATAGAGGGCAGTATTATAGTAGTTATATTCTTGTACATAAGATGCAGTATTATAGTAGTTATATTCTTGTACATAGGGAGCAGTATTATAGTAGTTATATTCTTGTACATAGGGAGCAGTATTATAGTAGTTATATTCTTGTACATAGGGGGCAGAATTATAGTAGTTATATTCTTGTACATAGGGGGCAGTATTATAGTAGTTATATTCTTGTACATAGGGAGCAGTATTATAGTAGTTATATTCTTGTACATAGGGAGCAGTATTATAGTAGTTATATTCTTATACATAGGAGCAGTATTATAGTAGTTATATTCTTGTACATAGGGGGCAGTATTATAGTAGTTATATTCTTGTACATAGGAGCAGTATTATAGTAGTTATATTCTTGTACATAGGGGGCAGTATTATAGTAGTTATATTTTTGTACATAGGGGGCAGTATTATAGTAGTTATATTCTTGTACATAGGGGGCAGTATTATAGTAGTTATATTCTTGTACATAGGGAGCAGTATTATAGTAGTTATATTCTTGTACATAGGGGGCAGTATTATAGTAGTTATATTCTTGTACATAGGGGGCAGTATTACAGTTATATTCTTGTACATAGGGGAGTAGTATTATAGTAGTTATATTCTTGTACATAGGAGGCAGTATTATAGTAGTTATATTCTTGTACATAGGGGGCAGTATTATAGTAGTTATATTCTTGTACATAGGGGGCAGTATTATAGTAGTTATATTCTTGTACATAGGGGTAGAATTATAGTAGTTATATTCTTGTACATAGGAGGCAGTATTATAGTAGTTATAGTCTTGTACATACAGTAGGGGGCAGTATTATAGTAGTTATATTCTTGTACCTAGGGGGCAGTATTATAGTAGTTATATTCTTGTACATAGGGGGCAGTATTATAGTAGTTATATACTTGTACATAGGGGGCAGTATTATAGTAGTTATATTATTGTGCATAGGGGGCAGTATTATAGTAGTTATATTCTTGTGCATAGGAGGCAGTATTATAGTAGTTATATTATAGTAGTTATATTCTTGTACATAGCAGGCAGTATTATTGTAGTTATATTCTTGTACATAGGAGGCAGTATTATAGTAGTTATATACTTGTACATAGGGGGCAGTATTATAGTAGTTATATTATTGTGCATAGGGGGCAGTATTATAGTAGTTATATTCTTGTGCATAGGAGGCAGTATTATAGTAGTTATATTATAGTAGTTATATTCTTGTACATAGGGGGCAGTATTATAGTAGTTATATTCTTGTACATAGGGGCAGTATTATAGTAGTTATATTCTTGTACATAGGGGGCAGTATTATAGTAGTTATATTCTTGTACATAGGGGCAGTATTATAGTAGTTATATTCTTGTACATAGGGGGCAGTATTATAGTAGTTATATTCTTGTACATAGAGGGCAGTATTATAGTAGTTATATTCTTGTACATAGGGGCAGTATTATAGTAGTTATATTCTTGTACATAGAGGGCAGTATTATAGTAAGTATATACTTCGAGTTTTACTGCTAGATTTTTACTTTATCTCATTTGTCTGTAACTTTTCTCTTATTTCATGGTGTTTGAGGGTTTCTGGGAATTCACCAAGAGCCACACATCACTTCAGAGACCCAAAAAGTCATTTATTACTATTCAGCCTTTCTATCTTTGAAGGAATCTTGAAATACAATCATCTTTTTCCTACATAATATATAAACCCGGAGGAATGGGAGAAATGACGGAGATTCTTTTCATGTGGGCTGAGTTCGAGCTGCTGATTATTATTTGGGGTTTTGTTTTTTTTCAGTGTTTTACTGATGATCACATCTCAGTTGGGAGTTTCTGTACAGTAATCTTTGTAAGGAGAAAGCAAACTGAATATCTTCACAGTGTGAGAAATGTCTTGTAAACTGTAAGCTCCTGGGACCAGTAAACCAAAACTACTTTGTACTGCTAAAGAGCACCAGTTGCCATGAATTAACATTTTAAACGCTCACATTTCATTTTTTATCATCTTCATGAATTCATAATGTTTTTATTTTCATTGGTGTTTATAGTGTTATTCTGAAAGCTCAAATTTCCCCTGATATTGCAACTCACGGAGAACCAGGTGTGTCGTCATGTCGGTGGTGGCGGTTGTATAGCTTTGCAGCCTTCGTCCTGCTGGCTCCGACAATGCTTTTCTTTTGTTGATTCTCGCCCCTATTCCCCTCTCCGGCTCATATTAGATTTGCCCATGCTGCTGTGTTAAGTGGACCGTCTCCACCACTCGCTGTCAATCAATGTGACATCAGCCAATGACAGTGAGTGGCAGGGACGGCCTGTGGGACATATTCACAATGTCGGGAGCCAAATCTAAGAAGAACCCTTATGGAGTTAGGTGGTTGAGTATGGACAAAAGAGAGACATAATTGAAGTCAAAGGGGCGGGAGCAGCATAGCTATACAACCAACCTCGCTGATATAGAACATGACCGATGTTTTACGATGGGAAACTAAGGCATCATTTGAAAAATAAAGGGAGCTTAATAATTAGGGGGGAAGGGGGGCTGATTGTTCTCAGAGCCCAAAGCGCAATCATCAAAAGCTATCAGTAAAGCAGTTAATGACCTCTGGTAGGCATGAATCGCTGGGCAGCATCATCATCAACCCAGGTTGGAAAGGGAGGTCCATGGACCACCTCAGCTCTGATGTCCTTGGACAGCTTGGTTGTTCTTTCTTGTAGAAGACTCACCTTCTGACCTATCATTGAGCTGAGCCAGAAGATAAATCTTTCAGGGTCCATATGCCATGATGACCATTGATTGTTTCTTGGGATGACTGGGCTGCCAAGATGGTGTATTTCAGCTATTGGACACTTCGGAGGGAAACATCTTTTGACATCTCATTTTGACAAGTCAGGAGATCATCAATGGTTCATGAGATTAGACCACCACCAGTTGTTAAGGTAAAGGGGTTAGGACAATTAATAGGGTTGAAGGGGTTAAATAATAAACTGAAATACTGCTTGTCCTCCTGGCATCTGCGCCTACATCTTGAGTGCCATAATGCCAGGGCTTCAGGAAAGTGACGCTGCAAAGGGAGACGCGAAATAAAAGGGTCTCCCGTGGAAACAAATGGCACTGCAGTGTACGGACCATTATGGGTGCCTTTTTGCAATGCTGTGAATAGCTGTTATTCCCCTTCGCTCACATGTTATTGAGGGCGAAATAAAGGTACAGTTTTCTAGCTTTGGCAGAACTATCCAGGCTAAAGAACAGCAGCAGCCGTCAGAACCATCCAGAGATGACCGCCGCAAAGGGGATTTTGATTTAAATGTAATGATGGGATGTTCACAGTGATGCCACATGGCTGCACGTCACAATCCTGGCCACCATGACGACTTCTTTTTAATAAAAATGGAGGACCTGTGAGCAGTCGGACTGTATTTTATATACAAGCTAAGCATATCAAAAAGATTTATGTTACTGGTAGAGATGAGTGAGCACACTCGTCCGAGCTTCATGCTGCAGTGTGGTACAATAACGCTCTCATCGTGAAACTGCACTCTAACATTTCCTAGCCTGCTGCGAACGACTTCCTTTATACCGTTCTGTGTCTGCAGTGCATTAGACCGCGGTCTCACCGCTAAACAGTACTGTAATATTACCGGGGCCACTGCAAAGTATTTCAGCTCTGCCGCTGTGCAGAGCGTCGCACAATACCCTTTCCTTGGTGGGGTTGAGATCGCCGCAGTTACCAGCACTATCCACTGGCTTTAGAGTCTTCTCCCACTCCACACAGCCTCTATTATCTACAAGTCTCTGCGAGCAGTAAATTACCGCTAGGTATCAGCGCAAGACACAAGCCACAGCATAGAGCCTCCGCTATCTACAAGTCTCTGTGTGCGGTGAATTAAGGCTCAGTGGTCAGTGCTGTACAGTGGGGTAATTTATTTGGGTCCTGCTGTATTCTTAATCCGCCATGATGAGGGGTAAGGGTAAGGATCGAGGACGTGGACACGGATGCGGACGCGGACGTCCAAGTGAGAGTGCGAGCACAGGCCGAGTTCCTGGTCCATGTGAATCACAGCCGGCTGCTGCGGGACTAGGAGAGAGGAAAGTTTCTGGCCTCCCCAGCCTCATATCACAATTTACGGGTCCGCGTGGTAGACCTTTATTACAAACAGAGCAGTGTGAGCAGGTCCTGTCGTGGATGGCAGAAAATGCATTCAGCAATCTATCGACCACTTAGTCTTCTACGCAGTCCACTACTCCCGGCCTAGGGACTGCAACTCTGAATCCTCTGGCTGCTCCTCCTTCCTCCCAGCCTCCTCACTCCATGAAAATGACAGATTCTGAGCAGGCAGACTCCCAGGAACTGTTCTCGGGTCCCTGCCATGAGTGGGAAAAACCGGTTCCTCTCTCACCTGAGGAGTTTGTCGTGACCGATGCCCAACCTTTGGAAATTTCCCGGAGTCCGGGTGATGAGGCTGGGGACTTCCGGCAACTGTCTCAAGAGCTTTCAGTGGGTGAGGAGGATGATGATGATTAGACACAGTTGTCTGTCAGTGAGGTAGTAGTAAGGGCAGTAAGTCCCAGGGAGGAGCGCACAGAGGATTCGGAGGAAGAGCCACTGGACAATGAGGTGACTGACCCCACCTGGTGTGATAAGCCAACTGAGGACAGGTCTTCAGAGGGGGAGGCAAGTGCAGCAGCAGGACAGGTTGGAAGAGGCAGTGGGGTGGCCAGTGGTAGAGGCAGGGCCAGAGCGAAGAATCCCCCAATTGTTTCCCAAAACACCCCCTTGTGCCAAGCCTCCGTGCAGAGGCCTAGGTGTTCAAAGGTGTGGATGTTTTTCAGTGAGAGCGCGGACGACCGACGAACAGTGGTGTGCAACCTGTGTCGCACCAAGATCAGCCGGGGAGCCACCACTTCCAGCCTCACCACACCAGCATGCGCAGGCATATGATGGCCAAGCACTCCACTAGGTGGGACGAAGGTCGTTCACCGCCTCCGGGTCACACCCCTGACTCTCCCCCTGTGCCCCAACCTGCCACACAGATCCAACCCCCCTCACAGGACACAGCACGAGCGCCTCCCGGCCTACACCCACACCTTCACCTCCACTGTCCTCCACCCCATCCAGCAATGTCTCTCAGTGCAACGTTCAGCTGTTGCTAACACAAGTGTTGGAGTGAAAGCGCAAGTACACCGCCACACACCCACATGCACAAGCTTTAAACGTGCATATTGCCAAATTAATCAGCCTGGAGATGCTGCCGTACAGGCTTGTGAAAACAGAGGCTTTCAAAAACATGATTGCGGTGGCGGTCCCCCGCTATTCGGTCCCCAGTCGACACTATTTTTCCCGGTGTGCCGTCCCAGCCCTACACCAGCACGTCTCCTGCAACATAAATCGTGCCCTCACCAACGCAGTTACTGCCAAGGTCCACTTAACAACGGACACGTGGACAAGCACAGACGGGCAGGGCCACTATATTTCCCTGACGGCACATTGGGTGAATTTGGTGGAGGCTGGGATCGAGTCAGAGCCTGGGACCGCTCACGTCCTACCCACACCCAGAATAGTGGGTCCCACCTCGGTGCTGGTGTCTGCGGCGGTCTATGACACCTCCTCTAAACCCTCCCCCTCCTCCTCCTCTTACGCAAGCTCTACCTTTCAATTAAGAAGTGGGAGCAGCACGTCGCCAGCAGTCGGTGTCGTGCAGCAGCACAGCAGTGGGCAAGCGTCAGCAGGCCGTGCTGAAACTAATCAGCTTAGGTGACAAGAGGCACACGGCCCTCGAACTATTGCAGGGTCTGACAGAGCAGACCGACCTCTGGCTTTCGCCGCTCAGCCTCCAACCGGGCATGGTCGTGTGTGACAATGGCTGTAACCTGGTGGCGGCTCTGCAGCTCGGCAGCCTCACACACGTGCTATGCCTGGCCCATGTCTTCAATCTGGTGGTTCAGCGGTTTCTGAAAAACTACACTCACTTGTCTGCGCACATTTCCGCAAGTCCAGCATGGACGCTGCCACCCTGAGGACCCTGCAACATCGGTTTAATCTGCCAGAGCACCGACTGCTGTGCGACGTGCCCACACGGTGGAATTCTTTACCGAGGAGTGGGCCTGGATTGCAGATATCTGCCAGGTCCTTGGAAACTTTGAGGAGTCTACCCAGATGGTGAGCCGCGATGCTGCAATCATTAACGCTACCATCCCGCTGCTATGCCTGCTGAGAAGTTCGCTACAAAAGCATAATGGCCGACGCTTTGCTGTTGAAACAGGAGACGGGAGATGACAGTATGTCGCTTGATAGCCAGACCACCCTCATGTCTATATCTCAGCACATTTTGGAGGGGGAGAGGGAGGAAGAGGAGGAGGAGGAGGAGGGGGAAGAGACAGCTGGGCACACTGCAGAGGGTACCCATGCTGCTTGCCTCTCATCTGTTCAGTGTGTATGAGCTGTAGAGGAGGAGGAGAATCCTGAAAGTCATCTTCCTAGTGAGGACAGTGATGTGTTGCGTACTGGTACCCTGGCACTTATGTCTGACTTCATGTTAGGCTGCCTTTCTCGTGACCCTCGCGTTAGACGCATTCTGGCCAACACGGATTACTGGGTGTACACCCTTCTCAACCCACGGTATAAGGAGAACCTTTCCACTCTCATTCCCGAAGAGGAAAGGGGTTTGAGATTCATGCAATACCACAGGGCCCTGGTGGAAAAAGTGATGCTAAACTTCCCATCTGACAGCGCTAGTGGCAGAAGGCGCAGTTCCAAGGGCCAAGTAGCAGGGGAGGCGTGGATATCAGGCAGCATGTCCAGCGCAGGCAGGGGAAAGCTCTCCAAGGCCTTTGCCAGCTTTATAGCTCCCCAGCAAGACTGTGTCACCACTCCCCGGTCAAGGCTGAGTCGAAGGGTGAGGGAGTACGTAGCCGATCGTACCACCATCCTCCAAGATGCCTCTGCTCCATACAACTATTGGGTGTCAAAGCTGGACACGTGGCATGAACTTGCGCTGTACGCCCTGGAGGTGCTGGCTTGCCCTGACGCTAGCATCTTGTCAGAGACGGTGTTTAGTGCAGCTGGGGGAATCATCACGGGTAAGTGTACCTGCCTGTCAACTGCCAGTGCCGGCATGCTTACACTCATAAACATGAAAAAACCTTGGATTTCCCCAGAATTCTCTTCTCCACCGGCGGAGAGCAGCAGAACCTAAAGATTCTTTTCACTGCAATCAGAGAAAAAAGCATTCTCTATCACTGGAAAAAAAGGAGGAATTAGCTTTGTCAATCTCTCTCGGATATTAGTCCTGCTGCTCCTACTCCTCCTCCTGAAACATCATATCACCACGCTGAACTGCCAATTTTTCTGTGGCCCAAAAGGCTCTGCTTAATTTTTTTTTTTACAATTTTTCAAAGTTTCAAAAGTATTGATACTTCTACTGCCTCCAGGCTCTGTTACAAATTAAGCAACAAAGAGCTGTATCTTTAAGAAATATTTATGAGTTTCACCTGCCCTCTCGGTTGAGCAATTTTTCAGGGGTACATTTTTACTCTTGGTACACAAATTTTTCTGGCCCTCGCCTATACTGTTATCTAACTAATTTTTCCGGCCTTCGCCTACACTCATGGTACACCAATGTTTCACGGGTTCGCCTATACTCTTGCTACAGAAATGTTACAGGGGTCTGCCTATACTTCTGCTACAGAAATGTTACTGGGGTCTGTCTATACGTTTACTACAGAAATGTTACTGGGGTCTGTCTATACTGTTACTACAGAGATGTTACTGGGGTCTGCCTATACTTCTGCTACAGAAATGTTACAGGGGTCTGCCTATACTTTTACAAAAGAAATGTTACTGGGGTCTGTTTATACCTTTGCTACAGGAATGTTACAGGGGTCTGTCTATACTATGGGTGCACTAAGTCTTCCAATCGTGGTATTTTACCTATGTGGCACAAATACACTGACTGACTAGAGCAGAAATGTGGGCCGAGGCCATGGTCGTTGGCGGGGTGAAACTCTCCCATGGTTGGGCACTCTGATTTCTTCCTGTGTAATACCATCTTTGTGTACTGAAAGCATAGGCGAGCCCAAGGAACTCAAAGACTTCCCCTTGCAGTGTGGAGCTATCTGTCATACAAGGTGGAGGCTGGGACAGAGCCTGACCCTGGGCCCGCTCACGTGCTTCCCACACAGACTATTGCGGGTCCTACCTTGGTCATGGTTTCCTGGCCTTGTAATGCCACCTACTCCTCCTGCTTGGGGTCATGGGATCAGCACTGGGCAACATGTATTTTCTCTCGTGTTACCTCAGTTATCTGCGGAACTGGTTTGGGCCAAACAAGAGGAGCGTTACTGCATTCATGAGACTTCACAGCTGTACTAGCATCGGAGTCCGCTCTATGCCCGCGATTGTTGAGGGTGTGGGCAGAGGCCTATGTTCTGGGGAAAATGCAACTGTGCCAGGTTGGGCCTGTGGAACTTGTTCCTGGTTAATCCAGTCTTTGGAGCGGTGAAAGCAAACAAAACTGATTTAATGAGACCTTCACAGCTGTACTAGCATCGGAGTCCACTTCATGCCCGCGGTTGCTGAGGGTGTGGGCAGAGGCTGAGGTCCTGGGGGAAATGCATCTGAGCCAGGTTGGGCCTGTTGAACTTGTTCCTGGTTAATACAGTCTTTGGAGCAGTGAAAGCCACCGTAAATAATGAAATGAGATGTTCACAGCTGTACTAGCATTGAAGTCCGCTTTATGTCCACGATTGCTGAGGGTGTGGGCCGAGGTCCTTGGCGGGCTAAAACTTTGCCATGTTCGGGCGCTGTGATTTCTTTATGCGTGATACCATCTTTAAGTTCCTGGGGCTCGCCTATGCTGTGAGTGCACAAAGACTTCCCATAGCGGTGTTTTACCTGTCTGACACAAACACACTGACTGACTAGGGCAGAAATGTAGGCAAAGGCCCTTAGCAGGGTGAAAGTCTGTCATATTTGGGCACTGTAATTGCTTCATGTTTAATACTTTCCTTGAGTTAGTTGGGCTCGCCTATGCTGGGAGTGCACAAAGACTTCCCAGAGCGGTGTTTTACCTGTCTGACACAAATACACTGACTGACTAGGGTAGAAATGTGGGCCGAGGTCCTTGGCGGGGTAAAAATCTGCCATGGTTGGGGGCTCTGATTTTTTTCTTCTATAATACCATCTTTGTGCACCAACAGCATAGGCAAGCCCAAGGAACTCAAAAACTTTCCATTGCAGTGTTGAGCTATCCAACACCTACACAGAATGAATTGTGTGGGGACACATGAATTTCCCATTGCAATGCAACCCGCGGCACCTTGGGTCACACAAGATGGAGGCTGGAACCGAGTCTGACCCTGGGCCCGCTCACGTGCTTCCCACACAGAGTATTGCTGCATTGTGGAGATGTGTAGAAGTGCTGGCACCTGAGTCCCCTTTATGCCCACATTTGCGGCTCCTGACAATTTTGTGACGGAGGTGGCACGGGATTGGAATGATGATCGTACGTCAATTTATCATCAATTCTCATCAGCATTGTGGGCTATCGCCCCCACTTTCAAAGAGGGTCGCTGCCTGGCCCTGCCAACCCTCTGCAGTGTGTGCCTCCGGTTCCTCCTCATCCAGTACGCGCTTATAAATAGACATGAGGGTGGTGTGGCTATGAAGCGAGCGTGTGGCATGAGGGCAGCTGAAGGCTGCGCAGGGCCTCTTTTGTGTGCACTGTGGACGCAGGGTCGTGCGGGGGGTTGGACAGCATGTAACCCAGAAGAAGAGGTAGCGGTGTCAGCCGTAGGCAGTGAATGTCCTTGGTTGCAGGCAGTGTGGTGCTTAGCTAAGGTGTGCCTTGCTCATGAGGGTTTGTCCGAAGTAAAAATTGTTAGTGGGGGGCAGACTCCTGCCCCCATTTTGGCTTAATAGTGGGACCTGGGAGCCTCAGATGCAGCCATGCATGCTGCCCCTAGTAGGGGATAGTTACATTACCAAGTGCTATCCTCTTCCTGGTTCATCCACCAATCCACCAACGCTGCTGGTACATCGTAGTCTAAGACGTTACATTCAGCTCTGATTGGCAAGTGCTGCTCACAGGAGCGGAGCTGGCCAATCAAAATGCAGCATGTAAAGTGTGCATCATGAGCACCATGGCCATGTTGAACGTATGAAGAGACAGCGGGAAAAGGCAAATTGATAGTGGGGCCGGAAAAAAGGACTGCACAAGGAAAGACTAGAAGCAATGGGATGAAACTGAAAGGGAGGAGACACAGATTAGATATTAGACAGTGAGGGGATCAATGAGTGGAACAGGTTGCCACGGGAGGTGGGGAGTTCTCCTTCAATGGAAGTGTTCAGAGGCCGGACAGACATCTGTCTGGGATGATTTAGTGATCTGTACTGAGCAGGGGGTTGGACCCGATGGCCCCGGAGGACCCGGTGAACCCGGTGGACCAGATGACCCCGGAGGATCCGATGACCCCAGAGGTCCCTCCCAACTCTACAATTCTATGATTCTTAATATATTATAACTCTCTCCTCTGATCATGGGACTAGAGGGTTGGTTTGATGTGAACAATGAATATTTCTATTCGCTGATAGTAAGCAGAGATTTTGAACATGTGACTAATTATGCAATATAAGGGTGCATTCACACAGGCGATTTTCTTGCGCAATTTCTGTGCATTGCAAGATGCACAGAAATCATACAGGTAAAGAACCCATTATTGTAAGTGGGTCTGTTTCCAGGAGTGATTTTTTTATCTAGCGGCGATGCAAGAAGTGATGCGAGAGAAAAATTGAAGCATTTCCTCTTTCGGGGCAATATTGTTTTAACCCCTTAAGGTCACGGCCCATTTTGGGCTTAAGGACGCAACGATTTTTGACGGATTTTCATCTCCATTTTTCAAAAGTCATAACTTTTTTATTTTTCCGTTGACGCGGCCGTATAAAGGCTTGTTTTTTGCGTGGCGAACTGTAGTTTTTATCGGTGCCGCTTTTGGGTACATAGACTATATTGTAAAACTTTTATTATGTTTTATGATCGCAGGGAGAGAAAACGCATCAATTCTGCCATAGATTTTTTTTTTTTTTCATAGCGTTAATCATGCAGCATAAATGACACAATCCATTTTTTTCTGCGGGCCGGTACGGTTACAACAATACCAAAATTTTTTTTTTTTTTTTTTTTTTTTAGGTTTTTCCACTTTTCTGCAATAAAAACCCTTTTTTTTGGAAATCTTTTTTTTTTTCTAAATCGCTGCATTCAAAGTCATAACTTTTTTATTTTGTTAGGTACGGAGCTCTGTGAGGGCTTATTTTTTGCGAGACGAGCTGTAGTTTTTTACTGGTACCATTTCGGGGTACATACGGCTTTTTTGATCACTTTTATTACGTTTTTAGGGAGGCAAAATGCTAAAAACTATCATTTTGCCTCAGTTTTTTAGCGTTTTTAAAAACTTTTTTTCCGTGCACAGTCAAAAGCATGTGCAACTTATTGTCGCATCGTTACGGAGGTGACTATACCAAATATGTAGATTTTAATTTTTTTTAACTTTTTTTATGCTAATATGAGAAAAAGCATAAAAAAGGTTTTTTTTTACTTTTGTTTTTTACATTTTTCTTTTTTATTCCTTTTTTTTTAAATCTTTTTTTTACACAATGTGAGTCCCTCTGAGGGACTTGCAGCACAGCACTGATGATCGCTGTGATAAGGCATGGCAGGGCTACTGCCAGGGATTACCTCGTGAGAGCCCGGCCACTTCACAGAGGGAGCGCGCTCCCTCTGTGAACCCTTCCCATTCTGCGATCTACATAGATCGCGGCAGGGAAAAGGTTAACAGCGGGGGGCGCATCTCTGATACACCCCTGCTGTTGCAGCAGGAGGCCGGCTATGACTCCTCAATCACAGTCTAGGTGCTCTCCCTAAGGAGAAAAGATAGGAAAACATCTGTAAGTGGAGTAACGGTGGCCATATTGGTTCTCGCCTTGTAGTTACCAGAAAGAGCCAACTAGGTATTTATAACTTGCCAGAAAAGGCGACCTCAAGAAGGTACACTGACTGCGGATGTCAAATGGCAATGCTCTTCAGTAGATGATAATATTGACTCCATATGGAAAATGACTCCTGCAGTTACTTCTTTGCTGCAGCAATCCCACAGTTGGGAAGCGCTGATCTACAGAGTTGTATAAACACGAATATACGGTACCGACTTCATACTTATCTACAGTGCAGCAAATGCACTTCATCCTGCTAAAGAGCTCTCCAGGGCTGATTTATAAGGGCTCTTCCCTCTGTATACATCCAAATTAAATGTGAGAACCTCCAACTAAAAAGCAATTGCTCCAAAGCGATGATTCAAAAAGATTAAAAAAAAATCAATTTTCATTTCATTTAAAAGGAAGGCAAGTTTAGATCCACAATTGCCTCCCGTCTAATACAGAAATCATTGATTGAGCTGCTTTACATAAAAGAAAATCACATTTCTTGCAGTGAAACTCATTGAAGGAAAATCTTCAAAATTAAAGCAAAGGTAAGTATAGCAGCTGCGTATAGCAATCAAATTGATCTATCTGTCACTTCTCAGAGCACACTTTACTTTAAACTAATAATGATTCATCGCCACATGCAAGATGACTACTATAATACTGCCACTTTGTGCAAGAATATAACTACTATAATACTGCCCCTATGTACAAGAATATAACTACTATAATACTGTCCCCTATGTACAGGAATATAACTACTATAATACTGCCCCCTATGTACAAGAATATAACTACTATAATACTGCCCCCTATGTACAAGAATAAAACTACTATAATACCGCCCCCGATGTACAAGAATATATCTACTATAATACTGCCTCCTATGTACAAGAATATGACTACTATAATACTGCCCCCTATGTACAAGAATATAACTACTATAATACTGCCCCCTATGTACAAGAATAAAACTACTATAATACCGCCCCCGATGTACAAGAATATATCTACTATAATACTGCCCCCTATGTACAAGAATATAACTACTATATTACTGCCCCTATGTACAAGAATATAACTGCTCTAATACTGCTTCCCATGTACAAGAATATAACTACTATAATACTGCCCCCTATGTACAAGAATATAACTACTATAATACTGCCCCCTATGTACAAGAATATAACTACTATAATACTGCTTCTATGTACAAGAATATAACTGCTCTAATACTGCTTCCCATGTACAAGAATATAACTACTATAATACTGCCCCCTATGTACAAGAATATAACTACTATAATACTGCCCCCTATGTACAAGAATATAACTACTATAATACTGCTTCTATGTTCAAGAATATAACTACTATAATACTGCCCCTATGTACAAGAATATAACTACTAAAATACTGCCCCCTATGTACAAGAATATAACTACTATAATACTGCCTGCTATGTACAAGAATATAACTACTATAATACTGCTCCTATGTACAAGAATATGTCTACTATAATACTGCCCCCTATGTAGAAGAATATAACTACTATAATACTGCCCCCTATGTACAAGAATATAACTACTATAATACTGATCCTATGTACAAGAATATAACTACTATAATACTGCCCCCTATGTACAAGAATATAACTGCTATAATACTGCCCACTATGTACAAGAATATAACTACTATAATACTGCCTCCTGTGTACAAGAATATAACTACTATAATACTGCCGACTATGTACAAGAATATAACTACTATAATACTGCCCCCTATGTACAAGAATATAACTGCTATAATACTGCCCACTATGTACAAGAATATAACTACTATAATACTGCCTCCTGTGTACAAGAATATAACTGCTATAATACTGCCCACTATGTACAAGAATATAACTACTATAATACTGCCCCCTATGTACAAGAATATAACTACTATAATACTACTCCTATGTACAAGACTATATCTACTATAATACTGTGCCTATGTACAAGAATATAACTACTATAATACTGCCCCCTATGTACAATTATATAACAACCATAATACTGCTCCCTCTGTACAAGAGTATAACTACTATAATACTGCCCCCTATGTACAAGAATATAACTACTATAAAACTGGCCCCTATGTACAAGAATATAACTACTATAATACTGCTCCTATGTACAAAAATATAACTAGTATAATACTGCCACTATGTACAAGAATATAACTACTGTAATACTACCACCTATGTACAAGAATATACCTACTGTAATACTGCCCCCTATGCACAAGAATATACCTACTATAATACTGCCCCCTATGTACAAGAATATAACTACTATAATACTGCCTCCTATGTACAAGAATATAACTATTATAATACTGCCCCCTATGTACAAGAATATAACTAGTATAATACTGCCACTATGTACAAGAATATAACTACTGTAATACTACCCCCTATGTACAAAAATATACCTACTGGAATACTGCCCCCTATGCACAAGAATACACCTACTATAATATCGCCCCCTATGTACAAGAATATAACTACTATAATATTGCCCCCTATGTACAAGAATATAACTACTATAATATTGCCCCCTATGTACAAGAATATAACTATTATAATATTGCCTTCCTATGTATAAATATATAGCTACTATAATACTGTCCCCTATGTACAAGAATATAACTAGTATAGTACTGTTCCTATGTACAACAATATACCTACTATAATACTGCCCCTATGTAACAGAATATAATTACTATAATACTGCCCCCTACGTACAAGAATATAACTACTATAATACTGCGCTCTATGTACAAGGATATAACTACTATAATACTGCTCCCTATGTACAGGAATATTGCTACTAGAATACTGCTCCCATATGTACGAGAATATAACTACTATAATACTGCCTCCTATGTACAAGAATATAACTACTATAATACTGCTCCCTGTGTACAAGAATATAACTGCTATAATACTGCCCCCTATGTACCGGAATATAACTACTATAATACTGCTTGTATATACATGAATATAACTAATATAATACTGCCCTGTATGAACAAGAATATAACTACTATAATACTGCCCCCTATGTACAAGATAATAACTACTATAATATTGCCTCCTATGTATAAGAATAGAACTACTAAAATACTGCCCCCTGTGTACCAGAATATAACTACTATATTACTGCCCCCTTTCGACAAGTATATAACTACTATAATACTGCCCCCTATGAACAAGAATATAACTACTATAATACTGCCTCCTATGTACAAGAATATAACTACTATAACACTGCCCCCTTTGTACAAGAATATAACTACTATAATATTGCCCCCTATGTACAAGAATATAACTATTATAATATTGCCTTCCTATGTATAAATATATAGCTACTATAATACTGTCCCCTATGTACAAGAATATAACTAGTATAGTACTGTTCCTATGTACAACAATATACCTACTATAATACTGCCCCTATGTAACAGAATATAATTACTATAATACTGCCCCCTATGTACAAGAATATAACTACTATAATACTGCGCTCTATGTACAAGGATATAACTACTATAATACTGCTCCCTATGTACAGGAATATTGCTACTAGAATACTGCTCCCATATGTACGAGAATATAACTACTATAATACTGCCTCCTATGTACAAGAATATAACTACTATAATACTGCTCCCTGTGTACAAGAATATAACTGCTATAATACTGCCCCCTATGTACCGGAATATAACTACTATAATACTGCTTGTATATACATGAATATAACTAATATAATACTGCCCTGTATGAACAAGAATATAACTACTATAATACTGTCCCCTCTGTGCAAGATAATAACTACTATAATATTGCCTCCTATGTATAAGAATAGAACTACTAAAATACTGCCCCCTGTGTACCAGAATATAACTACTATATTACTGCCCCCTTTCGACAAGTATATAACTACTATAATACTGCCCCCTATGAACAAGAATATAACTACTATAATACTGCCTCCTATGTACAAGAATATAACTACTATAATACTGCCTCCTATGTACAAGAATATAACTACTATAACACTGTTCCCTATGTACAAGAATATAACTACTATAATACTACCCCTATGTACTAGAATATAACTACTATAATACTGCCCCTGTGTACAAGAATATAACTTCTATAATACTGCCTCCTATGTACAAGAATATAACTACTATAACACTGCCTCCTATGTACAAGAATATAACTACTATAATACTACCCCTATGTACTAGAATATAACTACTATAATACTGCCCCTGTGTACAAGAATATAACTCCTATAATACTGATATCTATGTACAAGAATATAACTGCTATAATACTGCCCCCTATGTACAAGAATATAACTACTATAATGCTGCCTGCTATGTACAAGAATATAACTACTATAATACTGCCTGCTATGTACAAGAATATAACTTCTTCACTACCGCCTCCTATGTACCAGAATATAACTTCTATAATACTGCTCCCTATGTACAAGAATATAACTATTATAATACTGCTCCCCTATGTACAAGATTATAACTACTATAATACTGCCTCCTATGTACAAGAATATAACTACTATAATATTGCCCCCTATGTACAAGAATATAACTACTATAATACTGCCCCCTATGTACAAGAATATAACTACTATAATACTGTCCCCTATGTACAAGAATATAACTACTATAATACTGCCCTCTATGTACAAGAATAAAACTACTATAATACTGCTCCCTATGTACAAGAATATAACTACTATAATATTGCCCCCTATGTACAAGAATATAACTACTATAATATTGTCCCTGATGTACAAGAATATAACTATTATAATACTGCCCCCTATGTACAAGAATATAACTACTATAATACTGCCCCCTATGTACAAGAATATAACTACTATAATACTGCCCTCTATGTACAAGAATAAAACTACTATAATACTGCTCCCTATGTACAAGAATATAACTACTATAATATTGCCCCCTATGTACAAGAATATAACTACTATAATATTGTCCCTGATGTACAAGAATATAACTATTATAATACTGCCCCCTATGTACAAGAATATAACTACTATAATTCTGCCCCCTATGTACAAGAATATAACTACTATAATACTGCCCCCTATGTACAAGAATATAACTACTATAATACTGCCCCCTATGTACAAGAATATAACTACTATAATGATCTTTTTATTTAAAACTTGCAACAAAATTATTACAATATACTAACTATAAACACATAAGAGTCAACAACGAAAACAGAACAACAAAACAGAAAAACAGAACAAAATAAACTTCAGACCAACCGCACAGAAGTTGGTACCCGGATTCTCCTCCAGTTTATACTATGTACATTGTTTCTGTTCTTAGTCTTGACACTGTTCCCATTTATAGAGCAGACTCTCAAAACTCATTTAAGTCACTGGTCTTTCTTGCTTTTCCTCCTCCGTCCGCTGCTGTCACCTGCAGAGCCCCATCTTTTGGTGGACACTGATGGTTGAGGTTCCTCTTCCTGAAGGTCGTCATCAGAGTTATGTAAAGAGACACATTCTTTTTCCGACTTCTCTGATTCTTCTCCCAGCACTCCATACTGTCCGGAGGTTATGGCCAGCACCGGCTGATCCGGGGTTTTCTTTGCTGCGGTGACTTTTCTAGCAGGATCTGCAGTTTTGTTCTTTCTTTTAACCGCCTGGAACCCCTCTTCATCCACAGAGGGGCGCCTGGGCCTTGCGGCTCGGTCGGAGGGTTCTGTAGCCATACATGGCTGCTGTTCAGGTGATTTAACAACAGGTTTACTGGATATTTTCTTCCTTTCATGAGGTTTATCTTTAATAGCTGGTGCTTGTAGTACAACAGGGGATATTTCACTTCTTACAGCAAGGATTTTTCTTTTTCCATCAGATGCATTCTCGGTGGCTGGTACTTGTACTGCAGTGGGAGGACCATCCATCTCTCCCTTTGCTGGTACTTGTAGTGCAGCAGGTGAGTTATCAGTCTCTAAAGCAGGGTCACTGGTACTTTGCACTACATTAGTATTAGGACTGTTGGATTCTGGGACTGTATCTGCTCTTGCGGCGACGTCCTCTTTACCTTCCTCCATGGGCTCTATGCCGATATCATCACCTCCTTTATTATGCTCTGCGTGTGGACACTCCCGGAATGTATGACCTGCTCCTAAGCACAGGTTACAGATGACGGGTCCTCTACAATCGCTTTTTGAATGTCCAAACTCTCCACATAATGAACACTTGACTCGAGAGCAGTTGAAAGCGAGGTGTCTGCCCCCACACCTATGACATAGACGAGGCTGTCCAGGGTAATAGCATATTCCTCTCTCTGAGCCTAGATAGAAGGAGTGCGGTAGATGTCTGGTCACACCATTGGCTCGCTCTAATTGGATCTTTACAGTGTATCCACCATTCCAGATTCCCTCCTCATCATAGATTTTTTCTGGATAGTTCATGATCATACATTGCCTACTCAGCCAGTGCTCCAGATCTGCCAGCGCCACCACCTCAGACTGGAACAATATGGTGGCCCTCACCACCTGAGGCTTGGACAGCTGGATCACCTGGAGATACTCCCAGATTGACTGTCCCCTTGTGTCATTATATATACTCCAGAATGCATCCAAGTCATATTGCAGCTTAAAGCTGATGTCGTAGATCCTGCTGGAGGGGATATGGATCAGAGCGTACACCTCAGAGGCTTTGAACTTCATAAAGTCCTTTAGGAGACTCTTCCCAATGTACAGTCTGGAGGGAATGTTCTCCTCTGGCCCCGTGTACTTAATCCTGACAGCGTTTCTCCTCTGTGGTGGAGGGGGAGCTGAATTTGTGACATTGGAGAATAGTCTGCTGAATTGTGGACGGCCTGCAGAGGGATGAGTGCCTGACCTTTCCTCATCAGCAGGCTTACTGACTCCTGATTGATCTGCAGACACACCTGCGGTGGTTTCACACTGTCCTGCAGACACACCTGCGGTGGTATGAGACTGTCCTGCAGACACACCTGCGGTGGTTTCACACTGTCCTGCAGACACACCTGCGGTGGTATGAGACTGTCCTACAGATTGCTGTACACACTCCTCTGCAGATGGCTGAGAACCTTCACTAATCTCCACCATATCTGCTCCGGACAATGCAGTTGTCTCTTCACCCATTACACTGCACAGTGTTTCATTTACAATGTCAGTCCCTGAAGCATACACCAGATTACTACTTGTATTCATTTCATCAGCACTGCAAACAAAGTCCTTTGCAATTAACCCCTTATTGGCTGTCACATTTTGCTCCTCAGTATTAGCAGCATTTTCAGAGTCTGATAGCTCAGCTCCCATACTCAGTGACCCTCCAGGCGCTGCACCCGCACATCTCAGAGGGGTTCCCTGCTCCACCATACTATACTATACACAACATTATAGTCAGTACCTTTTTCCTCAATGACTTTTTTAATCTTCATGTTTTGCACTCTGGCCTCCCTCTTCATGTTTTGCACTCTGGCTTCCCTCTTTTTCTCCATTGCCCAATTTTCTACTTTAGGTATTGCATTTGCTTCTTTGTCTAGTCGCTCCTTTAGTATAGCGAGCTCACGTGTGCAATTATCCAGGCACTCACACTTCATCAGCTTTGTCTTTGCATCCGTCTCTATCTTAATCTCTTCTCTTAACTTCAAAATTTGTCTTTCCAGTTTAAATAAACTTTTCTTAGTCACTTTCATACTCAATCCAAATGCTTTACATGATTCAGTAATCTCACCAGCCACCATTTCCTGGTTACTACTTTCTTGATCTCCATGCTGCAAGCCACACTCCAGGCTCTGGGCTCTCCCAGGATCGTCAGCCCAGCTGCACTCACTTCCTCCTGGGTCAGAGGCCATGCCTCCTCCCTACTGGGAGCTCACAAGCACACGTCTATCCTCTCCTATGGACAAGAATAGAACTACTATAATACTGCCCCCTATGTACAAGAATATAACTACTATAACACTGCCCCCTTTGTACAAGAATATAACTACTATAATATTGCCCCCTATGTACAAGAATATAACTATTATAATATTGCCTTCCTATGTATAAATATATAGCTACTATAATACTGTCCCCTATGTACAAGAATATAACTAGTATAGTACTGTTCCTATGTACAACAATATACCTACTATAATACTGCCCCTATGTAACAGAATATAATTACTATAATACTGCCCCCTATGTACAAGAATATAACTACTATAATACTGCGCTCTATGTACAAGGATATAACTACTATAATACTGCTCCCTATGTACAGGAATATTGCTACTAGAATACTGCTCCCATATGTACGAGAATATAACTACTATAATACTGCCTCCTATGTACAAGAATATAACTACTATAATACTGCTCCCTGTGTACAAGAATATAACTGCTATAATACTGCCCCCTATGTACCGGAATATAACTACTATAATACTGCTTGTATATACATGAATATAACTAATATAATACTGCCCTGTATGAACAAGAATATAACTACTATAATACTGTCCCCTCTGTGCAAGATAATAACTACTATAATATTGCCTCCTATGTATAAGAATAGAACTACTAAAATACTGCCCCCTGTGTACCAGAATATAACTACTATATTACTGCCCCCTTTCGACAAGTATATAACTACTATAATACTGCCCCCTATGAACAAGAATATAACTACTATAATACTGCCTCCTATGTACAAGAATATAACTACTATAATACTGCCTCCTATGTACAAGAATATAACTACTATAACACTGTTCCCTATGTACAAGAATATAACTACTATAATACTACCCCTATGTACTAGAATATAACTACTATAATACTGCCCCTGTGTACAAGAATATAACTTCTATAATACTGCCTCCTATGTACAAGAATATAACTACTATAACACTGCCTCCTATGTACAAGAATATAACTACTATAATACTACCCCTATGTACTAGAATATAACTACTATAATACTGCCCCTGTGTACAAGAATATAACTCCTATAATACTGATATCTATGTACAAGAATATAACTGCTATAATACTGCCCCCTATGTACAAGAATATAACTACTATAATGCTGCCTGCTATGTACAAGAATATAACTACTATAATACTGCCTGCTATGTACAAGAATATAACTTCTTCACTACCGCCTCCTATGTACCAGAATATAACTTCTATAATACTGCTCCCTATGTACAAGAATATAACTATTATAATACTGCTCCCCTATGTACAAGATTATAACTACTATAATACTGCCTCCTATGTACAAGAATATAACTACTATAATATTGCCCCCTATGTACAAGAATATAACTACTATAATATTGTCCCTATGTACAAGAATATAACTACTATAATATTGCCCCCTATGTACAAGAATATAACTACTATAATATTGTCCCTGATGTACAAGAATATAACTATTATAATACTGCCCCTATGTACAAGAATATAACTACTATAATACTGCCCCCTATGTACAAGAATATAACTACTATAATACTGCCCCCTATGTACAAGAATACAACTACTAAAATACTGCCTCATATGTACAAGAATATAACTACTATAATACTGCCCCATATTTAAAAGAATAAACTACTATAATACTGCCTCCTATTATAGTAATTATATTCCTGTACATAGGGGGCAGTATTATAGCAGTTATATTCTTGTACATAGGGGGCAGTGTTATAGTAGTTATATTCTTGTACATAGGGAGCAGTATTATAGCAGTTATATTCTTGTACATAGGAGGCAGTATTATATTAGTAGTTATATTCTTGTACATAGGGGCAGTATTATAGTAGTTATGTTCTTGTACATAGAGGGCAATATTATAGTAGTTATATTCTTGTACATAGGGGCAGTATTATAGTAGTTATATTCTTGTACATAGGGGCAGTATTATAGTAATTATATTCTTGTACATTGCGGGCAGTATTATAGTAGTTATATTCTTGTACAGAGGAGCAGTATTATAGTAGTTATATTCTTGTACATAGGGGGCAGTATTATAGTAGCTATATTCTTGTACACAGGAGCAGTATTATAGTAGTTATATTCTTGTACATAAGAGGCAGTATCATAGTAGTTATATTCTTGTACACAGGAGCAGTATTATAGTAGTTATATTCTTGTACATAGGAGGCAGTATTATAGTAGTTATATTCTTGTACATAGGGGGCAGTATTATAGTCGTTATATTCTTGTACATAGGGAGCAGTATTATAGTAGTTTCATTCTTGTATATTGGAGGGGGCAGTATTATAGTAGTTATATTCTTGTACATAGGGGCAATATTATAGTAGTTATATTCTTGTACATAGGAGGCAGTATTATAGTAGTTATATTCTTGTACATAGGGGGCAGTATTATAGTAGTTATATTCTTGTACACAGGGGGCAGTATTATAGTAGTTATATTCTTGTACACAGGAGCAGTATTATAGTAGTTATATTCTTGTACATAGGGGAAGTATTATAGTAGTTATATTCTTGTACATAGGAGGCAGTATTATAGTAGTTATATTCTTGTACATAAGAGGCAGTATTATAGTAGTTATATTCTTGTACATAGGGAGCAGTATTATAGTAGTTATATTCTTGTAGATAGGGGAAGTATTATAGTAGTTATATTCTTGTACATAGGGGGCAGTATTATAGTAGTTATATTCTTGTACATAGGGGGCAGTATTATAGTAGTTATATTCTTGTACATAGGGGCAGTATTATAGTAGGTATATTCTTGTACATAGGAGCAGTATTATAGTAGTTATATTCTTGTACATAGGGGCAGTATTATAGTAGTTATATTCTTGTACATAGGGGGCAGTAAAATAGTAGTTATATTCTTTTACATAGCAGGCGGTATTATAGTAGTTATATTCTTGTACATAGGAGCAGTATTATAGTAGTTATATTCTTGTACATAGGGGCAGTATTATAGTAGTTATATTCTTTTACATAGCAGGCAGTATTATAGTAGTTATATTCTTGTACATAGGGAGCAGTGTTATAGTAGTTATATTATTGTACATAGGGGACAGTATTATAGTAGTTATATTCTTGTACATAGGGGGCAGTATTATAGTAGTTATGTTCTTGTACATAGGGGGCAGTATTATAGTAGCTTTGTTCTTGTACACAGGAGGCAGTATTATAGTAGTTATATTCTTGTACATAGGGGGCAGTATAACAGTAGTTATATTCTTGTACATAGGAGCAGTATTATAGTAGTTATATTCTTGTACATAGGAGCAGTATTATAGTAGTTATATTCTTGTACATAGGGCCAGTATTATAGTAGTTATAATCTCGTACATAGGAGCAGTATTATAATAGTTGTATTGTTGTACATAGGGGCAGTATTATAGTAGTTATATTCTTGTACATAGGGGGCAGTATTATAGTAGTTATATTCTTGTACATAGGGGGCAATATTATAGTAGTTATATTCTTGTACATAGGAGCAGTATTACAGTAGTTATATTCTTGTACATAGGGGGCAGTATTATAGTAGAAAGAAGAAAGAAGATCCGTCGGCATGGAGGAGACCCGCACTGGAGCTGGATAGGTTAGACAATGTTTTTTCCTGTCCATGTCTGCGGTCACGGCTGGATTCCACTGCAGGAGTCACCAGCTGAAGTCAGTGCATGCGATTGGACGTGAGGCCTTATTGTGTCAGCAGAGATCATATTTCTGGAGTCTAGAGAAGAATTGCTGCAGTTTCTGTGCTTTGTGTTGATCAGATCGCGAGTCGCTTCCATCGTCCACTTGGCTTCCCATCTGTTCCTTGTGAGGTCCTACCAGCTGAGCACATTGATACCCAGGAGTCACCCTAACGTGATTCGTCAGTAGCTGTTGAGATGCTGACATGCCCGTTGTTGGCGGCTTATATTTGTATCAGTGATAGTAAACTGGCTTCTGCTGTTAAGGCCCGGAGAACTTTGTATTTAGGTGTTTATTCGGAGTTCATCTACTAATATACAGAACAGCCCCGTGACTTGTTTCTGCATTGCAGTGTTGAGGAGCTGCGCTGTGTCTGATGATCGGGGCGGTGTGCTGGTGAAGGCTGCCCCTGTGATTTAGGAAGTGACTCTTCCCCTGAAGGTCTCACTAGTGAAATGAGTTTCTTGCCTTGACTTTCGTTAGGATGGTTTTACAATGCATTCCTCTGCTGGGACCCCCGTAGGTCAGCTGTAATCAGTGGGGATACCGAACAGTAAGTGTTTCACTTCCCTGCAGCGCCATCGCAGGGGGCATTACATGATTCCCCTTGAAAACAGTGGCCTGTCCATATTCTGACCCTTTTTACATCCACTCTTCACTGAGGATAAAGGGTAACCGTGGACCCCCTTCCATTAATCGGAAAGTTTCCTATTACGTGTTTGAAATGTTTTTTCTTTTATTCTTAGGGCTTCTACCTACTAGCAATGTTTTTTTTCTTGCGATGTGAGAGCGATGATGATGAAACCAATGATTTTCAATAGTTTTATACTCATTTGCGTTTTTTGACCGTAGCCTCGCAGCGCAGAGAAAAAAGCTGGGGCAGAAGTCCAGGATACCATACCATTGCTTTCAATGGGGTCGGCGCTGCTGCAGCCCCATTGAAAGCAGTGGGTTGCAGCAATGATTTTTGGGTAAGGGCTTGAAATATAAACCCTTCCCTGAAAATCATCCCTAGCTGGTGAAATTAGAAAAAAAAATCATATACTCACCTCTCCTTCGCTCACGCGCGTCCTCCAGCTGGCTCATTAATGAATGGCTGTGCGCTGCCTGTGATGGGCTGAGCACTCAGCCAATCAACACAGCCCTTTCTGGCGGCGGGGATTTTTAAATCCCTGCCTGCTGAAAGAGCTTCACTGCAGTGCCAGGGAGTCAGCCGGAGGACGCGTCTGAGTGGCGGAGAGGTGAGTATATAATTTTTTTTTTTTTTTACCAGCTAGGGATGATTTTCAGGGAAGGGGTTATATTTCAAACCCTTCACCAAAAGTCAACACACTGCTTTCAATGGGGCCACATCCTGGACTTCTGTCACAGCTGGGCAGAAGTCTGTGATGTACTCTCTATTTTCAATGGGGCTGGTGCTGCTGCTGCCGGCCCCATTGAAAGCATTTAGCAATATCGCAGTTTTTTTTGCGCTGCAAGGCATGTTTTCGCTTACTCTCGCAGCGCAAGAAAATAAATCGCTAGTGGGTAGGCACTCTAAACCTGAAAACCCTTCAAACAAAATCCTCCTATCAGAGGGCCAATCAGCATTTTATCTTTAAAGTGAATGAGCTGCATTGAGACTTTAGTGGATTTGGAGCTCCTGGGCGCCCTCCCTGGAGGGGGCGCTATAGAGGTGGACACTATAGACTGTTCTGCGCACAGATGAATAAGCATCTAACACAAAACAGCTTTTATTCGTTGTGTTCAGCCCACTGAGAGGGGGCGCATGTGTCGCTGCGGGATGTAGGGCGGCTCGGCTAATTAGAATGATCATAGTTAGAAGTTGTTTTCTTCTCTTTAATATTCTCTTTGTAAACGAGCCCCGATATCTGTTGTGCCCTTCCCTTAAATCAATTGCCGGCAGCAGAATCCTCTATGGCAGCTGACATGTGTGACAGCTGCGGTAGAGAATTGAAGAATTCCTCTGCTGCATCTGTCACAGATGTGGCAGATGTAGCAGCAGGGAATTCTTTTTACTAGCGGGGATGAAGGAAACATCTGCAACATTCGGCAGATGTGTTCTTCATCCCCGCGAGGGTCACAGCAGCGGCAGAGAGGTAAGTATATTTTCTATTTTATTTTTTTGCACTAAAATGTTTCTTTTTCAGGCAAAAGCTTATATGCAAAGCTCTTCCCTGAAAAAGAATGCAGGGGCGCCGGCAGCAGCCACGGCTCTATTGAAACCAATGCCTGCATTCCCTATGGTGCACGCACGTCCTATCTTTGCAGGCACACTCCTGTAAAGCACGGACATGTGAACACACCATAGGGAATGCATTGTTGCAAATAGGAGCGTGTTTTTGTGTGTGCGTATGCACACACAAAAACACGCTTGTGTGAAGCCACCCTAAGGCCGCCTGCATACGGCCGGGTTGGATCCCGCTGCGAGAATTCTTGCAGCGGGACCCAACCCGAGCCCCTGCAGGGACCAGTGCAGCACTCACCTGCTCCTGCGGCTCTGGCTCTGTGACGTGCCAGCTGCCGCCCAGGCGGCGCATGCGCAGAGCGGAGCCAGCGGCAGGGGAGTGACATTTCGCCCCGCACAGAATTAGAGCATGCCACCATTTGTTTTCTGCGAGAGATTTTGCGCAGACAAATCTCGGCCGTCTGCATAGGATTGTGTTTTCTAACGCAATCCTATGGCAGCTTCCACGGGCGGAAATTCTGCGGGAAATCCCACTGTGGAATTTCCTCCCGTGTGCGGGGGGCCTTACTGTGCGGCTGTAAACAAATGTAGGTATAAAACCTGATTCCATATAGAACACTGCTAATATGTTACACCTATCCCACCTACCACCTATATACATCTGTTAGATTATACATAGATACTCCTATATGTAGCAATTGCTTGAGTTCTGAAGGCCAAAAGAGTCCAACGTGCCAATAGATGGGGGTTCTAATAAATTGGCCATTAAATTCTGAAAAATGTGTTCCTTACTATCGCTTGTACAATATGAGGACCGGCGTGATGGTGAGAACTGTTCAGCACTAACACACGGGGGGAGATGTCTCAAAACTGGTGCAAGTAAAGTACGAGCAGCTCCCAGCAGCCACCAATCAGCGCTTAGAAGCTGTTTGGGAAATGAATGCGTGCAGCAACCTGATTGGTTACCGTCGGCGATTACTCCCCTCTTTCCTCGCAGTGGTGTTAGTAAATCTTCTCCAGTCTGATAGTGCAGGACCCCCGTGACTGTATCTGAGCATCGCTCGGTGACGGATCGCCCCGCCGCACAGCGGTCCTGAACTCCGGCATATGTACTTTGTATCCAGACAGTATTATTAAATAACAGTTATTCCGTGCGGCGCTCAGTGTTAGGAAAACAAGTGCTCTTAAACAGATGGATCCGCCGCCAGAACAGCAGCAGCAGATGGTCTTATTAGGCTTTAATACAGAAAGTTAGAAAGAAGAAATGTACGGGGAACGCTTCTAGTTTCCCGAAAAAGAAGTATTGATGGAGCAGGAGACGAGTATAAGGAGCCCGGCTGGACCCATCCGACCAGGCCACGCATTATCCTAGTAGAAGGGGTCCAGAAATCCGTCTGCTGCCCTCTGTTGTAGTCATTGGGGCTCATGTGCTACTGCAGCTAAATGTCATAATGCAGCCCTTACAAGATGTCCAGATAGGAGCACACCCCCCCAGGATTCTGTGTGTTGGGGGGTTAGTCTTTACATTTGGCCAGGCCCATCCTTGTTCCTTAACCCCTTAATGACTCTATTTTGGCCATAATGATGTTACAATTTTGGGAGTATTTCCAGCTCTACTTTCAAAAGCTATAACTTTTTTATTTACCGCTGCACACGGCCGTACGAAGACTTGTTCTTTGTGTGATGAGCTGTAGGTCTTACTGGCGCCATTTTTGGGTACATACAATGTATTGTAGAATGTTTACATTTCTTCTGTACTGCAATGTATTATCATTTATCATAGAGATCACAGACCATGGCAGATCTGGAGACCATTGACACAATTACATAGTGGAGAGCCGATGATGTCACAGAGGTAGCACCCTCCATCTGTGAATCTTTTAAACACCACAATTAACATTGATTTCAGCATGCAAGGAGTTAACAATGGGGGTCAGCATTGTCACCGATTCCCCCCCCCCCCCCCCGCCCTCTGTTGCACAAGTAGGCTGGCTGTCAGTCACAGTTGGCTCCCACTGCAGATGGCACAGGATCAGCTTCTGCACCATCCATAGGAGATAGGTGTATGGCCATTAGTGGCAACTGCTTCCCAGCCGGGGGCCTCCATTTCCAACTTGGGGTGGGAAGGGGTTAAAGGGATTGTCCAGAGTGGGGAAATACTTGATCCCGTGGTATCAGAACTCCTAAGTCACGTGTTATGGCCTTTCCATTGGCCGCCATGTCCTTGCAGGGGGCTGGCTGCTCCACTCACTGCAATAACTAAGGCTGCCCTCTTCTATGTCTCTGCATTGGGCATGATCAATGAGACCATAACTGAGACGACAAAATCCCACACGTGGCTTGTCATGTCGGAGAGTCTTTAAAGCCCCTTAGATGTGTTGGGTATCCATTGAAGAGTCCTCTGGACTCCCAGCTCCTTCTCCGTCAATGGACTGAGATCACAGAACTAGCCTATGAGGAGTTTGAGTATGGGATCGAATTTGCAGACGGTGAATTGGGGGCTTAAGGGGATCTTGTGAGTGAAGACTCATCATATTATAGTGAGTTGGAGAAAAAGCGCAAAACTAGGGCCCAGGAGTGACCTACGGTTGATGCAGACTTACTGAACCGCGAGTCCAATATGTTATAATGGTTTGTAGAAGAGATGTAAAATCCAAGTGATGTTTTATTTCATATATTGTAAAATCAAGCCAGCAATGTTACGCGCTTCGAGGTACGCAGGCCTCTTCCTCAGACAGCTGGGTGCGCATTATAGCATGTTTATACATCCGGTATATGGTGACGGGGTGGGAATGGCCTTCTTAGTGGCAGGATCAATTGTGGTAGTATGAATTAGTGTGACTGGTAGAGTATAGATGAGGGATAAGGGGTGTGTAGATCCACGCGGAACATAAAACAATGTTATAAACACCTTTTTGTAGCTTACAAATACAGAAAAATAACATGTAGTAAAAATCAACAGAAAACCTATGAATGACCTGTCCATATGAACTTCAGGAAATCTAGTATAGGGCTGGATCGGGGGCCCTGAGGGTAGGTCCTACATAACAGGGCTGCTAGGGAGCCAGAAGGGGTGAAAGAGTTAATAGGAGAGAGGAGGATGTTAAGGAAAGGAAAGATAGGGATTGGAGGATATAGTATTATTGGAGTAAGCTAGAGAAAGTAATAAAAGGGGGAAGTTTTAGGTGGGAGTGGCAGTATAGGGAGGACAATGCGGGAAGAGTCCTGCTCACCCTCCCTGGAGAGGTTAAAGGTGGTGTCATTCCCTGAGTTTCAAGAATTCAAGTACCGTATTTTCCGGACTATAAGGCGCACATAAAATGCTGAGAATTTCTCAGAAATAGAAAGTGCGCCTTATAATCCGGTGCGCCTTATATATGAACCCGACAGTAAAGAAAGGGGTTCATACAGGATCCTTTACCTCTATCGTGGGCGGCATACCACAGCACACACCATGCTCCTCCCCCCCCCCCCCCCGTTCGCAAGTCAAACAAGTAGTAGTATGGAGCGGGATCGCGAGTGGATCCTGCTCCATACAACGTCGGGTGCCGGCTGTTCTTACAGCGGGCACCCGGCGGCAGCAGTTCCGACGAGCCGCGCCGCTTGTCAGAACTGTTAACACTTTAAATACCGCTCTGACAGCGGTATTTAAAGTGTTAACAGTTCTAACGAGCGGCGCGGCTCATCAGAACTGCTGCCGCCGGGTGCCCGCTGTAAGAACAGCCTGCAACCGATGTTCAGGGGGCCCATACAGCGTCCCACGATGAGATCGCGGGACGCTGTGCGGTTGCTAGGCAGCCGGGGACCTCCTGAAAGGCCCCAGGGCTGTCTATGCAGAGTGCCTATCTAGCGCACGACTTGCATATCTGTGCTTTAGCGCTAACTATACCCACTACCCCAAAAAATGCCTCCTGTTAAGAGACATGCTTATGATGCAGGTTTCAAGCTTAAAGCTATAAGTTATGCAGTAGAGCATGGAAATAGGGCAGCTGCAAGAGAATTCAACATTAATGAATCCATGGTGCGTAAGTGGAGAAAACAAGAAGATGTCCTCCGCCAAGTAAAGAAGACCAAAATGAGTTTCCGAGGAAACAAAGCAAGGTGGCCACAGTTGGAGGACAAAATAGAACAGTGGGTTATGGAACAGAGAAACGCAGGTAGAAGCGTCTCCACTGTCTCTATTCGACTCAAAGCCACTGCTTTAGCACGTGACATGGAGATCAAGGACTTTCGAGGAGGTCCTTCATGGTGCTTTCGTTTCATGAAAAGGCGTCATCTCTCCATTCGCACCAGAACTACTGTGTGCCAGCAATTACCAAAGGATTATGAAGAGAAGCTGGCCATTTTTCGCACCTACTGCATAACCAAGATAAATGAAAAAAATATCCAGCCAGAACACATTATTAACATGGATGAGGTTCCCCTCACTTTCGATATCCCCGTAAACCGTACTGTTGAGAAAACAGGGACCAGTACGATATCTATACGTACCACAGGAAATGAGAAGTCATCTTTCACTGTAGTTCTCGCTTGTCAGGCTAATGGCAAGAAACTACCACCCATGGTAATTTTCAAGAGGAAGACTTTGCCTAAAGAAAATTTTCCTGCTGGTGTCATCATTAAGGCTAACCCAAAGGGCTGGATGGATGAGGAGAAGATGAGTGAGTGGCTGAGGGAGGTCTACGTCAAGAGACCGGGTGGCTTTTTTCACAAATTCCCATCCCTATTGGTCTGTGACTCGATGCGCGCCCACGTGACCGATACTGTCAAAGCCCAAGTGAAGAAAACTAATTCGGAGCTTGCTGTCATCCCTGGTGGATTAACCAAAGAGCTCCAGCCGCTAGATATCAGCATCAACAGGTCATTTAAAGTTAAATTGCGAGCTGCATGGGAGCATTGGATGACAGAAGGTGACCACACATTCACCAACACAGGGAGGCAACGCCGTGCGAGTTATGCCACTATGTGCCAGTGGATCGTGGATGCCTGGAAGAATGTATCAGTCTCCAGTGTCATCCGAGCTTTCAGGAAGGCTGGAATCACCACTGAAGAGCCTAGCAGCAGCAACGAGACCGACTCGGATAATGAAGAGGAGGACCCCATGCTTGATGCCGAAATCGCCCAACTGTTCAACTCCGACACTGAAGATGACGGATTTGATGGATTTCTGGTGGAGGAATGAACTGAAAAAGTACGGTAAACGTTTTGATTTGCAATTACAGCTGAACCAGTTGCAAGTTATTGTTAAAAAGTGTAATAAATTTTGACTTGCAGTCTGAGCAATGGTTTATTTAACGGTAATGTGCTGCGCCTTATAATCCAGTGCGCCTTATATATGAAACAAGATTGTTTATAAGGCGCTCATAGAAAGTGCGCCTTATAATCCGGTGCGCCTTATAGTCCGGAAAATACGGTAATACAAGTATTTAGGGTGGAAATTGTGTATGTCCTATTGTGGCAGCCTGTGGCGGATAGGGGGGTCCTTGGAGCCAGGTTTTTTATATTGGATGGAGGAAGTTTGGTGGGTACGGCCTCACACTTAAGACTCCCCATGCCCCCCACCCCATTTGGTTCATCGTGGTTGGGTCTGGTGTGTTGGGGAAGGCCAGGGAAGGGATCCTGAGTGGCCTGGATCATTTTTTGATATTCTAGCCCCCCAGTGAGCTGGCTAGTGGTGTCTCCGAGCCGGGTGTACGGTTGTAGGCAAGATCCACCAGACCCCTTTGTTGTGTCTCCCAGGACCTCCTCTCCGTATCTCCATATGCTGCAAAGAGTTACAAAGTAACAATACATATTAAATAAAATGTCTGCTGTGGTCAAAATCTCCAAGGAATATACGATGGCCTTAGTCTGTCATTGGGGTAAAGTAGGAAGGGACGCAGGTGACAGTGAGGGGGACAGGTGACAGTGAGGGGAACTCTAGCATACCCGGCCGTGTGTTTTTGGAAAGTAGGTGAAACTGCTGGAGTTGGTTGTGAATACAAATATGGATGTTTGGAAGGATAAACCCTTCACATGATCTGTCGTCCTTGATAGAAGGGGCAGCGGAGCCTGGAAAGGGTGAAATGATGGTGGAAGTAAAAGAGGTAGAAAAAAATGAGTATAATGACCGGCGGGTGGAAAACGAAAAAATGACTGGGACTAGGGAAGGGGGAGGAGAAAAAACACAGGGGGACTGAGGGGAAGAATATATAAACCCATATAAATGATTGTGTACGCACGCTTAAAGGCGCATTTACACGGAAAGATTATTGTTCAAGAAATCATTTAAATGAGCTGCATGTAGATATATAGAAACATACTGCTATATAAATGCAGCGGGGCGTGTGAAGGGGCGTGATTAGGGTGTATTGTCCAATGCACAAGGGGGGTAATGGGGCTGCAGAGGGTCGGTGATCTCACTCTTAGGGCTATCTTTCATGGAACGATTGCTGCTCAAATAATTGATGAATTCTACAGAAACTGAATGCTATGGATTCCGTGTGAACTGCGCCAATGATGGAACAATGGACCAGAGGAACAGATTATACAAGCATAAAAACCCTTGACTGTCGTTTGCCAGTCCTTGTGTGAAAAAGGTGGTTGTTCAGTTCCCCACAGACCATTCGCACACTTCCCTCTCAGACCGACAATGGACTGAACGAATCATGATGAAAAAATGGCAACAATTATCTACGTGTTTAAACAGACATCATTTGAAAGCCAACAACTCGCTTATTCCAACAATTCCTTGCCGATGCATGATGGCCCGACGCCTCGCAGATACTTCTATTGTAGGTAACTTTCATAATAGATAAAGAGAATCCAAGTTAGAAAAGATCCAAAGACGCACAGAAGAGTTGGGTGATAACCATCATCTTTATTTCCATAGTGCTTTATAGGTCAGAGGGAACATATATAATAGCTAATATACCCGGCTACGCCTGAGTTAATTTGGTACCAGTGTTTACCTGTTGTTTGCACAGAAAATCTTCTGTAGGAGGTTGTTACTTCAAAGAGAACCGAGGAATACAATCTGCATAGACGCAGAGGAGCGTTAGATTCTCCTCAGACTGCATGTACCGATGTCCCAGAATGTACCCCCCCCCCACTCTCCTCACTTTATACTCATAAAGGTAACGCCCCTCATTATTCAAATTTAACCGCAGACTGGAGGTTGCAGTCCTTTATAGCCTTAGAGGCTCAAGGCCTGCAGTCCATGGTCGCTTCCTTATGTATTTTACAGCCTTTCAGTATATTCTCCTCAGTATATACACACAGAGAGAGGTAGATTCTCCTTAGTATATATACATAGAGGAGAGCTAGGTTCTCCTCAGTATATATACATAGAGGTGAGGTAGGTTCTCCTCAGTATATACACAGAGAGGTGAGGTAGATTCTCCTCAGTATATACACATAGAGGGGAGGTAGATTCTCCTCAGTATATACACATAGAGGGGAGGTAGGTTCTCTTCAGTATATACACAGGAGGGAGGTAGATTCTCCTCAGTATATACACAGAGAGATGAGGTAGATTCTCCTCAGTATATACACCCAGAGGGGAGGTAGATTCTCCTCAGTATATACACATAGAGGTGAGGTAGATTCTCCTCAGTATATACACATAGAGGTGAGGTAGATTCTCCTCAGTATATACACATAGAGGACAGTTCTATTCTCCTCAGTATATACACATAGAGGTCAGTTATATTCTCCTTAGTATATACACACAGAGGTGAGGTAGATTCTCCTCAGTATATCTACATAGAGGTGAGGTAGATTCTCCTTAGTATATACACATAGAGGTGAGGTAGATTATCCTCAGTATATACACATAGAGGGGAGGTAGGTTCTCCTCAGTATACACACAGAGGGGAGGTAGATTCTCCTCAGTATATACACGCAGAGGGGCGGTAGATTCTCCTCAGTATATACACATAGGGGAGAGGTAGATTCTCCTTAGTATGTACACATATAGGTGAGGTAGATTCTCCTTAGTATATACACATAGAGGTGAGGTAGGTTTTCCTCAGTATATACACAGAAGGGAGGTAGATTCTCCTCAGTATATACACAGAGAGGTAAGGTAGATTCTCCTCAGTATATACACACAGAGGTGAGGTAGATTCTCCTCAGTATATACACATAGAGATGAGGTAGATTCTCCTCAGTATATACACAGAGAGGTGAGGTAGATTCTCCTCAGTATATACACATAGAGGTGAGGTAGATTCTCCTCAGTATATACACATAGAGGTGAGGTAGATTCTCCTCCGTATATACACATAGAGGGGAGGTTGGTTCTCCTCAGTATATACACGTAGAGGTGAGGTAGATTCTCTTAGTATATACACATAGAGGTGAGGTAGAGTCTCCTCAGTATATTCACATAGAGGGGAGGTAGATTCTCCTCAGTATATACACATAGAGGGGAGGTAGGCTCTCCTCAGAATATACAAATAGAGGTGAGGTAGATTCTCCTCAGTATATACACATAGAGGTGAGGTAGGTTCTCCCCAGTGTTTACACATGGAGGTGAGTTAGATTCTCCTCAGTATATACACATAGAGTTGAGGTAGATTCTCCTCCGTATATACACATAGAGGGGAGGTTGGTTCTCCTCAGTATATACACGTAGAGGTGAGGTAGATTCTCTTTAGTATATACACATAGAGGTGAGGTAGAGTCTCCTCAGTATATTCACATAGAGGGGAGGTAGGCTCTCCTCAGAATATACAAATAGAGGTGAGGTAGATTCTCCTCAGTATATACACATAGAGGTGAGGTAGGTTCTCCCCAGTATTTACACATGGAGGTGAGTTAGATTCTCCTCAGTATATACACATAGAGGTGAGGTAGATTCTCCTCAGTATATACACAGAGAGGTGAGGTAGATTCTCCTCAGTATAAAGACATAGAGGTGAGGTAGATTCTCCTCAGTATATACACAGAGAGGGGAGGTAGATTCTCCTCAGTATAGACACGGAGAGGAGGCAGATTCTCCTCAGCATATACACATAGAGGTGAGGTAGATTCTCCTCAGTATATATACACATAGAGGTGAGGTAGATTCTCCTCAGTATATACTATACACCCAGAGGTGAGGTAGAGTCTCCTCAGTATATACACACAGAGGAGAGGTAGATTCTCGTCAGTATTTACACATAGAGGCGAGGTAGATTCCCCTCAGTATATACACATAGAGGTGAGGTAGATTCTCCTCAGTACATACACATAGAGGGGAGGGAGATTCTCTTCAGTATATATGCACAGAGGTGAGGGAGATTCTCCCTAGTATATACACATGGAGGTAAGGTAGATTCTCCTCAGTATATACACATAGAGGTGAGGTGGATTCTCTTCAGTATATATGCACAAAGGTGAGGGAGATTCTCCCCAGTATATACACATAGAGATGAGGTCGATTCTCCTCAGTATATATACACAGCGGTGAGCTTGATTATCCACAGAATATATATACACAGAAGTGAGGTAGATTCTCCTCAGTATATACACATAAAGGGAGGTAGATTCTCCTCAGTATATACACCCAGAGGGGAGGTAGATTCTCCTCAGTATATACACATAGAGGTGAGGTAGATTCTCCTCAATATATACACATAGAGGTGAGGTCGGTTCTCCTCAGTATATACACATAGAGGTGAGGTACATTCTCCTCAGTATATACACATAGAGGTGAGGTACATTCTCCTCAGTATATACACATAGAGGTGAGGTAGGTTCTCCTCAGTACATACACATAGAGGTGAGGTAGGTTCTCCTCAGTATATACACCTAGAGGGGAGGTAGATTCTCCTCAGTATATACACATAGAGTTGAGGTAGATTCTCCTCAGTATATACACATAGAGGGGAGGAAGATTCTCTTCAGTATATATGCACAGATCTGAGGGAGATTCTCCCCGGTATATACATATGGAGGTAAGGTAGATTCTCCTCAGTATATACACACAGAGAGAGGTGAGGTACATTCTCCTCAGTATATACACATAGAGGGAAGGTAGATTCTCCTCAGTATATACACATAGAGGTGAGGTAGATTCTCCTCAGTATAGACACAGAGAGGAGGCAGATTCTCCTCAGTATATACACATAGAGGTGAGGTAGATTCTCCTCAGTATATATACACATAGAGGGGAGGTAGATTCTCCTCAGTATATACACAGAGAGGTGAGGTAGATTCTCCTCTTTATATACGCAGAGTTGAGGCAGATTCTCCTCAGTATATACACGCAGAGGTGAGGTAGAGTCTCCTCAGTATATACACATAGAGGTGAGGTAGATTCTCCTTAGTATATACACATAGAGGTGAGGGAGATTCTCCTCAGTATATACACATAGAGGTGAGGTAGATTCTCCTCAGTATATACACATAGAGGTGAGGTAGATTCTCCACAGTATATAAACATAGAGGGGAGGGAGATTCTCTTCAGCATATATGCATAGAGGTGAGGAATATTCTCCCCAGTATATACACATGGAGGTAAGGTAGATTCTCCTCAGTATATATACACAGCGGTGAGGTCGATTCTCCTCAGTATATATACACAGCGGTGAGGTCGATTCTCCTCAGTATATATACACAGCGGTGAGATTGATTATCCTCAGTATATATACACAGAAGTGAGATAGATTCTCCTCAGTATATACACCCAGAGGGGAGGTAGATTCTCCTCAGTATATACACATAGAGGTGAGGTAGGTTCTCCTCAGTATATACACATAGAGGTGAGGTAGATTCTCCTCAGTATATACACATAGAGGTGAGGTAGGTTCTCCTCAGTATATACACATAGAGGTGAGGTAGATTCTGCTCAGTATATACACCCAGAGGGGAGGTAGATTCTCCTCAGTATATACACATAGAGGTGAGGTAGATTCTCCTCAGTATATACACACAGAGGTGAGGTAGATTCTCCTCAGTATATACACATAGAGGTGAGGTAGATTCTCTTCAGTATACACACATAGAGGTGAGGGAGATTCTCCTCAATATATACACGTAGAGGTGAGGTCGGTTCTCCTCAGTATTTACACATAGAGGTGAGGTACATTCTCCTCAGTATATACACATAGAGGTGAGGTAGGTTCTCCTCAGTACATACACATAGAGGTGAGGTAGGTTCTCCTCAGTATATACACCCAGAGGGGAGGTAGATTCTCCTCAGTATATACACATAGAGGTGAGGTAGGTTCTCCTCAGTACATACACATAGAGGTGAGGTAGGTTCTCCTCAGTATATACACATAGAGGTGAGGTAGATTCTCCTCAGTATATACACATAGAGTTGAGGTAGATTCTCCTCAGTATATACACAGAGAGGTGAGGTAGATTCTCCTCAGTATATACACATAGAGGGGAGGAAGATTCTCTTCAGTATATATGCACAGATCTGAGGGAGATTCTCCCCGGTATATACATATGGAGGTAAGGTAGATTCTCCTCAGTATATATACACAGAGAGAGGTGAGGTACATTCTCCTCAGTATATACACACAGAGGTGAGGTAGATTCTCCTCAGTATATACACATAGAGGTGAGGTAGATTCTCCTCAGTATACACATAGAGGGGAGGTAGATTCTCCTCAGTATAGACACAGAGAGGAGGCAGATTCTCCTCAGTATAGACACAGAGAGGAGGCAGATTCTCCTCAGTATATACACATAAAGGTGAGGTAGATTCTCCTCAGTATATACACATAGAGGGGAGGTAGATTCTCCTCAGTATATACACAGAGAGGTGAGGTAGATTCTCCTCATTATTTACGCAGAGTTGAGGCATATTCTCCTCAGTATATACACGCAGAGGTGAGGTAGAGTCTCCTCAGTATATACACATAGAGGTGAGGTAGATTCTCCTTAGTATATACACATAGAGGTGAGGGAGATTCTCCTCAGTATATACACAGAGAGGTGAGGTAGATTCTCCTCAGTATATACACATAGAGGTGAGGTAGATTCTCCACAGTATATAAACATAGAGGGGAGGGAGATTCTCTTCAGCATATATGCACAGAGGTGAGGAATATTCTCCCCAGTATATACACATGGAGGTAAGGTAGATTCTCCTCAGTATATATACACAGCGGTGAGGTCGATTCTCCTCAGTATATATACACAGCGGTGAGGTTGATTATCCTCAGTATATATACACAGAAGTGAGGTAGATTCTCCTCAGTATATATACATAAAGGGAGGTAGATTTTCCTCAGTATATACACATAGAGGTGAGGTAGATTCTCCTCAGTATATACACCCAGAGGGGAGGTAGATTCTCCTCAGTATATACACATAGAGGTGAGGTAGGTTCTCCTCAGTATATACACATAGAGGTGAGGGAGATTCTCCTCAGTATATACACATAGAGGTAAGGTAGGTTCTCCTCAGTATATACACATAGTGGTGTGATAGATTCTCCTCAGTATATACACATAGAGGTGAGGTAGATTCTCCTCAGTATATACACATAGAGGTGAGGTAGATTCTGCTCAGTATATACACCCAGAGGGGAGGTAGATTCTCCTCAGTATATGCACATAGAGGGGAGGTAGATTCTCCTCAGTATATACACATAGAGGTGAGGTAGATTCTCCTCAGTATATACACATAGAGGTGAGGTAGATTCTCCTCAGTATATACCCATAGAGGTGAGGTAGATTCTCCTCAGTATATTCCCATAGAGGGGAGGTAGATTCTCCTCAGTATATACACATAGAGGGGAGGCAGATCCTCCTCAGTATATACACATAGAGGGGAGGTAGATTCTCCTCAGTATATACACATAGAGGTGAGGTAGATTCTCCTCAGTATACACACATAGAGGTGAGGTAGATTCTCCTCAGTATATACACATCGAGGTGAGATAGATTCTCCTCAGTATATACACATAGAGGGGAGGTAGATTCTCTTCAGTATGTATGCACAGAGGTGAGGGAGATTCTCCCCAGTATATACACCAAGAGATGAGGTAGATTCTCCTCAGTATATATACACAGCGGGGAGGTTGATTATCCTCAGTATATACACACAGAGAGGTGAGGTAGATTCTTCTCAGTTAATACACATAGAGGGTAGGTGGATTCTCCTCAGTAGATACACAGAGAGGTGAAGTAGATTCTCCTCAGTATATACACATAGAGGTGAGGTAGATTCTCCTTAGTATATACAAATAGAGGTGAGGTAGATTCTCCTTAGTATATACACAGAGAGGGGAGGTAGATTCTCCTCAGTATATACACATAGAGGTGAGGTAGATTCTCCTCGGTATATAGACATAGAGGTGAGGTAGATTCTCCTTAGTATATACAAATAGAGGTGAGGTAGATTCTCCTTAGTATATACAAATAGAGGTGAGAGATTCTTCTCTATATATAAACAAAGGTTAGTTAGAGTATCTTTGGTATATAAATAATTTCCCTAAGTTTTATGGTTTCCGTGTAAAGACTCTCATGTATCATAGATTTTTGCAGTTTTTGACGCTTAGAATTGAATATCGAAAAGTTCATGTTTGTGCAGTTCAGATGTGTGGTATTAGTTACATTACATAGGGGGTCACTTACTTTCCCACTTAGAATTGAATAATCAAGTTGTGACCCCTTTACTTTTTCTATTTAGGATTTTAAAAAATGGTTGTGCCAATTTTAAGTTTGTACAACATCGGGAAGTCAGAGAGTCAGCTAGCAAGTCAGTGAGAGGGTCAGTCAGCCAGCCAGCCAGTCAGTCAGTAAGAGGGTCAGTCAGCCAGCCAGCCAGTCAGTGAGAGGGTCAGTCAGCCAGCCAGCCAGTCAGTGAGAGGGTCAGTAAGCCAGCCAGCCAGTCAGTGAGAGGGTCAGTCAGCCAGCTAGCCAGTCAGTGAGAGGGTCAGTCAGCCAGCCAGAGAGTCAGTGAGAGGGTCAGTCAGCCAGCCAGCCAGTCAGTGAGAGGGTCAGTCAGCCAGCCAGCCAGTCAATGAGAGGGTCAGTCAGCCAGCCAGCCAGTCAGTGAGAGGGTCAGTCAGCCAGCCAGCCAGTCAGTGAGAGGGTCAGTCAGCCAACCAGAGAGTCAGTGAGAGGGTCAGTCAGCCAGCCAGAGAGCCAGCCAGAGAGTCAGCGAGAGGGTCAGTCAGCCAGCCAGAGAGTCAGTGAGAGGGTCAGTCAGCCAGCCAGAGAGTCAGTGAGAGGGTCAGTCAGCCAGCCAGACAGTCAGTGAGAGGGTCAGTCAGCCAACCAGAGAGTCAGTGAGAGGGTCAGTCAGCCAGCCAGAGAGCCAGCCAGAGAGTCAGTGAGAGGGTCAGTCAGCCAGCCAGAGAGTCAGTGAGAGGGTCAGTCAGCCAGCCAGTCAGTGAGAGGGTCAGTCAGCCAGCCAGTCAGTGAGAGGGTCAGTCAGCCAGCCAGTCAGTGAGAGCGTCAGTCAGCCAGCCAGTCAGTGAGAGCATCACTCAGCCAGTCAGTCAGTGAGAGGGCCAGTCAGCCAGCCAGTCAGTGAGAGGGTCAGTCAGCCAGCCAGCCAGTCAGTGAGAGGGTCAGTCAATCAGCCAGAGAGTCAGTGAGAGGGCCAGTCAGGCAGCCAGCCAGAGAGTCAGTGAGAGGGCCAGTCAGGCAGCCTGCCAGAGAGTCAGTGAGAGGGCCAGTCAGGCAGCCTGCCAGAGAGTCAGTGAGAGGGCCAGTCAGGCAGCCTGCCAGAGAGTCAGTAAGAGGGTCAGTCAGCCAGCCAGAGAGTCAGTGAGAGGGTCAGTCAGCCAGCCAGAGGGTCAGTGAGAGGGTCAGTCAGCCAGCCAGAGGGTCAGTGAGAGGGTCAGTCAGCCAGCCAGAGAGTCAGTGAGAGGGTCAGAGAGCCAGCCAGGGAGTCAGTGAGAAGGTTAGTCAGTCAGCCAGAGAGTCAGTGAGAGGGTCAGTCAGCCAGCCAGAGAGTCAGTGAGAGGGTCAATCAGCCAGCCAGAGAGTCAGTGAGAGGGTCAGTCAGCCAGCCAGCAAGTCAGTGAGAGGGTCAGTCAGCCAGCCAGAGAGTAAGTGAGAGGGTCAGTCAGCCAGCCAGCCAGTCAGTGAGAGGGTCAGTCAGCCAGCCAGCCAGTCAGTGAGAGGGTCAGTCAGCCAGCCAGAGAGTCAGTGAGAGGGTCAGTCAGTCAGTCAGTCAGGGAGTCACTGAGAGGGTCAGTCAGCCGGCCAGCTTATTTTAAGGATGAACAAGACCGTGGAGGTCGAAACGTAGCGGTCACCTCATACGTTATGGGAGAGTAAGGGAAAGCTTATTGCTGATTTGCACTGATTTATGCTGCTAAAAGTCTACTATTTTATCTACTTTGAATTTTGAAGGTTTGACTTTGGCCATTTTGCTTGGCTGTGCATCGTTACTGCCGATCCCAGAGTGGGTTTAATGTAGTGCTGCGGGTGCATCCTTTACTCTTATCAGTCAGAGCGTGAGTGAGTGAGCCAGCCAGCCAGCCGGTTCTTCAGTAAGTCAGTCATTTAGTTAGTGAGTCAGCCAATCAGCCAGCGAGTGAGCCAGCCAGCCAATCAGACAGTCTGTCAGTGGGTCGGTCAGTAAGTCAGTCATTCAGGTAGTTAGTGAGTCAGTTAGTCAGCCAGCTAGTGAGTGAGTCAGTCAGTGCGTAAGTGAGACAGTCAGTAGGCCAGTCAGTCAGTGAGTCAGTCAATCAATCAGTGGGTTAGTCATTAAGTCGGTCTGTGAGGGCTTTCGCCTATATATATACTAGCTGATATACCCGGCTTCGCCCGAATTAATTTGGTACTGGTGTTTATCTGGTGTTCACACGGAAAATCTTATGAAGTCGTAGTTACTTTAGAGATACCGGAAAAACATATGTTTAGGATTTTGCATAGTTCTCTGCGTTACCCAGGAAACACCACGGGAGGTAACCATGCAACGTTTCCTTTATATAAAATGACATAAGGAAGTGAGAGTTAGATTCCATATGTAAAATTTGGACGCTAATTCTTTTGCGCATAGAATTGAACAATCGAGGTGGGACCCATTAACTTTTCCTATTTATGACATAATCAATGCTCGTGCCAAATTTCATGTTTCTATGACTTTGGGAAGTGAGAGAATTAGATTCCGTACATAAAATTTGGACGATAATTCTTTTGCGCATAGAATTGAATAATCGAGTTGGGACCCAATTACTTTTCCTATTTTGGAGATAATCTATGTTTGTGCCAAATTTCATGTTTCTACGACATTGGGAAGTTGGAGAACTTTTGGCTAGTCAGTCAGTGAGTCAGTGAGGGCTTTCGCCTATATATATATGAACATAAGACTAAACATGCAGTCTTAAAGTGATAGCTGGAACAATAGGGGTGAGGGTCCTGCCCACAAGAGCTGACAGTCTAGAAGGAAACGAGACACACAAGACGTATAAGAGCTCGTCCTGTACAATCCAGGGAGAGCATATACCATATTTTCGGACTGAGGGCTCCTGCACACTTGGGTTCTTCTTGCGCGTTCTTTTCACATGATTGTCAATGGGACTTTCTAATTTTAAAAATGTGTTGCACGAAAATTGCAGAGCACCAACTTGTGATGAGTTTTTAACATTAGAAAGTCCCATTGACAGTCGCGGAAAAAAACACAGTGATATTGCGTGAAAAAACCGCGGAAGAAAAACGCGCAAGTGTGCCGGAGCCCTAAATGACACATTTTATAACAAGAAAACAATCCTGATAAAATGTGAGCGTCCTTCTGTCTGATGTCAGAGGGGCCGGCAGCGGTAGACTGATTACAGCGCAAAGCCCCTGAAAGTGATCATAAGGACCAGCAACCCCACCAAGTAATACCTTGGCCTCCCTTGAAGCTCCGATCCAGGCGCCACAGAGTATGGCAGACTCTGACCTCCGACACTTCCTCCCAGGAGTACAGAAAGTGCAGTAATGCTGACACCATGGGGAAGTGGTCCGAACCTGTGATTATCAGCAACGCCCAGACCGGACCCGTGCAGGGAAGGTAAAGAACTTCTTGGTAGGGGTCGCTGAGAGCATTGATACCCCCAGGGGCCACTATAAATACTGAGGGCCACTGTTACTACTGAGACCACAGCAGGCACTGCAATACCACAAACAGCCATTATACAACCAACGTATGGCGCTGTACCTGGTATGGACTGAAGTGACATCGGTAGGGGTGCCATTAAACCTTGCTGTTAAACCCGGGACTAAGCAGCAAAGTGGACAGGATTTGCAAATGCCTCATCCACACGCTACGGACAGTCAGTTGCGGACAAGCTTCGTGAAACTGACATGACGCGTGGATTTCGAATCCGCAACATGAGAATTGTATCGCCGTTTCCGCTATGGGCTCTCTCCTCTCTATGGGGAGAGATGGCTGCAGCAGAATGCAGGCGGTCAGGATGCTTCAGACCCGCGCCGAACTACGGGGGTTTTGAAGTTGCCTTTCCGCTGCAGAAATCTCACTGAATTTCCGTGCGGTCCCGCTGCAGACATTGCGTGAGATTTCCGTAGGATTTCCACTCCGTGTGAAGCCAGCCTGAAGGCTTCCATGTGGACCGCCATGCAGATGTTCCAGACTCCATCGGACGCACCAGTCCTGGACTATCGGGGCTCCCGGCACACATGGCTGATGTCGCAGAAAGCAGATACAGCTGAATGCAGGGGCGAAGCAGAAAGTTGCCCGCTTCTGCCCCAGCATGCACCCTGCCAGCGCTGGTGCAAAACCGCGATATCGTGATGTCACTGAGTGACCTCCTGCAAAGGAGTGGGACAAGTGCGTTCATTTATCATTATTTTAAGGGGGAGGCACTAAATTATCATCGTCAATGGGGAACTTTTTGTCTGTGGGGGCACTTAGAGGCATCATTAATATGTGGGAGGGGGAGGGCACTGTTGGTACTAAGGGGCATCTGTGTGGGGACACTAAGCGGCATCTTTACTCTATGGGGGAAAACCTCACTGTCACGGGACACAAAGGGGGGCTGAAGAGCCATCTGTAGGGAGACTAAAGGGGTGGCTTTACTGTGTGGGTAACTGCGGGCGCAACATACTGTGGTCACTGCACTACAGGGATAACCTTACGGTTGGGGCACTAAGCAGGCATCAATCTGTGAAGGGACCAGTGAGGAGGCAACCTTACTGAGGTGGGTACTAAGAGGGCATGGTTATTGTGTAGACGGCACTAAGGGGGCATCATTACTGTGAGGGGCTGCCACTGCTGTGTGTCAGAAAAGAGGGCACTGTCAAGGGGGATTGGGTGTGGCTAGAGACGTGGGTCAATGTAGAAACCCTTGCCATGGTGCTTCAGGCCCGCTGTGGGGACCTCCACACCGGATGACAAGTTGCGGAAAATCTGCGACGTTTCTGCAGATGGGCGGAGCTAATGGGCTTTACAGAATGTGCGGAGGTTTTCAGTGCATATTTTGTATATTGGCTCGCGCTTCTATGTGCAGATATCTGCGGAACGTGTTACATTGTTGGGATGCGCCAGTTCCTGCACGGACGTCACACTGCCAGACCTTATTCACAAACATCCACAGACGCAGATTCTCCAGTGGATTCAAAGCGTTTTCACGGAGGGAAAGTTGTAGAAACCACAACATTAGTCACAGATTGTTGGGCGCGTTCATCTTACTCGTTGACCTGTGTGGCGAAGACCCGATGCGGACGGCGCAGTTTCTGCAACATGAATAGACGAACTGCAGAAATATACTTACCATATAGTCCGATCAGCTGAAATCAGCAGACTGAGAAAAGTAAAAAGTCCTTTTATTCCTCCACAAGTAAAACGCTGCGACGTTGTGACCTCCCAGGGGTCTTCATCAAGCCGGTAATAGAAATATAGAAATATAAAGCAACATAAACTGTAGCGTTTTTCAAATTTGATGCAGAATTGTGTGGGAAGATTCCTGCCAGGCGTGAAGGGACTTGTGACGCCTCATTCACCGTCCTTTACTGTAAACACCATGGAATTACCGCAGCGATTCCACCAGCAAAAGGTCTGCAGCATTTACTGCCTGTATGCAAGTGGCTTCAGTATTGTCATGTGACTTAGTGCCTATCCCCATACTGCGTCCCAACTAGACTTCAAGGAATGTCGGAAAGTAGTAGACGCGCCAACCTGGATGAGCCTTTCAAAGGCGATCGGAGTGGTATGTGAGGGCGTGGCTAACCTAGAGGGCGGGGCTAACCTATAACCAGAAATAAAATGACAGAATAAGGGAGAGGGAGCGGAATGGACGGTGCGGTGAAGCCGAGTTGTATACTTGTGTTGCCAATAATGCTTTGGTATACTTAGGACGGCAAAGCATTATTAGCAACCCATCTTGTGCCATAGAAGATTTACCAAGTGAAACTACAACTTCCAGCGTGACCGTAAGAAAGGTAAGGTTATGCTGAGGGGTGTAGTACGTCACACAGGACGGCAATGGACCTTACATGTGAACACAATACTGATGGGGCGCAATCAGAGCCAGAATACACGACGACACTGAGGGACTCATACTCCTCTGTACTCGATCCTTTTCTTCTCCATCTGTTCCAGACTTTCATGACTTCTTCAGAGAATTCTTGTCTCTGCAGAACTTGTGGCCCAGACATCTTTGGCTCCTCTGAACATGATAATGCCACACGCTATCACCTGAAAAAAAGCGCCATTCGCCTCAGAAATAAATTGTAATTAAAATCTAATCTGAGCTTTTTGCGCCTGTTTACTGCCATTCAGCTTTTATAAATGTGTTGGAAACATGCAAGATACAGAGGCCACGCCCACATTCACAACAAAAAAATGGCAGAGCCATTCCTAAGTTTTAGTTCTTTTAGACAAAAAGTCGTTGTAAAAATAGTATTGTGTTATTATCGTGCAAATTACATCATTATGTCAGGAGGCTGGGGTCCGGGTAACTGGAAGTCCCTACCTACCTGACCCCCTAGGCTAGGCCCTGGAGCAACAACTAGGCAACAGTCCCTAGGCTCGCTAGGAATGCGGGGCAGGAGTCACAGACACACAGACAAATACAGGAAAACACAAAGGCAGGGCAGGCAATCCGGGTCGGCAACAGGAGAAGGTGAGGTACAAGGGGTCAGGCGAAGGTGAAGTCAAGTCCGAAGCAAGACAGGAGTCAAATGCAGGTATTGCAGGTGTAGCTGGAGACCAAACATACACTGGCAAGGTCAGGAGGAAACTGAGCAGTTTAAATGCTGTCAGAACTCCCACCCCGCCAGCTGATTGGGGTGGGGAGCCTGACAGCAGCAGGACTAAATCACAGGACGCTAAGGACAGACAGAGACCCAGACATCAAGCAGCGAGTGCAGAGCAAGCGCGCCCGGGTGTCATGGCAACGGAGACACGGTGCTGAATGGCACCTGCCACGTTCCAGCAATCCGGCTGAGCACGGGAGCGCGGACCCTGAGCCGGCTGCCAGGATTTCGGCGGCCAGGGGAGGTCACAAAGACCGGGGCTCCCCTGCACAACACCCCTGCGGCCTGGGTGATAGGAATGGTGGTGCGGGTACAGAGACCCCGAGAGCCGCCTGTCCTGACACAGAAATCTGATGAAAAATGCTTTATGAATAAGCCCTACTGGGAGTCCTGAGCTCCCTACAAGTACGGAGGCTGAAGTAGATAAAGCCGAGCACTCCAGGGGTTACAACCATATAACATAAGGAAGCAATAAACGTACTTCACTGGGGTCTCCCATAAGAAGACCCCCTTTATTCTGGTTTGCCTCAGTGCCGTTTCTCAGAGGTCCAAATCCGCATCCACAATGCAAATGTATGAAAGACTAATTTATTAATAAGGATATTTTAGAACATTACAAAGTAAAGACCAGAACCGGGTGGGGTGCAACGTCTTGCGGAGGAGTACAAACCTCCTTCAAGCACATGACAAATGGCTCCAAACCACCGGACATCCCCTGTGGTCTGCGTGCCCAGGATGTGATTTTGCGTGCATTCCAGTCTCCATACATGCGGGACCAGGACCTGCCTCAGGGACCAGGACCTACCTCAGGGACCAGGACCTGCCTCAGGGACCAGGACCTGCCTCAGGGACCAGGACCTGCCTCAGGGACCAGGACCGCCTCAGGATCCAGGACCTGCCTCAGGATCTCGGTGACACTCTCCCTCTTTGAATGTCTTTGTGATGGGGGAATTCCTTGGCCATCTCAGTGGAGTATCTGATACGTAATCCGGGACTAGCGCCCCGGATAACTCTGCCCTTATTCTGGGTACATCTGTCACATCAGATAAGTCGCCTCTGTTTTTTTTTGGAGTTATTTGTTTTTTTGACAGTGTGTACCGCTGGAGCGATGCCCCTTGTTTTAATTGCTTTTTTGACCCCTCAAGTATCCCACTGCCCCAATGTACTTTTCATCTGCCCACCCCAGCAGTGTCCCTGAGTCTGCAGAGCTGCTTCTGCTACAGAAGTACTTGTCTTTCCGTAGCCCGCATACAATCGGGGATGCCACCTGCCCTTCTGACAGCAGACCTCCTTTAGCCCCGACTGCACCTGAAGCCGGGAAGGCAAAAGAGGGGTGACCGCGTTGTGGTGATTGGCAGGGGGGCCCTAAACCTGCATGACATCTGGAAGAGCGTCATCACTGGATCCCCGGCTTTCAGTGACACAACTGAGTATTACGGAGGTCTCGCTGCCTTGGAGGGTTTGTGCACCTGAGTCTGCAGATTGATATCGGTGTAAACAGGATATATGCAGTCTGAACGCCTTCAGCTTCTATTATCTATTTACAAAGTGCAACCTTGAAAAGAGCTGAAAAACAGAAATATGAAAAATGACTAAGCTGAATAAAACCCGACCGAATGCAGAAGATAAAACCTCCATCAGCGAAGAATGACGGGTGGCTAACAATTAGCATTTGGGAGCATTGAGAATATGGCGAGCAGCGATGAGACGTCGCCCTTCTCTGTCCTCCGTATGGAGGGATATAAATGTATCTGCTGTTAAAGAGGTTGTTCCAAGATCACCAGTTCTCCCGTCTGCAGGACCTCCGCAGGACAGGGAACAACTAGCTGATCGCTGAGCTGTCACTGCTGATCTCAAGAACGGGACTCCAGTCTCCCCCGTCCTCCTCACTTCGGGTTACTGCACCCCCTTTTCCCCCACAGTGAGGAGGAAATGGCATAGAGTGTTGGACATACAACCTCGTTAGCGCTCAACTAACAGTCTCTTGCATTGGGAGAGCTATCACCCAACCCCTCTGCGAAAAGAAATTCCCAAAGGGCAATATATCAGAGCTAGAAGGAATTGTTCTGAGGAAGCTGAATTTGAGGTCTAGGCAAAAGATATGACTAGAGGATTATTGGAAAGGGGATACCCTAGTAACATGCTTACTGAGATCCTTGGTGAAGTCAAACCTTAGACAGGAAAGACCTGCTAAACGTCAAGCAAAGGCCAGAATCGAAGAACCTGGTGAGAATAATAGGCACATTCAATGATCAGTCTAGGAATGTTAATAGGATTCTACAGAAATATTGGTACATTTCGCTTAAGGATAGTGAAATGCCTGGGTAACAGGCCATGTTTAGAAAAAAAGATTTTTATCCCACCTTAGACGGCTTCTAGCTCCTGGTTCCATGCAGCAGGTGCATCTCCCAGTGCTTGTACAGCCTTGCAGTCACTATGGCTTTCTTTCACAAGTAAGTTCCATAGAAGGGGAGGCACTGGTGTGAGAAACTTGCTGCTTTATTGTTTAAAAATTGTGCATATTCACAGAAAAACAAGGACCGGTTTCAACTCTGTCAAAAGCCTTGATCAAGAGGTGATCAAGGCTCTTGACAGAGTTGAAACCGGTCCTTGTTTTTCTGTGAATATGCACAATTTTTAAACAATAAAGCAGCAAGTTTCTCACACCAGTGCCTCCCCTTCTATGAAACTTACTTGGGTAACAGGCCCTCTGTCACCTATCGAAGGGGCAGGAATTTGAGAGACCACCTTGTTCATAGTCACATCACCCGTGAAATACCAAGGGAAACATGGCTAACATCTAAAAGGATCAGGGGAACATACGCCTGCTCGGCTTGTAGAGCTTGCCAGTTTATAAGAAGAGGCCCTACCTTTGTTAGCTCAAATTTAGGTAAAACTTTTGAGATCCGAGATTTTATTAACTGCAAGACATGAGGGGTAGTATATCTGGCAACTTGTCCATGTCGCCTGGAATATGTGGGCAAAACTAAACAACAATTTAGGAGAAGGATATTGGCTCATATGGGGAATGTGTGAAGAGGTGAACCTACCAGCCTGGCCAACCATATGAGAGACTATCATGACAATGACCTCGGTGTCCTGAAATTCCAGGGCATAGAACTGATCAGGTATTATGGCAGGAGGGAAAACATTGATAGGAGATTGCTACAAAAACAATGCATGTGGATCCATAGACTTCGGACCTGCTCCCCTACTGGTTTGAATAAACAGAGTTCTTACACATCGTTCATATGACTGAAATAATGCTGTGAGATATGGCTCTATTCTTCTCTCATGTTTAACTATGGGTGAAGGGGTTAAAGGAAATAAAGGACATTTAGGGGAGGAGCAAATAAAGGTGATGATAAGGGGGAGGGGGAGGAGTTTATCCCTATATAAAGAGATACTCCTGGGGCTTTCCTTAACCAAACCCCCACCACCATCACCACCTCCCCTCCCACTGCTTCTCTCATTATAATAAACACGGATTTGATTTGGATGCTAATTTTGAGGAGAGGTATTAAATAAACACATGAAGTTGGCTTCCAGTGGTACTACCTCAATTGATCCCTCTGTGATATTGATTCACCCCTTTAAAACATAATTATATACGGATTATTTTGGGATGAATAAGTGGTATATCAAACTGATGTATGAGACAGCGGCATAGATAGGTGAGGGGAGCTGTCCAGTGCTGATCCCTGCACTGAGATACTGCTGTATAGGATCCCGACAGCAGGGAGCTGTCCGGTGCTGATCCCTGCACTGAGATACTGCTGTATAGGATCCCGACAACAGGGAGCTGTCCGGTGCTGATCCCTGCACTGAGATATTGCTGTATAGGATCCCGACAACAGGGAGCTGTCCGGTGCTGATCCCTGCACTGAGACATTGCTGTATAGGATCCAGACAACAGGGAGCTGTTCTCTGCTGATCCCTGCGCTGAGATATTGCTGTATAGGATCCCGACAACAAGGAGCTGTTCTCTGCTGATCCCTGTGCTGAGATATTGCTGTATAGGATCCTGACAACAGGGAGCTGTCCAGTGCTGATCCTACACTGAGATACTGCTGTATAGGATCCCGACAACAGGGAGCTGTCCGGTGCTGATCCCTGCACTGAGATACTGCTGTATAGGATCCCGACAACAGGGAGCTGTCCAGTGCTGATCCCTACACTGAGATACTGCTGTATAGGATCCCAACAACAGGGAGCTGTCCAGTGCTGATCCCTGCGCTGAGATACTGCTGTATAGGATCCCGACAACAGGGAGCTGTCCGGTGCTGATTAGCTCCCAGCAGAAAATGGAATACTGGCTGTGTCGCGATTTTCATGTTAACCCCTTCCTCATTATATCTAGCCCTTTACTGAACCGGATCTTTGTTGATTTATATGGGACCTTTCGGGATGTATTTGTGAGCTGTCATACATCGGTTCTTTGATCACTCCAAAAGAAAGGGGACATAAATCATAGAATTATAGACGCCGGTTGTTTATTAGTGTGCTGGCATTCTATTACACCTTGATATAGGGAAAACGTTAACCCCTTCTTATGCCATACACTGGAAGCAGTCATTATTAGGTGTATGGCACTTACATCGCACCTACTCTAGCGGAACATTTCATGAACGTAACCCCTTCCTGGCCAACTATATTGGGGAGTCTCTTTTAATATATGCTTGAATGAGGGATGTCGGTGGTTATATCTAACACATCCTCTGCCTAATGGCACACATATATGTGAAGGGCTAACACTTTGCACCCCTCTCTCTCGATTTGTCATCAAAAAAAGAGTGAACAATGACTGCAATATGAGGGTGCTGATCTATATATACAGTATACTATCTTAGCTTTTTGAGTAAAAACCTAATTTATATCACAGTCCTCTATTAATGGGGAACTTTTAGAGAAATATTATAAGATTCGGTCATCCCGATTTGAGGGCCGTACTTATCTTGCGGCAAGAAATTATGACTCCACATATGGAATGAACAAATACAGAGTGGAGACATATATATATATATATATATATATATATATATATATATATATATATATATATATATATATATATATATATACTGCCTGTTGGAAAGCGCGGCCACTGCATAAACGGGTTCTTGATTATTTTGAAAAACAAAAGGGGATATTTGATCACTATCATGAATCAAACACCCTAGTTTTGGTTTAATATATGTTTTGGTCTGTCGATTTATACTTTTTAATAAATTCTTAATAAAGTTAGTGAGTTTTAGAAAATTCTCCCACAGTGATAAGTTCCAATTAATTTGAAGGAGCTACTGTCCCTGTGATTAGCTATGTACAAGAATAAAACTACTATAATACTACTCCCTATGTACAACAATATAACTACTATAATACTGCCTCCTATGTACAAGGATATAACTAATATAATACTGCTCCCTATGTACAAGAATATAACTACTATAATACTTTCCCCTATGTACAAGAATATAACTACTATAATACTTCCCCCTATGCACAAGAATATAACTACTATAATAATGCCCCTGTGTACAAGAATATAACTACTATAATACTGCCCCCTATGTACAAGAAGATAACTACTATAATACCGCCCCCTATGTACAACAATATAACTACTATAATACTGCCTCCTATGTACAAGAATATAACTACTATAATACTTCCCCCTATGTACAAGAATATAACTACTATAATACTGCCTCCTATGTACAAAAATACAACTACTATAATACTGCCCCTGTGTACAAGAATATAACTACTATAATACTGCCCCCTATGTACAAGAAGATAACTACTATAATACCGCCCCCTATGTACAAGAATATAACTACTATAATACCGCCCCCTGTGTACAAGAATATAACTACTATAATACTGCCCCCTATGTACAAGAACATAACTACTATAATACCGCCCCCTATGTACAAGAATATAACTACTATAATACCGCCCCCTATGCACAATAATATAACTACTATAATACTTCCTCCTATGTACAAGAATATAACTACTATAATACTGCCTCCTATGTACAAGAATATAACTACTATAATACTGCCCCTATGTACAAGAATATAACTACTATAATACTGCCCCCTATGTACAAGAATATAACTACTATAATACTGCCTCCTATGTACAAGAATATAGCTACTATAATACTGCCTCCTATGTACAAGAATATAGCTACTATAATACTGCCTCCTATGTACAAGAATATAACTACTATAATACTGCTCCTATGTACAAGAATATAACTACTATAATACTGCCCCCTATGTACAAGAATATAACTACTATAATACTGCCCCCCATATACAAGAGCATAACTACTATAATACTGCCCCCCATATGTACAAGAATATAACTACTATAATACTTCCCCCTATGCACAAGAATATAACTACTATAATAATGCCCCTGTGTACAAGAATATAACTACTATAATACTGCCCCCTATGTACAAGAAGATAACTACTATAATACCGCCCCCTATGTACAACAATATAACTACTATAATACTGCCTCCTATGTACAAGAATATAACTACTATAATACTTCCCCCTATGTACAAGAATATAACTACTATAATACTGCCTCCTATGTACAAAAATACAACTACTATAATACTGCCCCTGTGTACAAGAATATAACTACTATAACACTGCCCCCTATGTACAAGAAGATAACTACTATAATACCGCCCCCTATGTACAAGAATATAACTACTATAATACCGCCCCCTGTGTACAAGAATATAACTACTATAATACTGCCCCCTATGTACAAGAACATAACTACTATAATACCCCCCCCTATGTACAAGAATATAACTACTATAATACCGCCCCCTATGCACAATAATATAATTACTATAATACTTCCTCCTATGTACAAGAATATAACTACTATAATACTGCCTCCTATGTACAAGAATATAACTACTATAATACTGCTCCTATGTACAAGAATATAACTACTATAATACTGCCCCCTATGTACAAGAATATAACTACTATAATACTGCCTCCTATGTACAAGAATATAGCTACTATAATACTGCCTCCTATGTACAAGAATATAGCTACTATAATACTGCCTCCTATGTACAAGAATATAACTACTATAATACTGCTCCTATGTACAAGAATATAACTACTATAATACTGCCCCCTATGTAGAAGAATATAACTACTATAATAATATCCCCTATGTAGAAGAATATAACTACTATAATACTGCCCCCTATGTACAAGAATATAACTACTATAATACTGCCCCCCTATGTACAAGAATATAACTAGTATAATACTGCCCCCTATGTACAAGAATATAACTACTATAATACTGCCCCTATGTACAAGAATATAACTACTATAATACTGCCCCCTATGTACCAGAAAATAACTACTATAATACTGCCCCCTATGTACAAGTATATAGCTACTATAATACTGCCCCCTATTTACAAAAATATAACTACTATAATACTGCCCCCCATATACAAGAGCATAACTACTATAATACTGCCCCCCATATGTACAAGAATATAACTACTATATTACTGCCTCCTATGTACAAGAACATAACTACTATAATACTGCCCCCTATGTACAAGAATATAACTACTATAATACTGCCACCCATGTACAAGAGCATAACTACTATAATACTGCCCCCCATATGTACAAGAATATAACTACTATATTACTGCCTCCTATGTACAAGAACATAACTACTATAATACTGCCCCCTATGTACAAGAATATAACTACTATAATACTGCCACCCATGTACAAGAATATAACTACTATAATACTGCTCCCTATGTACAAGAATATAACTACTATAATACTGCCCCCTATGTACAAGAATATAACTACTATAATACTGTCCCCTATATACAATAATATAACTACTATAATACTGCCCTCTATGTACACGAATATAACTACTATAATACTGCCCCCTATGTACAAGAATATAACTACCATAATACTGTCCCACTATGTACAAGAATATAACTACTATAATACTGCCCCTATGTACAAGAATATAACTACTATAATACTGCTCCCTATGTACAAGAATATAACTACTATAATACTGCTCCCTATGTACAAAAATATAACTACTATAATACTGCTCCCTATGTACAAGAATATACTATAATACTGCCCCTATGTACAAGAATATAACTACTATAATACTGCCCCCTATGTACAAGAATATAACTACTATAATACTACCTCCTATATACAAGAATATAACTACTATAATACTACCTCCTATATACAAGAATATAACTACTATAATACTGCCCCTATGTACAAGAATATAACTACTATAATACTGCCCCCTATGTACAAGAATATAACTACTATAATACGGATGTTACTGATAGGAATTCTCTATAACTGCATTAATATTAGAACTTCTAGCTGGGAAAATAGACTTTTGTCAATGGTTTGGATAGTTATGTATTTCATGTAGAGCGCCCCCTCTAGGTGCTTTCTGATCTATTATTACTGATGTTGTGTTGCACGGTATTATACGGTCGTTGTGCTGCATTCGTACTGATGAAGTCTTCTTGGTTTTGCAGGTACCTGGGGTCAGTGCACGGGTGAATGTGGATCTGGTGGACTGCAGAGCCGCTCAGTTTGGTGTGAGCATGGAGAAGGTTGGGTGACTCATATCAAAAACTGTGATCCACAGGACGAGCCGACCAGCCAAAGGAACTGCTTTAAGATCTGTGACTGGCACAGCGACCTCTTTCACTGGGAGCCCACAGAATGGGACACTTGTGTTCTGGTGCCCTTTACCCACAGTGAGGTTAAACCTGTAACCTCAGAGTGCGTCACTGCCCAGCGAGGCGTACAGGATAGAGACGTCACCTGTATCAACAAGATCAACAGGTCCATCATGCATTCCGAAATCTGTGAACATTTTTCCCCGCGGCCACCGATAGAGCAGACCTGCCTGGTCCCTTGTCCCCAGGACTGCATTGTGTCTGACTTCTCAGCATGGTCTACCTGTAGTAAACGCTGTGGAAGTCGTCTCCAGCACAGAACTCGGTCTGTTCTCTCGCCACCTGCATATGGTGGAGCCGACTGTCCAAACCTTACAGAATGGAGATCTTGTCAGTTTCTTAGCTTCTGCTCTTTCGGAGAAGAGGAACACACGTACAGTCTTAAGGTCGGCCCGTGGAGTGAGTGCCGGCTGCCGCACTTGAAAGAGATTAATCTAAGTGGAAGAACCATGCTGGATTTTGGGTCGGATTCTGGAGAAAGAAGTACATTCAGACAAGAAGGTTCCAGGTCCTACGAGCGATCTGATACTTGGGATTTGGAGATTGGCTATCAGACGAGACAGGTGCAATGTACCCGGAGCGATGGAAAGAATGCGTTACTAAGGTGGGTGTGAATATTAGCGCAATTGGGAAGAAAATCATTGCTTGATTTATAATGTAACAAAGTCGTACATTCTGTTGAACTTCTAAGAGTCATACGAACCTCTGAGCACTCGTACATTTCTATAGCTGAGGTCATTATACAACACTCAACTGCTTTCCAGTGACAGTGAACACCAACATCTCATTAATGGCGGTTTAGATGAGCGTATTCCAAAATACGTTCACTTTTTTGCACAGTCAGTGAATGCACTTTGTTCGTGGCTGCACACAATCCTGTGTGTATTTGCACAGGTACCGCTAGTTCACATAGGCAGGGAAATTACCCCTCCCTGCTTTAAATTACTTTTAAGCATAATGTGGTGCCAGTGTTCATGGGTATGCACAGCCCCACGCGTACATATGTGTGCATTAGCGCACATCCCATAGCCCTCAATAGGCTTCTTTGGTGCTTACAACATAGAGGACGACCTATTTTTTTGTGCCTGCGACAACCATGCGCAAATAAAAGAATTGAAATCAATGCACAGGAAAACAGAGAAAGTCTAGCGTAGGATAAAAACTCTTTTTTTCTTTTTTTAAAAATCCAGACGAACATAGAGGAACAAGAAGCGTGTGCCATCTTATATGTTACAGGCAAGCATGTTGTCCTTAATCTTAGAGCCCATTATACATCTTAGATTAAGGGCAACATGCTTGCATGAAACATGTAAGACGTCGTACGCTTGTTTCTCTGTGTCTGTCTGGATTGTTTAATAAAGGGAAAGAGTTTTTAACCTATGCTGGACCTTCTCCCTTTTTTGGTGCATCTGTTGTGGTTTCCAGCCAGTCCTTGCATGGGAGTGACTGCAGATGAGGTGGTTTCTGGTTTGCATGTACATTGATATCAATAGGTTCTGTTCGCCTCGTTTTGTGCACTGGATTTTTCTGTGCACAAAAATGCACTAAAATATGTTCGTCTGAAGAAGCCCTAAGGCCTCCTTCACACGAGTGACAAAGTCACTACAATGCTACACAATTGCATGTATGTGAAGCCCATGCTTTCCTCTGGGTTCCTTCACACCTGCGATGTTTTGTAGCATGGAACAACCCGGCACATAAACCTCGCGGGTCCGGCGACACGCGAGGTTTTGTAGCCAATGTTTACCTATTGAGCCTTCCTCTCTGTTGCCACTTCACAAGGTACTGTTTTTTGCCTCTCTGAAGTCTAGAATCTTCCCTACCACAAACACATCCTGGCCCTGAACTTTCACAGGATGGGAGGTGGTTGATGTCTTCCCACAAACGTATTATCATGAAAAGATTTTAGTAAGGAAACCTGAAACAGAGGGTGAATCCTCAGATTGCCCGGGAACTTCAACCGGAATGCCACCTAGCTAATCCTTGCTGCAATTGGGAAAGGTCCCAGGAATCTTTGCCCAAGTTTGGGAGAGGGTACATTTGCCTTCAGGTTCTTGGAGGCTAACCACACCTTTTGTCCAACCTGGAAGGTAGGAGCTGCTTGGCGATGATGGCCGGATGCCTTCTTGTCAGTTTTCTGGGCTTCCTGTAAGGTTTCTTCTGCGTTTCTGCTAACACAGTCAGTCTATGGTTAACCGTTGGGACCGGAGTGTTGATAGAGAGTCCAGGAATAAAGATGGTATGTGTACTGTAGTTGGAATAGAATAGGCTCTGGGCTATTGAACTGTGTTGAGCATTGTTGTAGGTAAACTCTGCTGTTGAAAAGTAATCCACCCAGTCATCCTGGAGATGGGAGGTATTGCTCTAAAGTCTGGTTTGTTGTTTCCATCTGGCCGTTAGACTGCGGATGAAAGGCAGAGGAGAGATTTACGGTAATACCCAGAGCTAAGCAGAAATGTCTCCAGAACCTCAAGGTAAATTGGACCCCTGTGTCAGAGACCGCAGCATCTGGAATTCCATGTAATCAGAAAACTTCCCAGATCATTGTGGTGTGCTCGGCGGTGGGAATCTTTTCTATGGGGATGAAGTAGAGCATCTTTGTAAGTTGATCCATGACCACAAGGACAGCATCCCTTTCTTTTGAGGGGGGCAGATCCACTATAAAATCCATGGATATAGATCCCCAGGGTCTGGATGGGACTGTAGCAACCCTAGAGGGCGAGCTCATGGTGTCTTGTTACAAACACATACCTCGGAAGAGATTACATACTTTTTCACATCCCTCCTGCAGTCAGGTCAACAGAAGTTCTGAAGTAGAAGTTCTAAAGTCTTTGTGGCCCCCAAGTGACCAGCCAGCTTAGAGTCGTGGACTAGTTTAAGGACTTTGAGTTGAGCGGCTTTGGGAACATATAGTTGGTGTTCTTCCCTCCAAAGCCCTTCTGTAAAGGAAAGCTTCACATCCTTAGAAGGATGACTCAAGAGAGGATCCCTTTCATATCCTCCCTTAAGCTTTGTTAAGAGATCTTCAGAGAGTAAGTTGTCCGAAAAACTTTTGAGGGATAGAATTGTGTCGTCTGTATTTACCCTCTCTTTAGATTCTGCACTTATCCTGGACAATGCATCTGCCTTGCCATTACGGACACCAAAGCGGTAGGACACACTGAAATTAAACCTGGAGAAGAACAGGGCCCATCATGCCTGTCTCACAGATAAACTTTTGGCAGTGAAGAGGAACTCTAAATTTTTATGGTCAGTAAGAACTGCCACTGGATGATGGGCTCCTTCCATGAGTTCTCTCCACTCGGTAAAAGCCACTTTGAAGGCCAGAAGCTCCTTGTTCCCCACACTGTAGTTTTTCTCAGCGGCTGATAATGTGTAGGATAGAAATGCGCCAGGGTGTAGTTGCATCTTATCTCCCATTTGCTGTGACAAAATGGCTACCACCGCAGAGGAATCCGCCTCCATGACAAAAGGCAACTCTGGGTTTGGGTGGATCAGTATTGGTTCTGAGGGAAATAGAGTCTTTAGTTTTTCAAAAATCGTTTGTGCCTCTAAAGACCAGGTTAATGTGTTCTTTCTTTATGAGGGAGGCGATGGAAGAGATGACTTTTGAGATGTCCTTGATGAACCTCCTGTAGAAATTCGCCAAACCAATCAGAAGCTATACATATTCATATTTTTAGGAATGGGCCAATCCAGGACGGCTTTAATCTTGCTCGGATTCATACTTAAGCCCTCTAGGGAGATAATGTATCCCAAGAATTGTATTTGGGTCTGTTCGAACTCACATTTCTCTAACTTACTGTAGGGGTTATTCTTTTGGTGTCGTTTCAAGACTACCCAAACGCGTCCGTGATGTTCCTCCAAATTGTTGGAGAATATGAGGATGTCGTTGGGATATGTCACCACGAATTAATCCAAACAAGTCTCTAAACACATCGTTGATAAAGTGCTGGAAGGTGGCGGAGCAATGCAAAGACCGAACCGCATCACTAGGGAATCAAAGTGTCCATATCTTGACCTGAAGGCCATCTTCCACTCGTCTCCGGGCCAGATTCACACCAGACTAAATGCCCATCTGAGGTACAGTTTAGTAAAGACTTTGACTACCTGAAGCCTCTCCAGTTGTTCTGGGATTATCGGGAGAGGATAACGGTTCTTAATGGTGATCTTGTTTAGCTCCCGGTAGCCGATGCACGGCCGAAGTCTCGAATCTCTCTTTTTTACAAAGAAAATAAGTGCTCCTGCTGGAGAGGAAGAAGGCCAGATAAAACCCATCCGTAGATTCTCATCCAGATGATCCTGAAGGGCCCCTAAGTGAGGTTCGTCGAGGTTGAAGATGGAATGGAATATCCCGGAGAAGCTCAATAGGACAGTCATATGGCTGGTGAGGTGGCAGCTGGTCAGACTTCTTCTTACTGCAAACATCCTTGAACATCTGGTAGTGTACTAGTAATTTCTCTAAGTCCTGTTGCTCATCCTCAATTATGTCCACCTGCATGGGTTCAGGCGCGGCTTCAGTCCTTAGGTGGGGACTAAATGTGGGTTGACTAAAAGAGTACAGAGTGTTGATGCCTGAACCCTGCAATCTCTGCCTTTGCCGCTCGGAAAGTTTCTGGTCAATCAGGGTGCAGAACTGGATGAAGTCCTCCAGATCATTGGGAGCCTCACTCTGGCAAATTTGTCTTTTACCCACTCAGATAATTCCTAGTGAAATTGGCTCTGTCGTGCAGCCGGATTACACATGGTACCATTGGCCTAGCAACAAATTCTGCTGTATATTCTGCAACAGGACGTCTTCCTTATCGTAGGCTATGTAAACTCCCTTCCGTGTGGCACAGGCTCATCAAAAATTTGTCCCATAGCAGACGTGAAGGCATTGAGGCTGTCAAGGAGATTACTGTAGGTCTCGATGTGTGGCGAGGCCTAGGCAAGCGCCTCATCAGTTAGGAGCTAAATGATAAAAAATACCTTTTCCCGGTAACTAGTAAACAATGTGGGCTGTATTTGGAAATAAATCCAGCATTGATTTAAGAAACCCTGATATTGGCGACTGTCACCTGAAAATTTCACTGGCAGCAGTATGCGGACTTTTAGGCGCAGAGTTGCACATCTCCAAGAAATGATGGGAGAGATCTCTGTACTGACTCCTGACATATTATACATAGTTATTAGAGCACCCCCTTGTTACAGTCCTGGGTATAATAGATGATGGGAGAGATCTCTGTACTGACCTCTGATATATTATACATAGTTATTAGAGCACCCCCTTGTTACAGTCCTGGGTATAATAGATGATGGGAGAGATCTCTGTGCTGACCCCTAATATATATATATATATATATATATATATATACTAGCGTACCCGTCGCGCGTTGCTGCGAAGACAGACATACATACATACTTCGTTTTTATATATCTAGATGACGGCAGCAGCGACCACTGAGGTTTTGTAGGCCGCTGCTTCCCCCTTCCAGGCTGAATAAAATAGCCGTTGTGTGAGAATCGCTGGGGGGGGAGACATTCTTACTGCTGGGAGAATTGCTGGGGGGGGGAGGGGGAGACATTCTTACTGCTGGGAGAATTGCTGGGGGGGGATGGGAGACATTCTGACTGCTGGGATAATCGCTGGGGGGGGGGGGATGGGAGACATTCTGACTGCTGGGAGAATCGCTGGGGGGGGGGATGGGAGACATTCTGACTGCTGGGAGAATCGCTGGGGGGGAGCGGAGGCATGACTGCTGGGAGAATCGTTGGGGGGAGGGGGGCATGGTGGCGTGCTCTAGTATTTATGGTTTCAAGCTGTACGTGTCATTGCATACAGTCTATCTATCTATCTATCTATCTATCTATCTATCTATCAGGGTTATTGCATACAGTCTATCTATCTATCTATCTATCTCATCAGGAAATGAGAGAATTAGATTTTGTAGGCCGCTGCTTCCCCCTTGCGGGCTGAATAAAATAGCCGTTGGGTGGAACATACAATTTATCCGGCTGCTGTGGCTTCTTAGGAAGATATCCTAGTACTTGTTTACCCACTTCCAACTCCAATGGTAATTGGCTGGCGTGCTCTAGTGGTTCCAAGCTGTACGTGTCATAATAGAGCCTTAATGACATCACAATGCAGCTTTATAGAACATGTTGGACGCTAATTCTTTTGCGCATAGAATCTCGAATAATCGAGTTGGGACCCATTAGCTTTTCCTATTTATGACATATTCAATGCTCGTGCCAAATTTCAAGTTTCTATGTGAGAAAATTACATTCCGTACGTAAAATTTGGACGCCAATTCTTTTGCGCATAGAATTAGTATATGAGGAGGAGGTCGTCTTGTGTAATATATTAGTATATGAGGAGGCGGTCGTCTGTGTAATATATTAGTATATGAGGAGGAGGTCGTCTGTTTAATATATTAGTATATGAGCAGGAGGTCTCACAATGCAGCTTTATAGAACATGTTGGGGCATGTTCAAGGGCGTCCGATGTTGATGACATCAGTGATGACATCACAATAGCAGGTGGCTTACTTATTCGATCTACGTGGGGGGGGGGGGCGTAACTTTCGACGACGCTCGCGCGCCATTTATCGTAGGATATTTGTACTATGCCTATAATCTTCCCAGGAGTGTACTTAACAACTTCCCAAAGTTTCATGGCGATCGGATGAATGGTGTAGTAGCGCATAAAGGACAAACAGACACGCACGCAGACACGCACGCAGACAGACATACATTCAATTTTATATATATAGATATATATATATATATATATATATATATATATATATATAGTTAGTAGAGTGCCCCCTTGTTACAGTCCTGGGTATAATACATGGTGGGAGAGATCTCTGTACTGACCTCAGATATATTATACATAGCTATTGGAGCGCCCCCTTGTCACAGTCCCCGGTATAATAGACGATAGGAGAGATCTCTGTACTGACCCCTGATATATTATACATAGTTATTAGAGCGCCACCTTGTTACAGTTCTGGTATAATAGATGATGGTAGAGATCTCTGTACTGACCCCTAATATATTATACATACTTATTAGAACGCCCCCTTGTTACAGTCCTGGGTATAATAGATGATGGGTGAGAGCTCTGTACTGACCCCTGATATATTATACATAGTTATTAGAGCGCCCTCTTGTTACAGTCCTGGGTATAATAGATGATGGGAGAGATCACTGTACTGACACCTGATATATCTATACATAGTTATTAGAGTGCCCCCTTGTTACAGTCCTGGGTATAATAGATGATGGGAAAGATCTCTATACTGACCCCTGATATATCTATACATACTTATTAGAGCGCCCCCTTGTTACAGTCCTGGGTATAATAGATGATGGGAGAGATCTCTGTACTGACCCCTGATATATTATACATAGCTATTTGAGCACCCCCTTGTTACAGTCCTGGGTATAATAGATGATGGGAGAGATCTCTGTACTGACCCCTGATATATTATACATAGTTATTACAGCGCCCCCTTGTTACATTCCTGGGTATAATAGATGATGGGAGAGATCTCTGTACCGACCCCTGATATATCTATACATAGTTATTAGAGCGCCCCCTTGTTACAGTCCTGGGTATAATAGATGATGGGAGAGATCTCTGTACTGACCCCTGATATATCTATACATAGTTATTAGAGCGCCCCCTTGTTACAGTCCTGGGTATAATAGATGATGGGAGAGATCTCTGTACTGACCCCTGATATATCTATACATAGTTATTAGAGCGCCCCCTTGTTACAGTCCTGGGTATAATAGATGATGGAGAGATCTCTTTACTGACACCTGATATATCCAAACATAGTTATTAGAGCACCCTCTTTTACAGTCCTGGGTATAATAGATGATGGGAGAGATCTCTGTACTGACCCCTGATATATCATACATAGTTATTAGAGCACCCCCTTGTTACAGTCCTGGGTATAATAGATGATGGAGAGATCTCTTTACTGACCCCTGATATATCTATACATAGTTATTAGAGCGCCCCCTTGTTACAGTCCTGGGTATAATAGATGATGGGAGAGATCTCTGCACTGACCCCTGATATATCTATACATTGTTATTAGAGCGCCCCCTTGTTACAGTTCTGGGTATAATAGATGATAGCAGAGATCTCTGTACTGACCTCTGATATATCTATACATAGTTATTAGAGCGCCCCCTTGTTACAGTCCTGGGTATAATAGATGATGGGAGAGATCTCTGTACTGACCCCTGATATATTATACATAGTTATTAGAGCACCCCCTTGTAATAGTTCTGGGTATAATAGGTGATGGGAGAGATCTCTATACTGACCCCTGATACATTATACATGGTTATTAGAGCACCCCCTTGTTACAGTACCGGGTAAAATAGATGATGGAGAGATCTCTCTACTGTCCCCTAATTTATCTATACATAGTTATTAAAGCGCCCCCTTGTTACCGTCCTGGGTATAATACATGGTGGGAGAGATCTCTGTACTGACCCCAGATATATTATACATAGTTATTGGAGCGCCCCCTTGTCAAGTCCTCGGTATAATAGATGATAGGAGAGATCTCTGTACTGACCCCTGATATATCTAAACATAGTTATTAGAGCGCCCCCTTTTACAGTCCTGGGTATAATAGATGATGGGAGAGATCTCTGCACTGACACCTTATATATCTAAACATAGTTATTAGAGCGCCCCCTTGTTACAGTCCTGGGTATAATTGATGATGGGAGGGATCTCTGTACTGACCCCGAATATATCTATACATAGTTATTAGAGCGCCCCCTTGTTACGGTCCTGGGTATAATAGATGATGGGAGAGATCTCCGTACTGTCCCCTCATATATTATACATAGTTATTGGAGTGCCCCCTTGTTACAGTCCTGGGTATAATAGATGACGGGAGAGACCTCTGTACTGACCCCTGATATATCTATACATAGTTATTAGAGCGCCCCCTTGTTACAGTCCTGGGTATAATAGATGATGGTAGAGATCTCTGTACTGACCCCTGATATATCTATACATAGTTATTAGAGCGCCCCCTTGTTACAGTCCTGAGTATAATAGATGATGGGAGAGATCTCTGTACTGACCCCTGATATATTATACATAGTTATTAGAGCGCCCCCCTGTTACAGTCCTGGGTATAATAGATTATGGGAGAGATCTCTGTACCGGCCTCTTGATATATCTATATATAGTTATTAGAGCGCCCCCTTGTTACAGTCCTGGGTATAATAGATGATGGTAGAGATCTCTGTACTGACCCCTGATATATCTATACATAGTTATTAGAGCGCCCCCTTGTTACAGTCCTGAGTATAATAGATGATGGGAGAGATCTCTGTACTGACCCCTGATATATTATACATAGTTATTAGAGTGCCCCCTTGTTACAGTCCTGGGTATAATAGATTATGGGAGAGATTTCTGTACCGGCCTCTTGATATATCTATACATAGTTATTAGAGCGCCCCCTTGTTACAGTCCTGGGTATAATAGATTATGGGAGAGATTTCTGTACCGGCCTCTTGATATATCTATACATAGTTATTAGAGCGACCCTCAGCCATCTTTTTATCTTAACTAAGTCACCCCAGTTTTGATAAGCTCTCTGCGTATTGTAGTCCACCCATTCCATTTATTATTTCAGTTTCCCCCTTTGTACCCGCTCAAGCTCTGATATGTTCCTCTTGGGTACCGGCGAGCAAAGCGCCCACAATATTCCCTGTGTGGTCTGACCAGTGACTTGTAAATAGGAAGAACAATGCTCTCTTCATGCACCCCTAGACCTCTTCTGATGCCCCCCATGATCCTATCTGCCTTGGCAGCAGCTGCCTGACACTGGTTGCTCCAGTTCCACAAGTCCTTCTCTATCTCGGGGTCACCATCGGCTTCACATGTAGTGTGTAATGGTGACATGTATTTGCTGCCTGCGTGCAGAACCTCACATGTATCCGTACTAGGCTGTATTTACACAGAGAAGGGGGATATCGGTCTGAGAAACTGGAACTGATATTGCAATTGAAAAATCGCATGCGGTTTTAATAGGAAACTTGTACGTTTTTCTGCAAAATCGCTGAAAAATATAGCATGCTGCGACTTTATCTCACAACACGGGGTGCTTCTATTTCAGCCTCGCAACGCACAAATTTCATATGAGAGAATTGGCAGTGTGAATACGGCCTTACACCTAGTTTTGCACAAAGTGAACATTAACCCCTTAATGACGCGGCCTATTTTCACGTTGAGGACCAAGCGATTTTTTGGTATTTTTCCATCTCCATTTTTCAAAAGCCATAACTTTTTTATTTTTCCGTGGATGCAGCCGTATAAGGGCTTGTTTTTTGCGTGGCGAGCTGTAGTTTTTATCGGTGCCACTTTTGGGTACATAGACTATATCGTAAAACTTTTATTATTTTTTTATGATAACAGGGAGAGAAAACGCATCAATTCTGCCATAGATTTTTTTTTCTCTTTTTTACAGCGTTAATCATGCAGCATACATGACACACAAAATTTTTTCTGCGGGTCGGTACGGTTACAACAATACCAAAATTGTTATATTTTTTTTTAGGTTTTTACACTTTTTTGCAATAAAACCCCCTTTTTTTTGGAAATCTTTTTTTTTTTCTCTATAGCTGCATTCAAAATCCTGTAACTTTTTTATTTTTCTATGTACGGAGCTCTATGAGGGCTTATTTTTTGCGAGATGAGCTGTAGTTTTTATTGGTAGCATTTTTGGGAATGTACGGCTTTTTTGATCACTTTTATTGCATTTTTTTTGAGGCAAAATGCTAAAAATTAGCATTTTGCCTCTGTTTTTTAGTGGTTTTTTTTACGCTTCTTGTTGGACAAAATAAAAAGCATGTTCAGCTTTTTGTACGCATCGTTACGGACGCGTCAATACCAAACATGTGGGGTTTTAATTTTTTAAAATCTTTTTTTATGCTAATATTAGAAAAAGCATAAAAAAAGGGGGGGGGTTTACATTTTTTTTTACATTTTTCTTTTCTTTTTTTTTACAGTATTTGAGTCCCTCTGAGGGACTTACATCACTGTACCGATGATCGCTGTCATAAGGCATGGCAGAGCTACTGCTCTGCCATGCCTTATCGCTTATACAGCGATCCTAGGCATAGGCAATACAGGACGTCAGTGTGTGGCGTCCTGTTGCCATGGTGACAGGCCTGGCCAGCCGGAGACATAGAGGGAGTCCGCTCCCTCTGTGAACTCTTTCCCTGCCGTGATCTACTTAGATCGCGGCAGGGAAGGGGTTAACAGCGGGGAGGGGCGCATCTCCGATGACCCTCCCCCGCTGCGGGATAGCGCGAGGTCAGTCATGACATACCGGTACGTCCTGTTGTGGGAAGGGGTTAAAGGGGCCGTTACTGTTTAATTTTTACTGTCAGCTACACCTGTGTGAAGAACGACCTCAGCAGTACTTACCTGTCCTCGCCGATCCAGCATTGCAGCCTCGCGGTTCTCTGATCCCTTTTGTCAGCGGAAGTCAGTTGACTGCTGACTGCCAATCGGAGGCTGCAGCATTCTGCTGGCATCAGCGCTGGCATCCAAGATGCCAGGAGTTCTAAATGGTGATGCTGAGGCCTCCGATTGGCTGCCAGCAGTCACATGACTTCCGCGGTCAACAGAGACTGGGAATACAGCGAGGCTGCAACCCTGGGTGACTGGGCTGAGGACGGTAAGTACTAATGAATTAGTTGTTTTCACACCGATGGAACGGACATTTAAAGGGAATGTGTGACCTGCTCCTAGTCCTATGAGTAAAGGTAGGTGACCCGCTGAGGCTGGGGATGTAAGTGGTGTACTTACCTTTCATTTCCCCTGCTGTGATCGCTGACAGCCGTCACTGAGGCGCCGCCAAGTACTCCGCCCATTATAAAATTAGAACAGATGGCGCTCAATGCACTGCGAAGCGGCTTTAGGCGCTCACACGGGAACGATGGGACGGTAAGTACAACACATCACCCACTTTAGCTCGTAGGACTAAGGTAGGTAACAGAGTCTCTTAATATCTAAAAATGTCACCAACCAACCGCTGTGACTTTAGTTCTCGGATATTTCCGTGTGAACGGGATTCGCTTCCGTCCCGCTGACGGTCCTCGGAATGTTTAGCACAACGTGACACAAAGCCGTGAAGTGCAACAATGTAACTGATGCCCTTTGTCCTCTTAGCATCTGCACCCAGGACAACATGCCGCTACAGTACCAGTCCTGTATGATGCCAAGAGACTGTGAAGTATCCCAGTGGTCTGAGTGGAGTGTCTGTGCCAAGACTTGTCGGCCCGAGGAGGCCATTCTTGGACTGCGGAGCAGGAGGAGGACCGTCAAGCACATCGCCATTGGAGGAGGAAAACCCTGCCCAGCACTGGAGGAAGAGGAGGCATGCGAGACGGGAGGACGCCAGCTGCCATGCCTTGGGTATGTCCCTTCTTATCTGCTGTAGGTCCATTAGGCACTTTATAGCTGTTATGGGGTCTTCATGGAGAGACGGTCCAACTCTGTGCGGTTCCGTACCCTTCTGGCAGTTCACGAAGGTCGCCCCTATACGCAGAAACTGCTGGCAAACAATGGCGCGGGTGAGCTGGCATCAGCACTATGGGCGTGGGAGGACCAGGTTCTGTTAGGTAGAGCCGGCCTCCATTATAGAAGGAACAATAAATAATGGTTCTATCAGTTGCTAACAATGGGGGCCGCACATTACAGCTCGTACGCTTCCAGAAGTCGCAGGTTATGGCGCAGGTTATGGCGCAGACCGTAATTTATCATTATTTGCCTATAAGATGATTATTGCACAACATTTGTTCAAACGAACGAAAACCCCCGCTAATCGTTACGTCTGAATGCAGACCATCATTTAGGGGGGCTTCACATGAGCCGGTAGCAGCCGCGGCTCCATTGAGAACACTGCACGGACCAGCATTCACGCAAGTTTTAGCACGTTTATGGGTGCGCACCTATGTACATGCACAAACACGCTCGTATGAAGCCACCCTTACTGATCGTTCACCTTCTGTCTGTCGCTCACCTGCAACCAGCATGAAACTCATCGCTGCTTCGCTCCCTCCTTGCTGCGTGTAAACGCTCCCCGCTCAGCGCATACATAGAATGAGAAGTCACCCCCCTCCCCCCTCTATTATCACCAGCCTCCTTGCCAGTACTACATCACTAGCAGTATATACCAACACGGTGTATATATCTCCCTCCCCCACAGTATATACTGTATTTTCGGGCGTATAAGATGACCTTTTAACCCCGAAAAATCTGCTCTGCAGTCGGGGGTCGTCTTATACGCCGGGTATACATGTCCCAAAAAAAAAAAAAAAAATCAATACTCGCCCCCCACGGCACTGCTGCAGGCTGTTGCTCCATCGTGCATGCCGGCAGAACATTGCTTTCTGCAAGCGAGGCTTGAATTCCCCGCCTCCAGAAAGCTAATGCTCTGATTGGCTAACTTAGTCTGGCGTTAGCCAATCACAGCCATTTATGACATCATTCAATGCCTGTGATTGCTAACGCCAGACTAAGTTAGCCAATCAGAGCATTAGCTTTCTGGAGGCGGGGCAGAAAGCAATGCTCTGCCAGCGTGCACGAGGGAGCGACAACCTGCAGCAGCGCCGTGAGAGGGGAGTATTAATTTTTTTATTTATTTGTTTTTAAACACTGTATTCCCGGCATATAAAAAGAAAAGTTGGGGGTCGTCTTATACGCCCCGTAATACGGTATGTAACACCCCGGAGGGATGACCCCCGGACACCTGACTACCGAGAAGAGCTGGGAGGGATAAGTGCTGGCTTGTCACGGCGGCACTCACCAGGCTCGGGTCTCGGAGGGATGACACACAGCCAAGGCCAGAGCGGGATCGCAGGCCAGCTTCGTCCCCCCCCCCCAGGATAGGAGATGCCAATAAACGGGTTGAAGTGGGTAGTAGTACTTATTACTCGTGACGCCTCCGTTCCCACACACCGTTGGAACGGTTAGGGCCCGGTATAACTTTTACTGAGTGAATAAACTCTTCACAACAGCTAAAGCAGGTACAATTCACTTTAATCAACATCAGGCTATAGGTCAGAGGTCAGGAGGATACACAGGATGTATAGGGTCCTACGGTCCACGTTATCTGTATGTCAACGGTCCTGGACTGGGAGCACTCCGGAGGAGGAAAGGGGTAGGGGTCACTCCACAGACTCTCTGGCAGACTATTATTAACAGGAAGGCTTAGACAATAAACACCCCGCACAGAGGCGCGTACCTCTGTGCAGTGATCCTGACTATAGATGGCCGCGCTGGAAAAGCCTGTAGTGTGAACTGGTACCTTGTTTAGAAACTTTTGTACATCTGTCTCTCTCTCTCTCTGATGGTGGGACTCACTCCTTCATATCCACACTCCAAATGCTTCGGGATGTCGCTCCTGGGCCACTACATATATATCTCCCTCCCCTTGCAGTATATAATATATATATATATCTGCCTTCCCCCCACAGTATATGTTTCTCCCTTCCACCACAGTTTATATATGTATATATATCTCCCTTCCCCCTACTATGTATATAATCCCTCTCCCCAAAGTATATAAATCCCCCTTCCCCCACAGTATATATATATATATATATATATATATATCTCCCTTCCCCCAAAGTATCCTGCACATGGGTGGGTCGGATCCCGCAGCGGAATCCGATCCTCTGCCCAGCCGGCGTGTACCTGTATTTTCCTCGCCCTCAGACATGTGCAGTACAGATTTTATTCTCTTTTCTAAATTCCTGATTTTCCGGCAGAATCTAACTAACTTAATGAGGACCACGAGCCGTCTGTAGAACTCTGTTGCTCCAGTAGATTCGGCTCCTGGTGCTATAAATCCGTCAAGTGGGCGGTATTCTCCGCTCGCGTCAGTGGATGATGTCAGGCTTCCAACCTTGTCAGCTTCCATTGGTAGCTGCGGCTCGGTGGAGTCTCAGCTGCAGGCGGTCCCTGGTAACGTACCCTAAATATCATGCCAATCAGACAGATCGGTAGGGTCACTCACATGACCCCTAGTGATTTCCAGTAATGTTTGTCAGCCGCCATGTTCTCATTCATCAGTCGAACGGTAGAGAAAGGGAAAACTTCTGTCTCCAGACCCGGAAGTAGAGGGACCGCCGGACGACTGCCCACTTCTCCGGAATTGGATGTTTTTGGTTGGATGCCGCCTGTTACCATCCTACATAGTGAAGCTCCGGTGTCATTTTTTTTGTACATTTTGAATATTTTTGTATGATATTAAACAAAATCAGAGCCTCTCCGGCTGCCGGCGCCTCTTCACAGTCTGCAAACAGCTTTAATTTCGGCAATCTCCTTGCCTCAGATAGTAATGCGATGTCTCCCGCGCTCCGAAGACTAATGGACTATAAGTGCTTAATAATGCGTTTCATTCACTCTATTAAGCTCGGTAAACATTCCTTCTCCTCCCACAGGAGGGATTCATGGAGAAGTTAAGTTATTGTGCTTATTGATTAGAAATAAAAAGTTGTAATTTGAGAAACTGTCAGCGTTCGTCGTGTTTCTAGAAATATTAGTGATGCGGGAGATACCATCTCTCTGCCCGGAGGGGCTGCAGGAATATTTGGGGCTTTCTGCCATGAATTCATCTAGTTGAGATAATGTATAATAATAAGGGGGCATGAACAGGCGCAGGTCAGGCAGCTTCACCCCATGACTTCATAGAAACAAAGGGCCACGGGGATAAGGAAGTGCAGACAGGAGGCCTCTCCTGTGCATATAACCTATATAACAGACAGTAGACTGCACTGGACTCCCCGGAGGGCAAGGATAGTGTAGTGGTTTATGCCAGCTCCCTTGGTGGTTTCAGGCAGTGATTGAGTAAATGCCATTTTCCCTGTTGGCAGATTGCAGTTACTCCTCTGTATGTCTACAGAGTGAGGGGCCTAATGCCAATGAAACTGATAGTCTAAAGTAGTTTAAAGGGGTTTCCTGGAACATGAAAAAAAGTTTTAAGGGCTTAAAATGAAGAGAAATTGAATACTCGCCTATCCCGGCATCTCCCTGTCTGGTGCTGCTGCTCCGATGACAACCACAAAGAACCCAGAAGAGGCAGCAGGTGATCATGTGCCGTTCATTGTGCAAGGGACTGCTTAGATACTCATAGGCTTTAGCGTCCCTGGAACAACCACTGCAGAAGCCTGTGATTGGCTGACTGGTTGTTTGCACAATGAACGGCACATGATCGCCTGCCACTTCTTCCAGGTTCCATGCGGTGGGCACCGGTGCTGCAGCGATGGACAGATGAGCATTCAGTTTCTCTTTATCTTAAGTCCATATAACTTTTTTTTTCAAATACTGGAAGACCCCTTTAATGACTGTCTCCCTGGTGGTCTAGGGTAATTGAAGGTTTAATGACTGCATCCCATGAAGCCCAAAGCAGTAGAGTTGTTAGTCTTTACTATTGTAGTGGTCCAGGTAATAAAGGGCTTGATGATAACAGCTGTTAGGGACCGTTAGTGTGGACCCACTGAGTCAACCTACTAGTTTTGGTGTAGAACCAATCCCGGCAAGTTTAGCAGCTGACGCTTGGCGATCAGAGGCTTTGGTACCAGGCGATGAGAAATAGACCGGTGAAGAGCCATCTAGATGGACAGCCTTGCCCTAGTCTGGGAGATGAGGGGAACCCTGCCTAGAAGCAGGGGAGGCAGCCTGATAAGATTGCCCCACGGTCTTCCTCTTGGTCCTGACTAATCCTGACGGGACACTGAACACATCACTGTATGCACCAAAAGCACAGAACAGGGAATAGTGCAGGGATGGGAACCCAAAGGGAGAAGCGTACACTGACAAGGCTGAGAACAGGCAGTGGGATACAAGACAGGAGGCGTACAAAGACTGGAGAGCAGCAAACTGATAAAGTACAGGATAAGCACAACTACGGCTGGGTTCACACGGGGCGGAATTTCCGTACGGACGGTCTGCATGGCAATTCCATGCGCGGCTCCTTATCCCAGGATTAGCCAGCAAAATGGACAAAAATCTTGTCCACACGCTGCGGCCAAATCGCACGATGACTGACATGGCACGGAATTCAATTCTACAGCACGTCAATTCTTTACTCTTTTCCGCAGCGGCGTCTCTCCTCTCTATGGGGAGAGAAATCAGCAGCGGAATGCCAACGCCAAAACCGCTCCAAAACCCGCAGCTAAAGGCCGTGGATTTTGAAGCTGCGTTTTTCCAACGGAATTCTTGCGGTTTTTCGGTGCAGCCATTCCACGAGAATTCTGCTGAAATTCCGTCCCGTGTGACCCCCGCCTAAGAAGACAAAGATGGGACCTTTGCTGGCTGTCAGAGGCAAACACACAACAACACTGAGGCAAAGAGGGAGGGTTCCCAGCTCAGCTAAATAGGGAGGTAATTACCAATGCCCTACAGCTGAGCTAGGATCACCGGAGCAGATAACCATGAAGTGCTGGAAAGAAATATGATGCAGTTTAAGTTGCATGGAAAGCAGGACAACGCCCACGTCTGCCAGAACCAGCAGGAGACAGACAAGTCTGAGCTGCAGCCCTAATAACAGCCCAGATGTTCTGTGGTCATGGATGAGTTATGTCTCCTTGCCTTGTCTTCTACGATATTGGAGGGAAATGAAGAAAGAAAAACTCCTGCCCTCGGGGAAACCTGTGGAAAAACTCCTGCCCGCGGGGAAACCTGTAGAACCACCAAACTGTAGAGCCCAGGTGTGCATAAAGACCACAAAGGAGAAGATGTGTTGTGACCAATGTATCACGGTGAGGGGGAAGGAAAGAGTGCTTTATTTGACAATAAGAGATGGTGCAAAGCGTCTCGGGGTCTCAAGGCTCCTTTCTCAAGCACAAAACTAAACATCGGTAACAGAATTTACAATGTGCCAGAGGAAAAGGCAGCGGGGCCGGATAAAAGGCGGCCATCAGCGTCACTGGATGTCGGTGCCGCCCGGACAGCAGTATATAGGGGGGGGGGGGGGGTACAATAATGGGGAAACAAACATTAAAAGGAAATCGGTCTACCTGCAATAAAGACAAGAATCAATGGACTCGTGTTACATGACGAGGGGCGCCGGGAGGGGAAACCACTGGATGATAGGAAGATCTGCAGCACAGAGGAGTGCAGCCTATATGGGAAGTCTGAATGTGTTACAGAGGCGGCAGCAGAGATGCAAAGAGACAGAGTGAGCGAAATGCCGCATGATGTGATGCCAAACTACAAGGTGCAGCAGCAAGAGATGCCAAATGGACATTGTGCGGTGGATGATTACCGAGTGAAATCATCTGTCTATGGCGGGAACATATATGAGCGGCCATAGCGATCATAAGATCTGGGGTGCTTACACCGGCAAATGCTGCTCCCCTGTGCGGAGCCTTCTATATAGCTCAGCAAGATGGCGCTGATACGCCAGAGGGCTCCATGATCTCATTAATGACCAGTAACATCTCCAACACATTATATGTCCCCCAGAGTGCAGCCAGTAACATCTCCAACACATTATATGTCCTCCAGAGTGCGGCCAGTAACATCTCCAACACATTATATGTCCCCCAGAGTGCAGCCAGTAACATCTCCAACACATTATATGTCCTCCAGAGTGCGGCCAGTAACATCTCCAACACATTATATGTCCCCCAGAGTGCAGCCAGTAACATGTCCAACACATTATATGTCCTCCAGAGTGCGGCCAGTAACATCTCCAACACATTATATGTCCTCCAGAGTGCGGCCAGTAACATCTCCAACACATTATATGTCCCCCAGAGTGCAGCCAGTAACATGTCCAACACATTATATGTCCCCTAGAGTGCGGCCAGTAACCTCTCCAACAGATTATATGTCCCCCAGAGTGCGACCAGTAACATCTCCAACACATTATATGTCCCCCAGAGTGCAGCCAGTAACATCTCCAACACATTATATGTCCCCCAGAGTGCAGCCAGTAACATCTCCAACACATTATATGTCCCCCAGAGTGCAGCCAGTAACATCTCCAACACATTATATGTCCCCCAGAGTGCGGCCAGTAACATCTCCAACACATTATATGTACCCAGAATGCGGCCAGTAACATCTCCAACACATTATACGTCCCCCAGAGTGCAGCCAGTAACATCTACAACACATTATATGTCCCCCAGAGTGTGGCCAGTAACATCTACAACACATGCTATGTCCCCCAGAGTGCAGCCAGTAACATCTCCAACACATTATATGTCCCCCCAGAGTGCGGCCAGTAACATCTCCAACACATTATATGTCCTCCAGAGTGCAGCCAGTAACATCTCCAACACATTATATGTCCCCCAGAGTGCATCCAGTAACATCTCCAACACATTATATGTCACCCCAGAGTGCAGCCAGTAACATCTCCAACACATTATATGTCCCCCAGAGTCCGGCCAGTAAAATCTATAACACATTATATGTCATCCAGAGTGCAGCCAGTAACATCTACAACACATCATATGTCATCCAGAGTGCAGCCAGTAACATCTACAACACATTATATGTCCCCCAGAGTGTGACCAGTAACATCTCCAACACATTATATGTCCCCCAGAGTGCGGCGAGTAATGTCTACAACACATTATATGTCCCCCAGAGTGCGGCCAGTAAAATCTATAACACATTATATGTCCCCCAGAGTGCGGCCAGTAACATCTACAACACATTATATGTCCCCCAGAGTGCGACCAGTAACATCTCCAACACATTATATGTCCCCCAGAGTGCAGCCAGTAACATCTCCAACACATTACATGTCCCCCAGAGTGCAGCCAGTAACATCTATAACACATTATATGTCCCCACAATGCGGCCAGTAACATCTCCAACACATTATATGTCCACAAGAGTGCAGCCAGTAACATCTCCAACACATTATATGTCCCCCAGAGTGCAGCCAGTAACATCTCCAACACATTATGTCCCCCAGAGTGCAGCCAGTAACATCTACAACACATTATATGTCCTGCAGAGTGCGGCCAGTAACATCTCCAACACATTATATGTACCCAGAATGCGGCCAGTAACATCTCCAACACATTATACGTCCCCCAGAGTGCAGCCAGTAACATCTACAACACATTATATGTCCCCCAGAGTGTGGCCAGTAACATCTCCAACACATTATATGTCCCCCAGAGTGCAGCCAGTAACATCTCCAACACATTATATGTCCCCCAGAGTGCAGCCAGTAATATATACAACACATTATATGTCCCCCAGAGTGCAGCCAGTAACATCTCCAACACATTATATGTCCCCCAGAGTGCAGCCAGTAACATCTCCAACACATTATATGTCCCCCCAGAGTGCGGCCAGTAACATCTCCAACACATTTTTTGTCCCCCAGAGTCCGGCCAGTAAAATCTATAACACATTATATGTCATCCAGAGTGCAGCCAATAACATCTATAACACATTATATGTCCCCCAGAGTGTGGCCAGTAACATCTACAACACATGCTATGTCCCCCAGAGTGCAGCCAGTAACATCTCCAACACATTATATGTCCTCCAGAGTGCAGCCAGTAATATCCCCAACACATTATACGTCCCCCAGAGTGCAGCCAGTAACATGTACAACACATTATATGTCCCCTAGAGTGCGGCCAGTAACATCTCCAACACATTATATGTCTTCCAGAGTGCAGCCAGTAACATCTCCAACACATTATACGTCCCCCAGAGTGCAGCCAGTAACATCTACAACACATTATATGTCCCCCAGGGTGCAGCCAGTAACATCTATAACACATTATATGTCCCCCAGAGTGCGGCCAGTAACATCTCCAACACATTATATGTCCTCCAGAGTGCAGCCAGTAACATCTACAACACATTATATGTCCCCCAGGGTGCAGCCAGTAACATCTATAACACATTATATGTCCCCCAGAGTGCGGCCAGTAACATCTCCAACACATTATATGTCCCCCAGAGTGCAGCCAGTAACATCTCCAACACATATGTACCCAGAATGCGGCCAGTAACATCTCCAACACATTATACGTCCCCCAGAGTGCAGCCAGTAACATCTACAACACATTATATGTCCCCCAGAGTGTGGCCAGTAACATCTACAACACATTATATGTCCCCCAGAATGCAGCCAGTAACATCTATAACACATTATATGTCCCTCGGAGTGCAGCCAGTAACATCTCCAACACATTATATGTCCCCCAGAGTGCAGCCAGTAACATCTCCAACACATTATATATCCCCCAGAGTGCAGCCAGTAACATCTACAACACATTATATGTCCCCCAGAGTGCGCCAGTAACATCTCCAACACATTATATGTCCCCCCAGAGTGCGGCCAGTAACATCTCCAACACATTATATGTCCCCCAGAGTGCGGCCAGTAACATCTCCAACACATTATATGTCCTCCAGAGTGCGGCCAGTAACATCTCCAACACATTATATGTCCCCCAGAGTGCAGCCAGTAACATGTCCAACACATTATATGTCCCCTAGAGTGCGGCCAGTAACATCTACAACACATTATATGTCCCCCAGAGTGTGGCCAGTAACATCTACAACACATTATATGTCCCCCAGAGTGCAGCCAGTAACATCTATAACACATTATATGTCCCTCGGAGTGCAGCCAGTAACATCTCCAACACATTATATGTCCCCCAGAGTGCAGCCAGTAACATCTCCAACACATTATATATCCCCCAGAGTGCAGCCAGTAACATCTCCAACACATTATATGTCCCCCAGAGTGCGCCAGTAACATCTCCAACACATTATATGTCCCCCCAGAGTGCGGCCAGTAACATCTCCAACACATTATATGTCCCCCAGAGTGCGGCCAGTAACATCTCCAACACATTATATGTCCCCCCAGAGTGCGGCCAGTAACATCTCCAACACATTATATGTCCCCCAGAGTGCGGCCAGTAAAATCTATAACACATTATATGTCATCCAGAGTGCAGCCAGTAACATCTACAACACATTATATGTCCCCCAGAGTGCAGCCAGTAACATCTCCAACACATTATATGTCCCCCAGAGTGCAGCCAGTAACATCTATAACACATTATATGTCCCCACAATGCGGCCAGTAACATCTCCAACACATTATATGTCCCCCAGAGTGCAGCCAGTAACATCTCCAACACATTATATGTCCCCCAGAGTGCAGCCAGTAACATCTCCAACACATTATATGTCCCCCAGAGTGTGGCCAGTAACATCTACAACACATGCTATGTCCCCCAGAGTGCAGCCAGTAACATCTCCAACACATTATATGTCCTCCAGAGTGCAGCCAGTAATATCTCCAACACATTATACGTCCCCCCAGAGTGCAGCCAGTAACATGTACAACACATTATATGTCCCCTAGAGTGCGGCCAGTAACATCTCCAACACATTATATGTCCCCCCAGAGTGCGGCCAGTAACATCTCCAACACATTATATGTACCCAGAATGCGGCCAGTAACATATCCAACACATTATCCGTCCCCCAGAGTGCAGCCAGTAACATCTACAACACATTATATGTCCCCCAGAGTGTGGCCAGTAACATCTACAACACATTATATGTCCCCCAGAGTGCAGCCAGTAACATCTATAACACATTATATGTCTCTCGGAGTGCAGCCACTAACATCTACAACACATTATATGTCCCCCAGAGTGCAGCCAGTAACATCTACAACACATTATATGTCCCCCAGAGTGCGGCCAGTAACATCTCCAACACATTATATGTCCCCCCAGAGTGCGGCCAGTAACATCTCCAACACATTATATGTCCCCCAGAGTGCGGCGAGTAATGTCTACAACACATTATATGTCCCCCAGAGTGCGGCCAGTAAAATCTATAACACATTATATGTCCTCCAGAGTGCAGCCAGTAACATCTCCAACACATTATATGTCCCCCAGAGTGCGGCCAGTAACATCTCCAACACATTATATGTACCCCAGAGTACAGCCAGTAACATCTCCAACACATTATATGTCCCCCAGAGTGCAGCCAGTAACATCTCCAACACATTATATGTCCTCCAGAGTGCAGTCAGTAACATCTCCAACACATTATATGTCCCCCAGAGTGCAGCCAGTAACATCTCCAACACATTATATGTCATCCAGAGTGCATCCAGTAACATCTCCAACACATTATATGTCCCCTAGAGTGCAGCCAGTAACATCTCCAACACATTATATGTCCCCCAGAGTGCAGCCAGTAACATCTCCAACACATTATATATCCCCCAGAGTGCAGCCAGTAACATCTACAACACATTATATGTCCCCCAGAGTGCGCCAGTAACATCTCCAACACATTATATGTCCCCCCAGAGTGCGGCCAGTAACATCTCCAACACATTATATGTCCCCCAGAGTGCGGCCAGTAACATCTCCAACACATTATATGTCCCCCCAGAGTGCGGCCAGTAACATCTCCAACACATTATATGTCCCCCAGAGTGCGGCCAGTAAAATCTATAACACATTATATGTCATCCAGAGTGCAGCCAGTAACATCTACAACACATTATATGTCCCCCAGAGTGCAGCCAGTAACATCTCCAACACATTATATGTCCCCCAGAGTGCAGCCAGTAACATCTATAACACATTATATGTCCCCACAATGCGGCCAGTAACATCTCCAACACATTATATGTCCCCCAGAGTGCAGCCAGTAACATCTCCAACACATTATATGTCCCCCAGAGTGCAGCCAGTAACATCTCCAACACATTATATGTCCCCCAGAGTGTGGCCAGTAACATCTACAACACATTATATGTCCCCCAGAGTGCAGCCAGTAACATCTCCAACACATTATATGTCCTCCAGAGTGCAGCCAGTAATATCTCCAACACATTATACGTCCCCCAGAGTGCAGCCAGTAACATGTACAACACATTATATGTCCCCTAGAGTGCGGCCAGTAACATCTCCAACACATTATATGTCCCCCCAGAGTGCGGCCAGTAACATCTCCAACACATTATATGTACCCAGAATGCGGCCAGTAACATATCCAACACATTATCCGTCCCCCAGAGTGCAGCCAGTAACATCTACAACACATTATATGTCCCCCAGAGTGTGGCCAGTAACATCTACAACACATTATATGTCCCCCAGAGTGCAGCCAGTAACATCTATAACACATTATATGTCTCTCGGAGTGCAGCCACTAACATCTACAACACATTATATGTCCCCCAGAGTGCAGCCAGTAACATCTACAACACATTATATGTCCCCCAGAGTGCGGCCAGTAACATCTCCAACACATTATATGTCCCCCCAGAGTGCGGCCAGTAACATCTCCAACACATTATATGTCCCCCAGAGTGCGGCCAGTAAAATCTATAACACATTATATGTCCTCCAGAGTGCAGCCAGTAACATCTCCAACACATTATATGTCCCCCAGAGTGCGGCCAGTAACATCTCCAACACATTATATGTACCCCAGAGTACAGCCAGTAACATCTCCAACACATTATATGTCCCCCAGAGTGCAGCCAGTAACATCTCCAACACATTATATGTCCTCCAGAGTGCAGTCAGTAACATCTCCAACACATTATATGTCCCCCAGAGTGCAGCCAGTAACATCTCCAACACATTATATGTCATCCAGAGTGCATCCAGTAACATCTCCAACACATTATATGTCCCCTAGAGTGCAGCCAGTAACATCTCCAACACATTATATGTCCCCCAGAGTGCAGCCAGTAACATCTCCAATAAAGCAATCCCTCACACATCGATGTCAAGGAGTTATGAAGCTTGCAATAGGCCGATAATAATCGCTCATTTCTTCAGGCTCCTTTCTGATCCCCTCTGTGTGATGCTGAGGGTTAGATCCCTTTGTCCGTTGTCACCGTATCAATTTGCTTCCAACCAGTGTGACTGACGAAGAAAAAGGAACAGAGAGCGACAGCGTGTTGTAGCGGCGTATTGGGTTGTAGCAGCGTGTTGTAGAGGTGTAGCAGCGAGCTGAAGTGTTGTAGCGGCGTATTGTATTATTATAGCGGCATGTTTTAGTGTTGTTGCAGTGTGTTGTAGAGTTGTAGCAGTGTGTCGAAGTGTCGTAGAGGTGTGTTGTAGCCTTGTGTTTTAGTGTTGTAGCGGTGTGCTGTACAGTTGTAGCGGCGTGTTGTAGTGGCATGTTTTAGTGTTGCAGCGGCGTGTCATATTGTTGTAGTGGCGTTTCCTCGTAGTGTTGTAGCAGCATGTCGTACATTTGTAGCGGCATGTCGTAGAGTTTTAGTGTTATAGCGGCACGTCGTAGTTTTCTAGCGGTGTGTTGCAGCTGTGTGTCGTACTGATGTAGTGGTGTGTCGTAGAGGTGAAGCGGCCTATCATAGTGTTGTAGCGGTGTGTTGTAGAGGGATAGCGGCCTGTCATAGAGTTGTAGTGGTGTGTCGTAGTGCTGTAGCGTCGTGCTGTAGTGTTGTAGCAGCATATCGTAGAGGTGTATCGTCGTATTGTAGAAGCGTATCGTAGATGTGTGGCATCATGCTATAGTTTTGTAGCGGCGCGTTTGGTGAGGTGAAGCGTCGTGCTGTAGTGTTCTAGCGGCATGTTGTAGTGTTGTAGTGGCATGTTTCAGTGTTGTAACGGCCTGTCGTAGAGGTGTAGCGTCGTGCTGTAGTGTTCTAGCAGTGTGTCGTAGGATTGTGTCGTAGAGCTGTAGCCTTGTGCTGTAGTGTTGTAGTGGCATGCTGTAGTGTTGTAGCGGTGTGTCGTAGAGGTGTAGCGTCATGCTGTAGTGTTGTAGCGGCGTGTCGTAGTGTTGTAGCGGTGTGTTCAGTGCTGTAGAGGTGTAGCGGTGTGTCGTAGTGTTGTCGCGGTCTGCTGTAGTGTTGTAGCGGCGAGTCGTAGCGGTGTGTTTAGTGCTGTAGAGGTGTAGCGGCATATTGTAGAGTTGTAGCGCCGTCCTATAGTGTTTTAGCGGTGTTCTGTAGTATTGTAGCGGCGTGTCGTAGTTTTGTAGCGGAGTGTCGTAGTGTTGTAGCGGTGTTTCGTAGAGGTGTAGCATTGTGCTGTAGTTTTGTAGCAGCGCGTCGTAGTGTTGTAGCATCATGCTGTAGTGTTTTAGCGGTGCGTCGTAGAATAATATCGGCGTGTCGTAGAGGTGTAGCGGCATGCTGTAATGTTGTAGTGATGTGTCATAGAGGTGTTGCGTCATTTTGTAGTGTTGTAGCAGCGTGTCGTAATGTTTCAGCGGTGTGTTTATTGCTGTAGTGTTGTAGCGGCGTGTCGTAGAGGTGTAGCATTGTGCTGTAGTGTTGTAGCGCCGTCCTGTAGTGTTCTAGCAGCATCTCGTAGTGTTGTAGCGGTGTGCTGTAGTATTGTAGCGGCGTGTCGTAGTGTTGTAGCGGTGTGCTGTAGTGTTGTAGCGGTGTTTCGTAGAGGTGTAGCGTTGTGCTGTAGTTTTGTAGCAGCATGTCGTAGAGGTGTAGCGGCGTGTCATAGTGTTGTAGCGTCATGCTGTAGTGTTTTAGCGGCATGTCGTAGAGTAGTAGCGGTGTGTCGTAGAGGTATAGCGGTGTGTCGTAGAGGCATAGCGGTGTGTCGTAGAGGTATAGCGGTGTGTCGTAGAGGTATAGCGGTGTGCTGTAGAGGTGTAGCAGTGTGCCATAGTGTTGTAGCGTCGTGCTGTAGTGTTCTAGCGGTGTGTCGTAGTATTGTAGCGGCATGTCCTAGAGATGTAGCGACATGCTGTAGTGTTGTAGCGCTGTGTCGTAGTATTGTAGCGGCGTGTTGTAGAGGTGTAGCGGTGTGCTGTAGAGGTGTAGCAGTGTGTCGTAGAGGTGTAGCGGTGCACTGTAGTGTTGTAGCGGCGTGTCGTGGTGTCGTGCTGTAGCAGCATGTCGTAGAAGTTTAGCGGTGTGTTGTAGCGTTGTGCTGTAGTGTTGTAGAGGTGTGTCGTAGAAGTGTAGTTTCGTGCTGTAGAGTTGTAGCTGCGTGTTGTAGAGGTGTTTTGTAGCAGCGTTTTTTGTAGAGGTGTAGCGGTGTGTTGTAGCACAGTGCTGTAGTGTTGTAGCGTCGTAGAGGTGTAGCGGTGTGTTGTAGCGTCGTATTGTAGTGTTGTAGCGTTGTGTTGTCAAGGTGTAGCGGGGTGTTGTAGCACCATGTTGTAGTGTTGTAGAGGTGTGTTGTAGTGGTGTGTCGTAGAGGTGTAGCAGTGTGTCGTAGTGTTGTAGCGGTATGCTGTAGTGTTGTAGGGCCATGTCGTAGAGGTGTAGCAGTGTGTCGTAGAGGTATAGCAGTGTGTCGTAGAGGTACAGCGGCATGCTGTAGAGGTGTAGCAGTGTGTCGTAGTGTTGTAGCATCTATCGGTAGTGTTGTAGCCGTGTGTCGTCGAGGTGTAGCGGGGTGTTGTAGTGTCATGTTGTAGTGCTGTAGCGGCGTGTTGTAGAGGTGTGTTGTAGCAGTGTGTCGTAGTGTTGTAGCGGTGTGCTGTAGTGTTGTAGGGGCGTGTCGTAGAGGTGTAGCGGTGTGTCGTAGAGGTATAGCAGTGTGTCGTAGAGGTATAGCAGTGTGTCATAGAGGTACAGCGGCATGCTGTAGAGGTGAAGCAGTGTGTCGTAGTGTTGTAGCATCTAGCGGTAGTGTTGTAGCGGTGTGTAGTAGCAGTGTAGTGGTGTGTTGTAGCTGCGTGTCGTAGAGGTGTAGTGGTGTTTTGTAGCGTCGTGCTGTAGTGTTGTAGCGGCGTGTCGTAGAGGTGTAGCGGTGTGTTGTAGCGTCGTGCTGTAGTGTTGTAGTGGCGTGTCGTAGAGGTGTAGCGGTGTGTTGCAGTGCTGTGCTGTAGTGTTGTAGCGGCGTGTCGTAGAGGTGTAGCAGTGTGTTGCAGCGTCGTGCTGTAGTGTTGTAGCGGCATGTCATAGAGGTGTAGCAGTGTGTTGTAGCGTCATGCTGTAGTTTGTAGCGTTGTGGTGTAGCGTCGTGCTATAGTGTTGTAGTGACGTGTCATATAGGTGTAGCAGTGTGGTGTAGCTTCGGGCTGTAGCGTTGTGTTGTAGCGGCGTGTCGTAGAGGTGTAGCGTCGTGCTGTAGTGTTGTAGCGTTGAGTTGTAGCGGCGTGTCATAGAGGTGTAGCATTGTAGTGTAGCGTCATGCTGTAGTGTTGTAGCGTTGTGTTCTAGCGGCGTATCGTAGAGGTGTAGCGTTGTAGTTTAGCGGCGTGCTGTAGTGTTGTAGCGTTGTGTTCTAGCGGCGTATCGTAGAGGTGTAGCGTTGTAGTGTAGCGTCGCGTTGTAGCGTTGTGTTGTAGCGGCGTGTCGTAGAGGTGTAGCGTTGTAGTGTAGCATCGTGTTGTAGCGTTGTGTTGTAGCGGCGTGTCGTAGAGGTGTAGCGTTGTAGTGTAGCGTCGTGCTGTAGTGTTGTAGCGTTGTGTTGTAGCGGTGTGTCAACGAGGTGTAGCGTTGTAGTGTAGCGTTGTGCTGTAGTGTTGTAGCGTTGTGTTGTAGCGGTGTGTCGTAGAGTTGTAGCGTTGTAGTGTAGCCTCGTGCTGTAGTGTTGTAGCGGCGTGTCGTAGAGTTGTAGCGTTGTAGTGTAGCGGCGTGCTGTAGTGTTGTAGCGGCGTGTCGTAGAGTTGTAACGTTGTAGTGTAGCCTCGTGCTGTAGTGTTGTAGCGGCGTGTCGTAGAGTTGTAGCGTTGTAGTGTAGCCTCGTGCTGTAGTGTTGTAGCGGCGTGTCGTAGAGTTGTAGCGTTGTAGTGTAGCGGCGTGCTGTAGTGTTGTAGCGGCGTGTCGTAGAGTTGTAGCGTTGTAGTGTAGCCTCGTGCTGTAGTGTTGTAGCGGCGTGTCGTAGAGTTGTAGCGTTGTAGTGTAGCCTCTTGCTGTAGTGTTGTAGCGGCGTGTCGTAGAGTTGTAGCGTTGTAGTGTAGCGGCGTGCTGTAGTGTTGTAGCGTTGTGTCGTAGCGGCGTGTCGTAGAGTTGTAGCGTTGTAGTGTAGCGTCGTGCTGTAGTGTTGTAGCGTTGTGTTGTAGCGGCGTGTCGTAGAGGTGTAGCGTTGTAGTGTAGCGTCGTGTTGTAGCGTTGTGTTGTAGCGGCGTGTCGTAGAGGTGTAGCGTTGTAGTGTAGCGTCGTGCTGTAGTGTTGTAGCGTTGTGTTGTAGCGGTGTGTCAACGAGGTGTAGCGTTGTAGTGTAGCGTCGTGCTGTAGTGTTGTAGCGGCGTGTCGTAGAGGTGTAGCGTTGTAGTGTAGCGTTGTGCTGTAGTGTTGTAGCGTTGTGTTGTAGCGGTGTGTCGTAGAGTTGTAGCGTTGTAGTGTAGCCTCGTGCTGTAGTGTTGTAGCGGCGTGTCGTAGAGTTGTAACGTTGTAGTGTAGCCTCGTGCTGTAGTGTTGTAGCGGCGTGTCGTAGAGTTGTAGCGTTGTAGTGTAGCCTCGTGCTGTAGTGTTGTAGCGGCGTGTCGTAGAGTTGTAGCGTTGTAGTGTAGCGGCGTGCTGTAGTGTTGTAGCGGCGTGTCGTAGAGTTGTAGCGTTGTAGTGTAGCCTCGTGCTGTAGTGTTGTAGCGGCGTGTCGTAGAGTTGTAGCGTTGTAGTGTAGCCTCGTGCTGTAGTGTTGTAGCGGCGTGTCGTAGAGTTGTAGCGTTGTAGTGTAGCGGCGTGCTGTAGTGTTGTAGCGTTGTGTCGTAGAGGCGTGTCATAGAGGTGTAGCGTTGTAGTGTAGCGTCGTGCTGTAGTGTTGTAGCGTTGTGTTGTAGCGGCGTGTCGTAGAGTTGTAGCGTTGTAGTGTAGCGGCGTGCTGTAGTGTTGTAGCGGCGTGTCGTAGAGTTGTAGCGTTGTAGTGTAGCCTCGTGCTGTAGTGTTGTAGCGGCGTGTCGTAGAGTTGTAGCGTTGTAGTGTAGCCTCGTGCTGTAGTGTTGTAGCGGCGTGTCGTAGAGTTGTAGCGTTGTAGTGTAGCGGCGTGCTGTAGTGTTGTAGCGTTGTGTCGTAGAGTTGTAGCGTTGTAGTGTAGCGGCGTGCTGTAGTGTTGTAGCGGCGTGTCGTAGAGTTGTAGCGTTGTAGTGTAGCGGCGTGCTGTAGTGTTGTAGCGTTGTGTCGTAGAGTTGTAGCGTTGTAGTGTAGCCTCGTGCTGTAGTGTTGTAGCGTTGTGTCGTAGAGTTGTAGCGTTGTAGTGTAGCCTCGTGCTGTAGTGTTGTAGCGGCGTGTCGTAGAGTTGTAGCGTTGTAGTGTAGCATCGTGCTGTAGTGTTGTAGCGGCGTGTCGTAGAGTTGTAGCGTTGTAGTGTAGCGGCGTGCTGTAGTGTTGTAGCGTTGTGTTGTAGCGGCGTGTCGTAGAGGTGTAGCGTTGTAGTGTAGCCTTGTGCTGTAGTGTTGTAGCGGCGTGTCGTAGAGTTGTAGCGTTGTAGTGTAGCGGCGTGCTGTAGTGTTGTAGCGTTGTGTCGTAGAGTTGTAGCGTTGTAGTGTAGCGGCGTGCTGTAGTGTTGTAGCGGCGTGTCGTAGAGTTGTAGCGTTGTAGTGTAGCGGCGTGCTGTAGTGTTGTAGCGTTGTGTCGTAGAGTTGTAGCGTTGTAGTGTAGCCTCGTGCTGTAGTGTTGTAGCGTTGTGTCGTAGAGTTGTAGCGTTGTAGTGTAGCCTCGTGCTGTAGTGTTGTAGCGGCGTGTCGTAGAGTTGTAGCGTTGTAGTGTAGCCTCGTGCTGTAGTGTTGTAGCGGCGTGTCGTAGAGTTGTAGCGTTGTAGTGTAGCCTCTTGCTGTAGTGTTGTAGCGGCGTGTCGTAGAGGTGTAGCGTTGTAGTGTAGCGTCGTGCTGTAGTGTTGTAGCGGTGTGTTTACTGCTGTCAGTGTCGCTACATTTCCTTTAGATTATAGTCATTACCAGATCATCAGATTGAGCCGTTTCCTCACTTAATGACACCCCGCTGCTTGTGACTCGGGAAACCTGCAGGTTCGCTAAAAGGAAAACGTTGCGGCGACGCTGTAATTATATGTTTGTGTTAATGTTCCTCTATGAAAAGTCTGTGAGTTATTTACTACAGAGCAAACAAACGCTGCCGCCGTCGCTGAAGCATTAATTAGTGGGATGCCACGGTGTCGCGGGATGATCCACCTGCGCAGTGCTGCTAGGACGTTGTCAGTAACGGGGGCCGGGGCGCCGCTGCCGCCTGTTGTCTGCGATCAGATATTTATCTCTTTGTGGGTATTATTACCGTTATATCGTGGATATGAATCTGTATTAGTGCGAGCCGCGACAAAGCCGGGGGATGGGATGGATGCGGTAAAAGGCACTTAATACGTAATTGCAAACATTAAGAAATGAGGGATTGCTACCTGGATAAGTAACAGCGGGGCTCGGGGACGGCGGCGCAGCGAGCGGATCCCAATATCTCCAGCTGCGGTTTATTTACTCACTAATTACAGGCGTAGATTGCAGTAATTAGTGTGGAGACGGCCGCGCAGTGCTGGCGCCGCCATGAGGCTCTGGATCTGAGCAGCTCGCCATCTGCACGGATGCGCCAGTAAGGACAGGGCACTAGGGGCACCTCAGCTTAATGGTCTGTCAGTAAGATGGCGATACAGCCACACGTTTTATATTCTTTCTGGCAGCGATGACCGAGGGGCTTGGAATGTGTCTGTGGTCGCCGTCATTACGTTTGTTGCACGTTTCTTTGTGGCAGCCATGGCTGATGACATTGACGGCCGTGAGTTTGGCGCGTTTTGAGATATAACAGTCCCGGGGAGGTGCTGCGGGATACAAGAATCGCAGCATGTTCTATTTTTTGGGCGAGATTAATGCGAGTGCGATGCGCATTTTTATTTTTCCCATTTAAATATCACGTGATTTTCGGTGGCATTAACCCCTTAAGGACACGGCCTTCTTTGGGGGGTTTTCTGGCAAAATGTGTCACAATTGTAGGGAAAATCACAAGTTTACAAGTGTGACATCAGATATGGCGCTCGGCCACGTGAATACAGCCTGAGTCACTAGCTCTCGAACCGGACGCAGCCTCCCGACCGCCGCGCTAATCGCGGTCCTACACCCTCATTGATCTCCGTGGGGCCTCGCAGACCTCCCTGGAATCAGACGTTTCTGACGCTGCGATCTTCGAAGTCTCTTCTATTTTTATGCAATTTCTCATTTCTGAGCGCACGCATCACCATGATGGGGTGATAAGGAGCGCCGTCAGACGCTGCACCGCGCGTTCAAAAACATCACTCAAAATGGTGTTAGCTATGCCGTGTTTCGAGTGACGTGTTTGGTACGCATGTGTCAGAGCGGCCTTAAAGTCCTTAGCTCTAAAAGTGCGCTTCACGTCTCGGAGCGTTAGCTGCGACCCAAGGCCCAGGAGCAATGGCGGCGGAGCGGGTCGGGGGTCAGTCTGGCCGTCTGCCTCCATTCAGAGTAAACAGGCAGACACTTGTAGATGAATGACTGCCTGTTCACAGGGGCGATGCAGCGGCAGACCAGTAATAAAGATCAGCGATCCATCCCTCCCTTGGTGTATTCACACCTAACAATTATCGCTCTAACGAGCGGTTTGCACAATTATTGCGCCACGTTAGAAAGCGTCAGTGAGGCCCAACATACATGTAATGCCTGTGTGCAGCAGCCTTGCCATGTTGTCATTGGCACATCTTACAGCACTCTGTGGCAGCTATGACTGAAGCCCCTTTTACATGGGACGATATTGCGCATATTGCTCGTTTGTTTCCATGGTGATTGTGCTCTGTGATAAATCAGTGATCGAAAATGATCGTCGTCGTGCCGCTACGTTGGCCCATGTGAACAGGCAGAGTTCTCTGGCGCACTGTGCCTCTGTGCACTGGCTGATGATCGCTGAGGTGGCCACTGCCTTGGGTGCGGCGCTGTCTGCTTCCTACATGCAAGCATTGACCTAGCAAGCAGCTGACCGGAGAGGGTCCTTGGTGACAGACCCCTGCCGATCTACTATGGATGACCTATTCTGAGGACTGGCTATCAGTAGTTCTCAGCCGGACAAGCCCTTCCAGGCATTCAGCCCCTCGTAGTACTGTTGCCCCATCCTCTGGGGTTGGAGACGGAATTGTAATACAAGGCTTCGCCCCCATTCCAATCAGTACTGCGAAGGTTACATGCAAGAGATACCCCTAAAGTCTAACTGGGCTCTCTAAAAGCTTTTGACAAATCCTAGGCGCATGTCGAGGGAGATGTCTGGGGGTCTGGGGGCCGGGACCCCACGATGGCTAGAAGGAGCCAGCTGAGGCTCTTGGGTAGGCTCTGTCTCCATGTATGGGCCCGTCACCGGCTAGTGACGGTGATCGCGCTCGGCGCTTCCGCTGCTTTGTTCTAGCGGTTGGTGAGGCTCTCAGCAGCCGGACCCCCAGAGGTTGGTGACCCCCAGCGATCCAGACTCCACATGTCCCTACGATACGTGAAAAGTCTTCAGAAACCGATGTATAACCAACCTCTATATAAGCCTGTTATCAGGACCGATGGCTGGATGGGATTTGTATGGTGCTGCGGGAGACTAGATAGGCAGGACTGCAGTAGAGGCCTTGCGGAGGGGAGCCAGGTGCCTCTCCGTCCCCCATTGCTCCCAAGCCCAAACAATTCTTACTTGTGTCACGGATTTTCTTAATGATTTTACATTTTCTTTCAGTTTTGTTTGGAAAGCTTCTGATTGGTCGGACTGTGAGATCTCATCGCTGACGACGGAGCAAGACGCCGCTGCTTCCCGCGCGGAGGACGCAGCACAGTGCGGTGGCGGCATTAAGACTCGTCAGGTGTTCTGTGTCCAACGTATCATGGAGTCCGGAGCCAACAAAGAAGGTCAGTGGGGTGAGCGTGCGGCCAGATCGCCATGATTAACCCCTTCACAACCAGCCTGTTTGTGCCCCAATGACTGGGGGGATTCTGGAAGTCTGGCGTGTGTCACTCCACCGGAGGAGACCTCCGTGAGGTTTAGCGCATCCCAGTGATCCTCCCCGCGTTCACCCGTTGTGCCTTGTACTTTATTTAGGGGGTAAACGTAGACGATACGATTTGTGTGTATTTATTAAAAATGGCAGAAATGGGGAACATTTTTAAAAGTCGTCTTTTTTCCATTTTTTCGCCCGCGGTGCGGGACGTTAGCGCACCGAGATTGTTCCGACATTTATTTCCGCTTGTTTACTTTATTTTAACTTCCATGTAGTTTCGTGTGGGTTACATTGTGCGGCACGGTTTGTGCACATGTTGGCGTGGAGCCGCGACAGACTTCACTGAAAGGCTGAAATCAGCTGCAAATCACAATCCGCCACGTGTGACCGACAGAAGGAAGGGTGCGACCACCTTGTAACTAACTGATTGTAGTGGAAGGGGTTAATGTGGGGTGTTGTACACACTGACAGGAGGTGGAGATACGGATATGTATAGTACAAACTCTGTGATTGGCTGTCAGCGATGACATCAGCAGGACCTGAACCAATCAAGTCCCGATGATGGAACCCAAGCAGATCGTTAACAACAGCCTGTCCGGGTGTTTTACCCGCTATGGGGGGCTATGATCAAGGGGGGGGGGGGGGGACATAAGTTTGTACACAAAGCCCCGGCAGCAGCAACGTAGGAGTTATTCCAGTCGTAAACATTTATCCTCCAACCAATGGATGTTAGATCTGTAGGACCGACCGCTGAGACAAGGAGCTCCCATTGACTATTGTGCAGCTTTAGGGCAGCCGCCAGAGGTTGGTAGCCTAGTATATGTGTATTAGACATCGGCGTGGGCGATGAAGAAGCTGTCGGGAAGTTGGTTTGAACTTGTTCTAAGTGAATTGAAGGGAAATGAAATGCCAATCGACGCCCAACATGGAGGCCAGAGTCTTTCTTAGAAGATATCGCTCGGTGGGACATATGAAGGGTGACATATGCAGCGGGCGGTGGTCTTGTGGAGGCTGTGGGGCTGACAACAGTTTGCTGGTCACTCTGGGATGACACTTGTACTTTACACAGTGTATAACCTTACGTGGTACTCACTGGATGGCGTGGCCTTGGACACCTGGCAGCATCGAGTCACCCGCCCCTCAGTCCTGGCCGTCAGCCGCCGTCTCCACACTGAGATGCCAGACGTCGTTGTTGCCATGATATACCAGTCTGTCCTGTTATGACTGGCTGGTGTCTATGTCAGGCCGATGGATTGTTACACCTGATGGAATGATATGATCTCATCCAACCAAACACAACATCGGCAACGCACTGTCTAAGAGATCATTGCGCTCTCCGTCCGTACGCCACGAGAGCTCCCCGCACACTTGCATTGGGTCCCATAATCCCAGGCTTGATTCCTACCAAATATCGCAGCCCCAGCTCCCCACTCATATCCGGGCTCATGGTCCTTGTCGTGGGCACACCGGGGGATTTCTACGGCTGACCTCTTACCTGCGCTGGTGGGTGGCATGCCCTCGACCACACATGATGCTATGCTCTCATGTAATTGGCACCCTAACTTCAGCCCCCAGATCTCAGGGCCCATTTGGTCCTCTTTGTCCCCTGGTCTTCAGGGTCCTCTTTGGCCCCGTTTAGGGTCCTAAAGCTGATCGCACCTGTAGTTGCATCTGCTGCTCTCTTCTGATGAAGTCCATTTATATCCAAGATGGCTGCCAGCAAGAGAGGGGCGAGGCTTCACTCTTGTGACTGGATATTCGTGCCAATGTTCGGTGGATGGATAGGGGGTATTTTACTGCACTTCTTCTTCTGTCGTCCCTCCAATTCACGGGTTCTGAGTTCAATTTTTGTTAATTCAAGATGGCCGATGCTGTCTTCAGATTACCTAATGCCCACAGTGGCCAATCAGAGAGCAGTGTGCATCAGATGGTTAGAAAGCCGCGGCAGCCATCTTGGACAGCAGAGCCGGCGGATTGGAGGGGCGGCAGAGAATGAACCAGCTGCCCGCCCATCCGGGACAGAATTATGTCCAGAAACTGCAGCGCCTCTTTAAATCCTTCCGACCTCCGCATTGTCCTATGCAGACTGAAGGAGTCGGATGAAGTCTAGGAGTCGCCCTGCTAACGAAATCTCACAGTCAGGGCTTCGTCAGACGGCCGCGTTCGTCCGGGTATTTGCGCATTACTAGAGAGAGAATGGAAGCATTGGTTGGTTCTCAGGAGCGCGTCTTGGAGGTAAAGAGAAGGACCTGATCCGTTTTCTCGTGTTTTGCGCAGCAAAGACTCGATAGACGTCTAGAGGAGGTGCGCAAATACGCAGGGGGACGAGAGAAACGCTGCGCAAAACACAGGGGAAAGAACCCATCCGGAGCTCGTTAGGCTAATTAGTCTTTTAATCCACGGAAGGGGTGTGTCACGCTGGTGTGAACTGGACCTGCGTGCGCAAAAGTACAGTAATATGCGCAGACAGGCGTGCAAATCTAACTCCTCCAACCTCATTCATGTGCAATAAGCTGCGGCGAGCGTTCCTGTGCATGCGGTCATATGAAGAAGCCTGCAGGCCGGCGGCGGACAGACGTGTTTCAGCATATTTTTGAGCACAGCAGAATCCCGTCCGCAAAACGCAGAGAGTAAAGCCGACCGATCCCATTCTGACTCCTCCTCTGGGTGGCGCGCTTCTCACAGAATAGGACCTGCTCTAAGAGCCGCACGGAGGCCGCCGGGAGGTGCGCAAACATGGACATCTGCACGCGACCACCGGCCCGCCTCAGGCTAATTATCTCTATCAGGGCAGGGTGATTCCCCACCCGGTGGACGAGCGGCGCCTGCGCAATTACACGCGGTATATGGACAGGCACACGCGCAAAATACTTCCAATCTCTGAACAAAAAGTTGCGCAGGAGCGAGCGTATTTTGATTTTCGCTCGTCTGTCGCCGCCCTGAGGCTGCATTCAGATAACAGTATGCATGCTGCGCCCAGCGCTCATTGAACAGCATGCAGTAGCGTCTGTACGTGCGGCGACTTATCAGTCCATGTGGAAAATTAGTCATGTGACTAGCCTCACCAGTACGTGGAATCACGGACCGCACGCGGCCGGAATATATGTCCGCCCCAATGGCCCTTATGGCGACGTGCGGCTTTCAGTCAGGGTAAAAGGAAAAGCAAATGTCTTAAACGGGTTGATGAGGACGGACAGGATCAGAAAAACATGGCGGCGTTTCCCACAACAGCACCACAGCTGCTTCCAGGTTGTGTCTGGTATTGCAGCTCACCCTCCTTCACCGCAATAGGACTGAGCTGCAATACCACAACCCAGGACAGGAGGCGCTGGAAGAAAGCAGCCATGTTTTTCTGGTCTTGTACATCCCCTTTAAATGCTACAAATGATTGGAGAGTCACCTGTGAGGGTAAACAATGTTGTTTTGGCGCAGCGAGGAGATTTTCCGCACTTTCAGTCCTCCGTCGTCTCTTTAGTGCATCTTCGCTCTGTAATTGGTTTACATTTTTCGAGCTTGTAAGATGAAAGTGGCGATTTAACACGGTGAACGCAGCTTTAATTAAAATTGATGGCCGTTGGAATAACTATTAAAGAAGCGCCGTGACGATCCATCGCGGCTCCTTCTAATCGAAAATCTCAAAATTATTAGACCGGCACAAGCGCGTTCCGTAATTTGCAATGTAAACACATCTTCTCCCCGGAATCTGAGACTGAGCCGTATGGGTTCATTAAATTATTCACTGCGATGTCTCCAAATAGTTTGTATTGTCAGATAAAAGGATGTTCTGAGTAATACCCGCTGATACGAGCCGAGCGCCGCTGCGCCCTGAAACAGTGGCAGCGAATAGCGGCTGAGCGCAGACGGAGGGGATTGTATCAGCCATCTATTGTCTCCGGATGGAAATTATTTTTACAAGTTCAATTTAATTGCTGAACAGAATGGGAGTTCTAGAAGGTGACGACTCGTCTGCTCCGCTACATTGTTGCATCGCTTTGTCTTCTGACCTTGAGGTGCGCCGCTAGATCAGAACGTGTCGCGGTGCACATTCTGTCCGGTCTGCCGCAGCAGCTTACCGAGGAGGTTGATATGTAACTTCATGGGGAAACATTCAGGAACAAGTAACCTGTCAATGGAAATGAGGCTGCTAGGCTAGGGTGGACACTGTGCTGGCAGGTTATTTGTGGAGGAATGGAGGGAATAGTGCTGTCTCTCCTGTGACTCACTGTTACGGTGTCCGTTTCCTTGCCAGTGTCCGCAGGGTCTGCTCTGTCTCAGAGTCCTTCTGGCGGGGTTGAAAGAGACTCCTCTTTGGCCTCCTGTACTCCCCTCTTGCTAGCTCCACGATTAGGCCTCCCCCATCACTGGGCTTCTCTTCCCCACTGGGACCGGCCCACACTAGACTAGCCTGGCTAGACCAGCCTAAGCTAGTCTCTCCCTACTCACTCCTAGTCTCTCTCTGTCTATTCTCTGACTCCCTAACCCCACCTATGCTCTGTCCTTTATACCTCACCCACTAACCAATCTTGGGCTACGGTGAAACCTCCTACCCAATCCCAGTCCTAGATAGGGGCGACTGACAAGTAACAGAGTGGGTTAGGGTGTATTCTGCACAGTCATGCAGGGTTAGTTTGAGAAGACACTAGACATTAACTACTTAGTGATCCAGACAAGGCCAATACATATAGCAATGCATTAACACACACATATATATATACACACACCACGAGAGTTAGCTATGAAAGTGCTGTGGGACCCCCTCTCTGGGGTACTGCACTGCTTCATTGAATATTATGGGACTGTGTGCTATCTGTGTGTCGTCCATTATTTTCAAGTCCGACACAAGGATAAAGGAACGCTATTGTGACAGAACCCTTTAATTCAGCTGCCGTCACTTGGAATCTGTCAAGTGGGTGGTCTCCTCCACTCACTGCCAATGGCCTAGGGTAAGTGGACACTTATCCGGGTTGCTCCTCCCATTGACAGTGAGTGGAAATTGGCACCCACTTGGCAGATTCAAAGTACCAAGAGGCGAATCTAACACAGGTCGGTGCGGGTGAAGGGGTACGAAGAAGAAGTGAGATAGAGTTAGGGAAGCCCCTGTAGCAGGCCCAGCGGAGCGGGGGATGTGGCAGGTCCACTTTAACCCCTTATTGACCAAGCCTGTTTGCGCCTTAATGACCAACTAATTTTTCTATTTTCTTCCATCATCACATTCCAGAACTTATTACCTCGTCCATCCCCACGGCCGGACCAGACTGTGTTCTTACAGGACAAGCTGTAGTTTTAACAGCATCATTTGGGGTACATATAATGTATTATTTAACTTAGGGGGATTAGAGGAAAAAAAATTCCACCATTTGTTTTATTAAATTTTATTTTTACGAAAATCAGGTGCAAAACCAACCTTCCGAACCTTCTGAACCTTCTTAACCTTCTGAACCTTCTTAACTTTCCGAACCTTCCTAACCTTCCGAACCTTCCGAACCTTCCGAACCTTCCTAACCTTCTGAACCTTCTTAACCTTCCGAACCTTCTTAACTTTCCGAACCTTCTTAACCTTCTTAACCTTCTGAACCTTCCGAACCTTCCGAACCTTCCTAACCTTCCTAACCTTCCTAACCTTCTGAACCTTCTTAACCTTCTGAACCTTCTGAACCTTCTTAACCTTCTGAACCTTCTTAACCTTCCGAACCTTCTGAACCTTCCTAACCTTCCGAACCTTCCGAACCTTCCGAACCTTCCGAACCTTCCTAACCTTCTGAACCTTCTGAACCTTCTGAACCTTCTTAACCTTCCGAACCTTCCGAACCTTCCTAACCTTCCGAACCTTCCGAACCTTCCGAACCTTCCTAACCTTCCTAACCTTCCGAACCTTCCGAACCTTCCTAACCTTCCGAACCTTCTGAACCTTCCTAACCTTCCTAACCTTCCTAACCTTCCGAACCTTCTGAACCTTCCTAACCTTCTGAACCATCTTAGCCTTCTTCTCCGGCGGCAACAAGTTCAGCTTTGTTATGTTTTACTATTTTTGTACACACAAAGAAAACTTTTTTTTTTAAAGATCTTCTTTTGTGTCGCCGTATTCCAAGAGGCAGAGTATCGTTATTGTTCCATCGCCGGCGCTCAACGGGGATCGCTGTTTTTTGCAGGATGAGCTTTATTCATCATTTATCCAATTTTTGGGACCAGATGACAGTTTGATTGGTCTATATTCCATTTTTCTCTAGAGTCCAGATTAACAACCTGCAGCTCCGACATGTTTGGTACTTTTATTTTTAACGCCGTTCACCATGATATGTGAAACTATTTCTGCAGGCCGGTACCATCGCATCAACGCCAAATGTATGCAGGTTTTTTGTCCTTGAAATCCGTGAAGCGTGCGCCCCATGGATTTACATTGGTTATTCAGACGCAGATTTTCACGCAATCGTATTTGTGTATGTAAAATTTATGTGCGCAAAACACAGAGAATAGAACCCAATGATGTCAGTTGATTGGTTCTCACGAACGTGTTTGGCATCTGCATTTTGCGCAAAAATAGGACCTCCTACCTGCAGGTCCAGAAGAGGAGAGACGTCTTCTGCCGCTGTTTGGTGCACACAGAGGATTGTCTTAGTAGAGAAGAGCGCAGTCCAGAGGGGGCTTCACAACATAGAGCTGTCCAGACTAACTGGGGGTCTTCTATGACTCGGGGGCTCGATATGAAGGAAAACCATATTCACAAACCATAAATATTGCGCCAATATCAGGCACGCTGGCGGCTCCGATCACGCATGAAGCTCTAGAAGTAACACATTACTTGCTGGCATTTTCAGACTCATTTGCTTGTGAAATACTCAAATGTCGCTAAGCGCTGGAAATAATTACGTTTGTGCGACCGGCAAATGACTAGTTCATTTAAGCGTCTGTCCTTCCCTGGAGATCGTCCCTCGGAGAGAGGAGATAGAACTTTATAACCCGCTTCATCGTCCCCAGCTGGTGAAAATGAACTGAAAATGATTGCAAATGGCACAATTCAAACTTTTGGCAGAACATTGATATTAGGCTGTGGAATAATTGAATTTGCTGTCATCTGCTCGGCGGTTCTGCGGTCGGTGACTCCCAGGCAGAGTTTAGTGCAGCAAACAAGGAGGTTTTATTGAGGTGTCTGCAGATCAATGGCTGGAACAGATGTACAACGTAGATTATCTGAGGCTGGGGGTAATAAAACGCGCCGCGAGCCACCACTTACCCGTCTAGGGGAATCCCTTTAATCTGGGCATTGGATAGTCAAGAAGTTATCATAGTCCAGTACTTGCTTCCAGGGTTATTTGCTACAACTCAGGGGCCCAGTATATGTAAATGGGGCCGCTCCTAATGTTTGGTACTTTGAGTAAAACAGGATCATCTTTATGACTGCAGACGCACAGGGTGTCAGCCACCAGCTTATAGGAGGCACCAGGCAGATAGAGGCTGGGGGCAATTACCCCTTCTAGGTCCACCTGGCCAAATGATCTTCTTCCTCTGATCTTCTCCCCTCAATACAATCCTCCTTTTGTACTCACACCTTCTCCTTCTCACCACACTGTCTTTCACTCTACTACTCTTAGCTTGTTCCTTCCTCTTCACTCCCCAACTCTCAAATTCTTACTCCAGCTACTCAGCTCTGACAGGAATCAACCAGCCCATGTGGAGAGTTGCTCCACCAATCAGCGACTCTCTCACCCCTAACTGTCCTGCCATTCAATCATTGTGTCAGGGATCAAACCAGGGATCTCCTGCACTCCAGCTGCTAGTTCTCACTGCTGAGCTATCCAGCCGGTGGACAGTTTCCTTGCATGACTCTCAGCCTTATTCCCTAATTCCAGTTACTTATTTCCTGCCTCCAGCTCCTGACCCCGCCTTTGACTGTCCCTCTGACTTATGACCCGACATCTGTCCAAATGTGTTTAAATATTGTGGAGGTTTGGTAGGGAAATCAAAGGAGTTGTGAGTGCCGAGGGCAGATGTCTTGTGTGCAGGCAGGTCGATCTGCGCACTGAAGATCTGCAGTCTGTGTCGTGACCACATGGCTACCCGACAGCAGCGCAGCTGGAGCGGGTGTTGGGTGGGACTCCAGGGTGAGTGCTGCAGGGCTCAGGGAGTGGGCACTAGAGAGCCCGGGGCTCTTTTTCCCAGACTTGGTCTTCATGTTTAGGCTGGTGGCTAGTTTTAAATGGCTAGCTTCAGAGCATTATGCCCATGGGCTTCTGGGCACGTCCTGGCCATCTTCATATTACAGGAGGAATCGGATTTAAAGGAGTCATCTACTTGTAAACCATTGATGGGTTCTCTGCAGGATAGTACATGGATAGTGTCTGCCGCCCAGGATCCTCTCCAATCAGCTGCTCATCAGGCTAGTGTGCTCGTGCACAGATCTGCTTTCTGTAGGAAATAGAGAGCTCTGTTCCCAGTGTAGTGGCCAAGCTTGGTATTACCTCCACAATGGGAACTTTGCCTGTAATATCAAGCCTATCAAGATGGATTCTTAATTGTGCCTATCTTTCGACAAGGTGGAACACCGGTGATGGGGGGTATCAATGGCGACGGGAACAGAAGCTTCTCCATGGAGAGAGTTCTGGATTTGCAGCACGGCAGGAATCCATCCAGTAGTCGGTTGCGTTCTATCCCAGCTGAACTGAAGAGGCGGCTGTGGCCTGAAAACACGTTTTTCTGCTGATTTTAAGATTTCATCCAATAAAAAGTTACTATTTATTCTTTAATCGTTACCTCGTTTTGGAGAGTTGCGCCTTGTGGCCAATTTTTAGCTACTTCTCATACGTTCCGTGTAAAAGAGGCTTTAGTCGTTGACTGGAGCAGCCATAAAGTGCTCACCTGCTGCTGCAGTCTGTCCAGGAAGGAAGTGTGTGTCTCCAATATCGGTCTCATTAGATTAGTCGGTTTGGCCGTCTCCTTGCCATCGCTGATTGGCCCTTCCAGACCCGTTGCAGACAGCAGCTCTCAGCCCCTCCTCTGGCGCACTGAGCATGCTCAGTTCCGTTATGCCAAATTATTTCCCACACTACGATGTTGGTGCAATATTTGGCACATCGTTGCCATTACATCTCTATGGCAACGTAACACATTGGGGTGAGTCCCTTACAGGACAATGTGAGATCCAGCAATGTCCTTGATGCTCATATTACCCCAAACTGGAAGAGGAAAGGGGCTTTACGAGACCTAAAACAAAAAAGTTAGAAAAGGCTTAAAATGAACAAGAATTGCATACTTGACTATCCTGGTGGCTCTCCGTCCAGCGCTGCAGCTCACCGCACGGAACACGGAAGAAGTGGCGGGCGGTCGCATGCCGTTCATTGTGCAGTTGATCACTCAGCCAGTCACAGGCTTCAGCGGCTGTAGAAGAATCCCCACTGGAGCCTGAGAGGCGCTGAGCGGTCACCGGCACAATGAGGGCACGCGACCACCCGACGCTCCCTCCGGGATCTGTGCGGCGGGCATCAGGATAGACGAGTAGTCAACTTTTCTTCATTAGCCCTTCCAACGTTTTCTGTAGATCTCAGAAAGCCCTTTCAGTGATGACCTGGCTGAGCGTTGTCTATGTGGGACTAATGAGCTTTATACATCTATTAAAGGAGATGTCCCGAGGCAGCAAGTGGGTCTATACACTTCTGTATGGCCATAATAATGCACTTTGTAATATACATTGTGCATTAATTATGAGCCATACAGAAGTTATAAAAAGTTTTATACTTACCTGCTCCGTTGCTGGCGTCCTCGTCTCCATGGTGCCGACTAATTTTCGGCCTCCGATGGCCAAATTAGCCGCGCTTGCGCAGTCCGGGTCTTCTGTAGTCTTCTATGGAGCCGCTCGTGCCAGAGAGCGGCTCCGTGTAGCTCCGCCCCGTCACGTGCCGATTCCAGCCAATCAGGAGGCTGGAATCGGCAGTGGACCGCACAGAAGAGCTGCGGTCCACGAAGGCAGAGGATCCCGGCGGCCATCTTCAGCAGGTGAGTATGAAGACGCCGGACCGCCGGGATTCAGGTAAGCGCTGTGCGGGTGGGTTTTTTAACCCCTGCATCGGGGTTGTCTCGCGCCGAACGGGGGGGGGGTTTAAAAAAAAAAAAACCCGTTTCGGCGCGGGACATCTCCTTTAAAGGGGTATTCCAGTTATGAAGCAAATTTTCAAAAATTCCAGCTATGAAAGGTGTTTATGCCCAGCTGGTTGTGGGTATAACTTGGGCAACCACCACCTTCTCCTGTCCTGATGTTTCCCTACATCGCTATTGTTCAATATGGCCGCCACATCCTTGCTGACACGCAGCTTGAAACTACATTTCCCACAATTCACTGCTCTGTACTTCCTTCCTGCACTGCCCTGTTATTGGTCAGCAAACCAGTCCAATCTGAGCTGTAGAGCTGGAATGCCTACTGGACGTAACCATGGCAACCTGGGAGTAAACACTTCAGAAGGTGATGGTTTATAGAGCGACGGACACAAAATACAAAGCAGAACCGCAGACTGTCCACGGCTTGACAGCAGAATCCCCTGTAAGTATGGCTAGGAGGTAGGTGGTCGGCGCTCGGCGGCGCGTGACGATAAGAACTTTGAGGCTAATGAATAGTTTTGCTTGGATTGGAGTTTCAGCCATTTGGCTCTTATCATCTCTGTATTGTGAGGATGTAATTAATGTAGGGAGCGTCCGCGTCTATTAATAAGAATTCTCCGGTTTTAGAAGCTTCTGGAAGTATTTTCAGTAGTTTGGCCGTTTTGTTCTTTTGTCGCGGCGCGCTGTATTACCGCACGATAATATCCTGCTAAATGATATTAATTAGCGAGAAGTTTCCCTATCGGCTCTCTGGGGGCCGGCGGCGGTTATTATGTAACTGCTTCAATAATCCTGTAATACGTGTAGAGCGGCGCTGTGGATGCGGAATGTCTTATGAGCTTGTAAATAAAGAGGGGAGAAAGTCGCACTTACTGAGGCCGCGTAAAGTTATAATAACTAGAATCCAAGATGTCGCGGCTCTGATGTGCTGTAAACTATTAAGAAACAAATCCAATTATTTTCAGCCTAGGGAAGATATCGCCCACATACGGCACCCGGCGCTCGCCGCCACTACGCCTACAGCACACGGCTCTGTCATGGGAAAATGATATATACTGCACTGCCTGTATTGTGCAGAAAGCAGCAAGGTAGCAGCATACCCACATCAGAACAGCTCATTACATAAATACAGCACCAGAACCAAGCTCAGTATATAGATACAGCACCAGAAAGCTCAGCAAATAAATACAGCACCGGAACCAAACTCCGTATATAGATACAGCACCAGAACCAAGCTTAGTACATAAATACAGCACCAGAACCAAGCTCAGTACATAAATACAGCACCAGAACCAAGCTCAGTACATAAATACAGCACTAGAAGCAAGCTCAGTACATAAATACAGCACCAGAACCAGGCTTAGTACATAAATACAGCACCAGAACCAAGCTCAGTATATAGATACAGCACCAGAAAGCTCAGCAAATAAATACAACACAGGAACCAAACTCCGTATAAAGATACAGCACCAGAACCAAGCTTAGTACATAAATACAGCACCAGAACCAAGCTCAGTACATAAATACAGCACCAGAACCAAGCTCAGTACATAAATACAGCACTAGAAGTAAGCTCAGTACATAAATACAGCACCAGAACCAGGCTTAGTACATAAATACAGCACCAGAACCAAGCTCAGTACCTAAATACAGCACCCGAACCAAAGCTCAGTATATAAATACAGCACCAGAACCAAGCTCAGTACATAAATACAGCACCCGAACCAAAGCTCAGTATATAAATACAGCACCAGAACGAAGCTCAGTACATAAATACAGCACCAAAACAAAGCTCAGTATATAAATACAGAACCAGAACCAAGCTTAGTACATAAATACAGCACCAGAACCAAGCTCAGTATATAGATACAGCACCAGAAAGCTCAGCGAATAAATACAGCACCGAAACGAAGCTCATTATATAGATACAGCACCAGAAAGCTCAGCGAATAACTACAGCACCAGAACCAAGCTCAGTACATAACTACAGCACCAGAACCAAGCTCAGTACATAAATACAGCACCAGAACCAAGCTCAGTACATAAATACAGCACCAGAGTCTTTTTCACAAGTCACGTGATTGACATCTCTAATGTCTCAGATTCTGGATCCCCGAACTCTAACTGCTCCTCATAGATTTGCCCCCAAGGGTCTTGTTCTTGATAACCTTACTTCTACTGTTTGTGTAAGGCCCCCTGCACACGAGCAGAAATTCCGCGGCGGGATTTCCCGCGGGATTTCCGCCACTGGAAGCCTGTATAGGATTGCGTTAACAAAGGCAATCCTATGCAGACGGCAGCGGTTCGGCCGCGCGAAATCTCGCGCGGCAAACAAACCGCGGCATGTTCTATCTCTGTGCAGGGCTCGCAGAGCCCCGCACAGAAACTTCACTCACATCAAACAGCTGGAGCCGCGGGCGCAGGTGAGTACACGCTGGTCCCTGCAGGTGCTCGGGTCGGGTACCGCGGCAAGAATCCTCACGGCTGGATCCGACCCGCCCGTCTGCAAGCGGCCTTAGTGATTTGGATTTTCTTTTTATGGTTTCGTAATCCAAAATTAAAGAAACCGATTAAGCGTAAATGCAGCATTAGAACCAAACTTAGTACAGAAATACGAATCCAGAACCAAGCTGATAGAACTAATATAGTACCAGAACCAAGCTTGGTATTTAAATGTATCACCAGAACTAAGTTTGGCCCAGCAATACAGAATCAAGCTCATAATTACAGCGGATATCATCCTCAGTACAGATACAATACCAGAACCAAGCTCATAACATAAATACAGCTACAGAAGCAAGGCCATAACATGAATATAGTAGCAGAGCAATGGTATGGTGGGGGCACAGATGGGCTGACAGTGGCACCTTAGAACATCTGAGGGGAGATGACAGACAGGAGAAGCTGCTGCACAAAGGAAGAAGATCATCTGAGCAGGCCGATGTAAGAGGGGGCCATCATTACCAGCCTACATCCATATGGTGCCCCCCTACGAGCTGGATGACACGTAGCTAAGGCACGCCATGTGCATGAGACCTAGAGGGAATGTATCTTGCCGTATCGACTAAAGTGACCTACAGGGCTTTAGGCCATAAACCCAACAATTTGGGGGGTCTTTTTACTCTCCCCCAACAGTTGTTGTTGGGGTAAAGAAGAATCGGGCATATTGGTTTTCTGCATGCTGAATACCCAGTGCCCGCAGAAGGTAAGATGCTACCAGAGCCCCACCGGCTTACATCTCTGCCTATTAAAGAAACCTGCATGGCCAACCGAGCCAAGTGTGCATGGGAGTCGGAGGGAATAGCTGCATGAGCGCTCAGCTGATGGCCGTCTTAAAGGGGTTTTATGGAATCAAAAAAAACTGATACCATAGAGTAATAAAGAAGCCATAACTGCCCGATCCGTTCCCCGCTGCTCCCGCCGCCACGGTGGTCCTTGTGGGTCTTTGGTTCTCGTGCTATGCATCGCTCGGCCAGTGAGTTGCTGCCGGGTCACGTTGGTGTACAGTACAGGAACGTCATCACCCCCACCTTAGCCATCTTTTTTCTGATCTTAGAAAACGCCTTCAAGTGTAAAGTCACCTATAGCCCAGATGGAGGAACCCAATCTAGCCCGAGGATATCCTGTACAAGTTCCTGGTTGTCATGACAACGTGTTGGCCATTATACGAGCAGCCATGTCTACAAGACGACCCCCATAAATCTCTGCAATGGTCGGGTCCATGCTACCTATGACTGTGGGTCAGATAAGCCCTGACTTTAGCCGTGGTCACCTTTAACGAGAGCATTTGTGCCAATGATTAGGACTGGCAGAGTCCTACAAGCCGTGTGAAGTCTACGGCCCCCTCCCCAGATATTGCCCTCACTGTACACCCTCGGCTATCTTCAGTTGTGCGTTCCTGCCTATCTAGTCTCCAGCAGTGCAGTCATTATACATCTGCCCTTTATAGAGAGAGTATTTATGAGTACGGCTGAACAACGGGGTATCAGCAGTTCCTGTGCCATCTAGTGGCCAGTGGGAAAACTACAGTTTTTCATCATTTTTTTGAATTTCTCCGAATTAATAAAAAAATGTTTTCCGGTTTCTCGGTGTCCGATTGCCTGGCTGGCTTGTAGATTGTCCACCTAACACTCCTGAACGTCCGCTTTCTACACCGTATAACGTCAGCCTGTGAGTAGGTAGACTATAGTAATTACCCAGAATGCTCCAGTTGTGAGGGTTCTGAAACAAAGCATCCGTCATGTCGAGTGGCGCTGATTAGACTGATAAATGCTGAATGCCAAGCGGTTTGTGTATCTCCAGGGCTGCAGATGGATGTATAGATGGCGGTAAAGTCTTCTCACTGCTAATCTTTTATATAGAACTTCTTTTCTTATCAAGACAAAGCTTCCTGCGCCGCACGGCGAGCAGCGAGCGCGGCAGCGACTCCAACGGGCTTTATCTTACAAGAAGAATGCGCGGTATGGATTCTACACAAAGTCGTCCTTTCTTCTGACCGCCAGCTCTGATTTCCGGGATGCAGCATGGATGGTATGTACAGCGGATGCGAGAGATAACCCGCGCAGTCGGCGAATACCGTAAATGCTGGAGCTTATCCGGAGGAGATGCAGGATGCTGATGATGGTTGGCGGAAGTCGTAGGAATGATTTATGATGGAAACGCTAGGGCTTAACAGGAGGAATGCTGCAGCACTGAGGATCGCATTGTTATGGTGTACCAGTCTCTGCCACGGCCCGTGTGGACATTGTGTGAGGGGTCTTGATGCCAGTCATGGTGGCCATGGAATGATGTACATCACCAAGTGCTGGGCTTGGAGGAATGTGCGCATCTGATGGACTCATGGTGCGGCACATCGAACCATTAAACAAGTGACACTACCTGCCCTCCAATAGTATAGATGACCGATGAGCGACCCGGGCTCTATGACCTAACATTAGCACAAATACTGATGGTATCCCAAGGGGTAGAGTCCGGTCTCCCTGCAGAAACACGTTACACCTCACAGACCCCCGGAGCTGCAATCACGCGTCTTCGGTGTAACCGTTTGTGGTTTACATGTGTGGGTAGACTGTGTTTGCTGCTGATATGAAGCCAACATAATAGAGTGCTGGCCGTGGACGGCGAGGGAAGGAAAACAGCCGGGTGGCTATGTGCAGAAACCTGACGTCTCACCAGTAGCAACCTAAAGGGATTTTACTTAAAGGGAAGTCCGGTTACTGGAGAACCCCGCTTCAATAGGACCCCTGTATTAAAATAATGAACGAGTCCCATCCCCCCACAAAAACCATCAGCTAGTACATATAGTATCCAGCTCAAACCTAAAAGAGCAAATAGTGCGGCAACCTAGAAACTGCAGCGGAAAGTTGGACCAGAAAATAAGTGCTAGATATAATATATAGAATCCTACAATGGTATAGTTGGAAGGGACCTCCGGGGTCATCAGGTCCTCTGGTGTCATAGGGTCCTCCAGGGTCATCGGATCCACACCCCCCTCCCCCCCCCTGCTCAGTGCAGGATTCACTAAATCATCCCAGATGGGCCTCTGAAGACTTCCACTGAAGGAGAACTCTCCACCTCCCGTGGCAACCTGTTCCACTCATTGATCCCCTCAGTGTCTAATATCTAATCCTTGTCTCCTCCCTTTCAGTTTCCTCCCATTGCTTCTAGTCTTTCCTTGTGCAGATGAGAATAGGGCTGATCCCTCTGCACTGTGACAGCCCTTCAGATATTTGTAGACGGCTATTAAAGGGGTTGTCTCGCGGCAAACATCAAAATTTTACCTTACCCCATTCCCCCTGGCATAAAATAGCAAATTAAAGCAGTTTTTAAACCGCTTGCTACTCACCGATCTGACGAAATAAGGAGTTTTAAAAATCTTCTCCCAAAGATGGCCGCCGGTCCTTTCCCAGGGATGCACTGCGGTTTTCTCCCATGGTGCACCGCGGGTCATCTTCCATGGTGCACCATGGGCTCTGTGCGGTCCATTGCCGATTCCAGCCTCCTGATTGGCTGGAATCGGCACACGTGACGGGGCGGAGCTACGATGATGACGCGGTGACCATCTCTCCGGCACGAGCGGCCCCATTCACCAGGCAGAAGCACGGACTGCGCAAGCGCGTCTAAAAACGCCAGAAGACAGCGAATTTAGACGGATCCATGGAGACGGGGACGCTAGCAACGGAGCAGGTAAGTGAATAACTTCTGTATGGCTCATAATTAATGCACGATGTATATTACAAAGTGCATTAATATGGCCATACAGAAGTGCTGAACCCCACTTGCTGCCGTGAGACAACCCCTTTAAGTCTCCTCTCAGCCTTCTTCTACAAGCTAAACATTCCCAGATCCTTTAACTGTTCCTCATAGGACATGATTTGCAGACCGCTCACCATCTTGGTAACTCTTCTCTGAACTTGCTCCAGTTTGCCTATGTCTTTTATAAAGTGATGTGCCCAGAACTGGACCCAGTATACCAGATGACCTCTGACTAAGGAAGAGTAGAGGGGGATAATGACCTCACGTGATCTAGACTCTATGCTTCTCTTAATACATCCCAGCATTGTGTTTGCCTTTTTGGCTGCTGCATCACATTGTTGACTCATGTTCAGTCTATGATCTAGTAGTATACCCAAGTCTTTTTCACATGTGCTGCTGCTTAGAACAATTCCTCCCATTCTGTATGTGCTTTGTCCATTTTTCTTGCCCAAATGTAGGACTTTGCATTTCTCCTTGTTGAACACCATTCTGTTAGTCACCGCCCGCTGTGCAAGCTTGTGTAGATTGTTTTGAATCCTCCCTCTCTGCACATGTACACCAAATGATCAGTATTTTATATGTCCTATTGAGTTGTCATAAAGCTATTTTGTAGGTAGACCCCATTAGTGGCTCTTCGGGAATAACCAACAGTCTGCCCCTGGGAATATATAAATGTACTATGTCTTGTTTCTGTCTTGTTTAGGCTTGAGACCTGTAGGACCGGAGTTTTGTGTGGAGGCGGCACCATCTACAGTTCAGATGTGCAACATCCCCTGCAGATCAGATTGTTTGGTGTCTCCGTGGACTGACTGGGGACCATGTATACATGAAAATTGCCTGGACCCTCATGGAAGAAAAGGTAAGCTGCTATAAAACACTTACATGAGAATAATGTAGCTCATTCAGGCATAATACAGCCACAAAAACATAAAAAATGATCCATGAATGATCAGAACCCTGTGCCGAGCCCCAAACCAACAGCCTAAAAAGTAACATTCTGATATATTGTATCAGGGGCGTGACTAAAGACTAATAGGCCAGGGTGCAGAAGTTCAGCTGGGCCCCCTCCATCTGTACCCATACCCAGAGGCGTAACTTGAAGATTCTGGGCCCCAATGCAGAACCTGTAACAGGGCCCCCAACTATAATGCTTTATTCATAGTACTGGGCTCCCCATATGGAGAGGAGAGGCCTTATGGGCCCGGGTGCAACTGCACCCCCTATAGTTACGCCCCGGCGTTGTATCAAAGAGTAAACTGTTGGAAGTACAAATAGGCGAGTCAAGCAGAAGGTAAGTGCTGGTGGCACCTTCAGTCGCTTCATGCTTTTGGTGCCATACACACAGGAAGTAACTCCGCTCTTGTTTCAGGTTTTAAATTCAGAAGAAGACAAGTGGTAGCGCAGTCCACAAAACCTGCAGGAAGCTGTCTCCACCTGGTAGAATCGGTGCCGTGTGAGGACCCGGTGTGCTATAGGTGGTCTGTGTCCGGGCAGTTACACTGTGTCCCTGAAAACGGAGAATGCGGACATGGAAAATACGACATAAACACAACCTGCCTCGGAGAGGACGGTGAGTCCCCGGGCCGTTAGCATTACCTTCTGCTAGCTTCTAGGGAGTCTTTAGAGCAATGCACCCTGGGAAAAGTATGCAAAATAGCTCTCCTCCCTAGGAAGGATGCTGTCTCTCTAGTGGCATGTATAGGTAGGTACCCCATCAATAATGTTTCTGTAGACATGTTTGAAGGGATCTTGCCTTGTATTTTATGCTCGCCTCACTGAGGGTGACTATGACTACCCACTACAGTTTTTTTTTTTACTGCGAAATTCGTAGCGTTTTTTTTTCTGCAGGCGTCTATGGGACTTGTAATGTTAAAATCACGATCGCGCAAGATCGTGATTTTGCGCGATTGCGATTTTAACATTACAAGTCCCATAGACCCCTGTAGAAAAAAAAATTGCTAATTTTGCAGTGAAAAAAAACTGTAGTGGGTAGTCCCCCTTATGTAGTAACAGAAATTCGTTTCCAGCTGTCCATCACTTATAGGGTAATGAAGTGGTTTTTAACAACTTACAGCTCACCTCCAGGACTTCACCAGAGCTGCACCCATCCTCGGGAACGCTCTACCCCAAGGCATCCGGACAATTCCCGATGCACTGAACTTCAGATGCGCTCTAAAAACGCACCCCTTGTACCTCCTGTATCACCCCACCCCCCTTGTATCTCCTGTATCACCCCACCCCCCTTGTACCTCCTGTATCACGCCCACTCCTTTGTTTCAAACTAATTGTCCCAATTGTATTTCACAATCATCATATAATTGTTGTATTGTCTGTGTTCTCCCTGCATAGACTGGGAACACTCACAATCCTTTACCCGCTCACTTATCTACTAAATAACCAATACTTACAACTTCTTGTTTCTGCCAATTGTGGGGTAGGCCACAGCTTTTATTTATTAACGAATATCAAAAAACTTTATTGAAAAACTTTATAGAAAAAACCGTCCATGCTGTCCGTATGCTAAAACTTTAAAGTCCATAAACAGTCCACTGAGGACGTTTGTAAGCCCCGTTCCTTCGGCTTGCAAACCCTCCTCTACTTCCTCACAGCATGGACAAAAAATCCGGGCCAAAAACAGCTGTGACAACTTCCAACGATAGTCCTTCATAACCATCCCACCTCTCCCCTATCCCTCCAGGGCGGGTGGGCGGGTGTCTCTTCTCCAGTCTTCTCCCGTCTCTTCCTGTCTCACGACTGAGCTCCTTCCGCTCCCCCCCACCCTTTCTCTTCCTGTCTAAACTCCACCCCCCTTTTGCTCGCTCTACTTAACCCCTGCTGTACCTGTTCCCAGTCATGTGCCGCATCCTTAGTTAGCTCGCGGCATTCAAGACTGGGAACACTCACAATCCTTTACCCGCTCACTTATCTACTAAATAACCAATACTTACAACTTCTTGTTTCTGCCAATTGTGGGGTAGGCCACAGCTTTTATTTATTAACGAATATCAAAAAACTTTATTGAAAAACTTTATAGAAAAAACCGTCCATGCTGTCCGTATGCTAAAACTTTAAAGTCCATAAACAGTCCACTGAGGACGTTTGTAAGCCCCGTTCCTTCGGCTTGCAAACCCTCCTCTACTTCCTCACAGCATGGACAAAAAATCCGGGCCACACGGGATGTGCCGCGTTACTACGGCTCATTCCGTCCCCACCCCACCAACCCGAGCTAAAGCTTTCTCGACCCCATCCTGCAAGCCGGATAGGAACGTATCCAACCCTACCTCATTGAGGTGAACACCGTCCCTCCTCAATGCCCCCTTTTCCTTCTCTTCCAGCTCCCAATGGCGCACCGCCACCCCTCCGATAGAGTGAACAAACTGCGACATCCGCATGTTGATCAGCCTCCTGGCTCTGTCCACCGCTTCCAGGCTCCTTGCTCCATTCCAGAGCCTCCTCGCGACAATGTCAGACCACACGATGATGCATCCATTAAAACATTCCCGAAAACGCAGTAAGTCCTGTTTCATGATGACCAGCAGGTCTCGTGTCTTTGCTTTCCCGAGATCATTCCCCCCGGCGTGAACCACCAACACCACTTTCCGGGGGGTACTTCTGGCTATGTCCACCACAAGCTTCCACATGTCGGGCCATCTTAGCCCCCGGACTCCGTGCCAGGTTACGGATGTTCCGGGTAGGCCTAGCTCCGATCCCAACGGGCGTACTGCTGCCCTCCTTTGTGCCCAGTGAATATAGGAATGCCCGACTATGTGTACCTTCCACGGTTCTGCTGCTGCAAATAAAAAACAAGAAAAAACAAAACAAGGGCAACCAACTTGAAGGACACTGCCTCACATTTAAAGAAAACGAGGGGCCTTTTGACCCTAACTTAAATCTCGCACCGCCAGATCGGGTCGCACATAAGACTTATATGCCTGGGACTTCCATCTCCCAAGCCGTTTTACCCCGTCTTCGTTCATTCCACCCGCATCTGCCGACGTGGCCGCACCGATTCTGAAGGAGTGGGTTCCGAATTCCTTCGGATCGAGGCCCACAGACCTCAAAGCCGATTTTAACCCCGCCGTTACCTGAAACCTGGTGAGGGGGAGGCCGGATGCGTGAACCAAAAACTGCTCCCCCGCCGGCCTTGTTGCCATGTAACTGGCTACCGTATCTACTGGGCACCAAACGGCGCCTAGCCGCGAGATCGGCACCCACTCACCTCTACCGAAAACGTCGGTTTTTGATTTTTTAATCCTGACCCGTATCCCGTCGTCTACCGTTACCACATCGTCAAACATAAGACCTCCCGGCATAAACTTGCTCTTCGGGACTAACTCGCCGATCCTGAGCGCCGCAAAAAATGCCAGCAAGAACGCCGTCCTAAACAGTAAAACCTCGTACCCGTTGGAGCACGTGACCTCCAAAGTGTCCAATAACTTGCACAACAACCGGTAAGTAATCGGGCGGCGGGCATCCGAGCCGGCCTTTTCTTTCTTCCACCCGCGCACTATCTGGCGAAAAACGAACTCTTTTGTCACGTCTCTGAACCCGTGCAACTTTAGCAAAAAGGCGACGCCCGCAAGATGCTTTTTCGCCGCATCCACCGACGCCCGTCCCGCCCGTAGGGACGCTAACATATCCAGGGTAGCTGACCGGGCCCTCTCGCCCCCAGCTACCCTGCCATCCGTACAACACAACCATTTTTTCCACACCGCATTATAGTTTTTCCAGGTTCCCACTGTCACGGATGACTCGACAAGCTTCAGCAGCTCTGTTCTGCCAGATCCCACAAGAAAAGCGGGCAGCGTACTCCCAACGCATCCGCCTGAGGGTGCCGCTCTCTGAACCGCTCCATCTGCGAACGAGAGAGCGCGTCAGCTGCCACATTTTTATATCCCGGCACATGCTTTGACCGTAAATATATATTACGCTGTAAACATCTCAAGACCACATGTCTCACGAGTGCCAACACCGGTGGGGAAGATGAAGACTGCCGATTAATAATGTGCACCACCGCAGCATTATCAGACCAAAAACACACTTTGTGATCTTGTAACTCCTCACCCCATAGTTCCACAGCCACCACCAACGGGAAAAACTCCAATAAAGTAATGTTTTGATTCCACCGCTTAGTTATCCAGGATACTGGCCATGGTTCCCTGCACCAGTGGTTCCGGAAAATAACCCCAAATCCGGTAGACCCTGCAGCGTCCGCGGACAGGCTAAGACCTGTACCCGACCACTCTTCCTTAGGGCACACCACGTGCCCATTGAACGCTTCCAAGAAGATTTTCCATGTGTGTAAATCCCCTCGAATCCCGGGCGTGACTCTAATAAAATGATGCGGCTCCTTTACACCCACCGTCGCTAGCGACAGCCTCCGTGAAAAAACGCGACCCATGGGTATCACTTTGCACGCAAAGTTCAATAAACCCAAGAGGACCTGTATTTGGCGCAGCGTAACTTTTTTACACCGTACGACATCGTTAACCGTCTGCCGGAGGCGGGCAATTTTTTCGATCGGTAATCTAAAAACCATTTCCTCGGTGTCGATCTCGATTCCTAGGAACGTTAACCTTGTCACCGGGCCCATGGTCTTTTCCTCAGACAACGGGACCCCCGCCTCCTGCATCAATGACCGAAATGTGCGTAACAAAAACTCGCAGGTGCCCGATGCCTCCGTACCGACAAACAGAAAATCGTCAAGGTAGTGCGTCACCGATGTGATGCCCGTTTCGAACCTGAGCATCCATTCCAGGAATGAACTGAAAAGCTCGAAGTAATAGCACGAAATCGAGCAGCCCATCGGCAGACACATATCATAAAAGAACTGATTATCTACCTTGCAACCCAACAAGTGGAAACACTCAGGGTGAATTGGAAGTAGCCGAAAAGCCGACTCAATGTCGGCTTTCGCTAACTGTGCCCGCTTACCCGCTGCTCTGACCAAAGCGACCGCCTGATCAAATGACGCATAAACCACCGATGCTTGTTCCTTTGTAATGCCATCATTTACCGACTCCCCTTTTGGGAAGGATAGATGATGGATCAATCGGAACTTGCCCGCCTCTTTCTTAGGGACTAGCCCCAACGGTGAGACCCGCAAGTTCGCGAACGGTGGTTCGTCGAAGGGGCCCGCCATGCGGCCCGCCGACACCTCTTTGTTGACCTTTTCTCTTACCAATACTATATTATCCAGGGCCGACTTTAAATTTGCGCACAAGGTGGAAGAAGGTTGAAATGAAAAGGGGATTAAAAAACCGTCGGTAAAACCTTGCCTAAGGATTCTTGCTTCCTCCCTCCTGTGGTATCTGTCGAGCCACTGGAAGAGGTACTTGCTTTTCACCGGGGTTCGGTGCTCCACTGGCACCGCCCCCGGTGACTGGCAGTCTCTGTTTTTTGAAGCAGCGCACCGCGGAGTGTTGTCCTCCGCAGACCGAACATTCGTGCCTAAACTTGCACGTCGCGAAAAACCGACAGTGGCCCTCATTATAGAGCCAGCATGACCCGTTTTGCCGCGGAGAGGCCGCAGGGGGCTGTTGCCCGCCCCCCGCGGCCCCCCCTTGAAAGGTAGGTTTTTGCGGGCGTTGGGCTAAAATGAGTTGCAACCATACATCGGTCGCTTTTGTCGCCCAACTCACGGCCGTACCCGACACGCGCCGACGAAAGTCCTCGTCGTAGCGCCACCACGCGGTGCCTCCGTGCAACTTATATGCACTGAAAATGGTGTTAAGATAGACCAACATCTCGGGACCTTTCTTAGGGTACTGTTGGCATGTAACGTACGCCAAAACCGTAAACGCTTGAACCCAATTACAGAAAGTCTTAGCGACCTTCGATTTTTTATCCACACGATCCGACACCCTCTCTTTATCCACCGTCACATGGTCCGGAGACAACAGAGACCAAATGTCCACATAAACACCTTTCCGGATCTTATCGAGAAGATCATCCGACACACCGACCCCCAAGGGGGCAACCCCGCAGAACAACGAGTCTGCGTATCTCAACCCTTCCATCGGGTCCACTTCACCTCCGGCTGTTAAGCCACCCTCCTGCCCCACGGGTGGGCCCGCGCCCCCCGGGGATCCACAGGACACCGATAAAACCAACTTTTTTATCCATTTTACTCAAAACCGATTTTAATACTAAAACCAAATCGTTTTTCTCCGCCACCTTGGCGGGATCCATTACATTTTTCCAAGCATTTAAACATTCTGACTCACCGGCACGACCGTCCTCCGGCATCGCCAAGGGCGAGGTCCCTGCCGTCCTTCTCCCAGGGCTCCTGCCTCTGCTGCTCGATGGCTGCCGCGAACTCACATGCGGAGCGTCGTTTGTCGCATATCCTCCCGCTATCATAAGGTGGCCCCGCTCTGGCCGTCCCGGGGGTGTATCCCGCCTCCTGTGGCGTATGTTGTGCCTGTTTGTTGAAGGTGTTGGCGGAGGTTCCGCATGGCGGTAAGTATCCTGGTGGTGCCGCACACCTGGACTCCTGGATCCGTCGCCCAGAGACTCTCCGCTCGGCCTCCTTATGCTCTCGCTTGCTTGCGCTCCTACTCTCGCAAGCTCATTCTCACGCCTTTGCTGATACCTTGCCCTCCTAGCTCTCTCGCGTTGCCTACGCTTGGCACCCAAACCTTGCCTGTTGCCGCTTGCGCGACTGGCGTAGCCCTGTGAGGAATCCCCCCCACCTGACGATGTTGCCACCACGAAACGTGGGTTGACATAACAAAGTCTCTGTGAGCTAGGGGGCGCTATCGCTTGCTGCTGTGGAAGGTGATATCTGTGAGCCGCGCGACCGCTATGCTCACGGGTCTGGGTGCTGACTATGTACCCGGTGCCAGCGGGCGGGATGTAATTTACATACCGGCTATGTCGTTGCTCATGTATAGGGTGACTCGCATAAGACCCGGCCGATGGACCCTCCGGGACAAGGGAAACAAATGGGATCCCCGCTTCTCCTAAAATCTCCCCACTTTCCCTAACTCCTTGAGCGCTCCCTGCCCTGGTGGCTGCACTGCCGGTAGAGCTGGTGGCCGGGCTGTATACCCTATCCCTCCCCCCCCCAGGGTTATACTTCCCGGGTAATGGATTTAAGTGCCTGGCCACCTGGCCCTCTGAGGACGCTCCTCCCCCCCTCCTCCCCGGTACCTGGCGCTGCTGCCTTGCTCTGCCGCCATCTTGCCTGCCTTCCCGCCATGCGTCTGCACGTGGCACGTGCCTCCTTGGCTGCTCCATGCTGCCGGTGTCTCCTGCTGCCGTGCGCCCGACTGCGCGCTGGCTCCTGGACCCGGAGCCCCTGCTTGATGCTGCCGGTGCCCCTCTGCTGTTTTGCGGACTGCCGCCCGGCTGTTCCCGCTGCTCCTCCGCGGTCGCTCCAACCGCCGCGCGATTCGAATTTCGCGCCTCCGCCCTCGTGGCGCGTCCCGCGCCCTGCAACATCTCTCCGCTGCGGCCGCTCCTGCGGCCGACCCTCTTGGCGGCGGGGCTCGGACTGAGCCTCGCAGGGGGGTTCCGTCTTCTCTTCGGGCGGCCTCGCCCGGCATCCCCCAGCTGTTCCGCTCCCTCGGCAGCCGCCGGTAACGCTGCTGCCGGCCCGACTGGCCTTCCGGACTCCGACCCCGATCTGCAGCTTGCGAGGATCTCCTCCAGCCATTCCGCGCCGTCCGTCTGGATCGCCTCCCAAATCTGGGCTCGCAGCTCCTCCATCATCCGATCTTGGGACTTCTGGATCGCCGGACGCGGTTGCCTTCTCCTCTTCCACGCCGCTTGCAGGTATTTCTTCGCCGCTTCTCCTCTTCTGCTGGATACTCCTTCCCTTTTCCGCACTTCTTCTCCTCTCTTCTGGAAACGCTTTTCGCCCTTTGCAATCTTCTTTCTGCTGCTGTCTCTTCTCCAGTCTTCTCCCGTCTCTTCCTGTCTCACGACTGAGCTCCTTCCGCTCCCCCCCACCCTTTCTCTTCCTGTCTAAACTCCACCCCCCTTTTGCTCGCTCTACTTAACCCCTGCTGTACCTGTTCCCAGTCATGTGCCGCATCCTTAGTTAGCTCGCGGCATTCAAAAAGCGCTGCGCAATAAGTTGGCCTGTATTACCCCCACACCCCTTGTACCACCTGTATCACCCCTAACCCCCTTGTACCTCCTGTATCACCCCCTACCCCCCTTGTACCTCCTGTATCACCCCTAACCCCCTTGTACCTCCTGTATCACCCCCTACCCCCCTTGTACCTCCTGTATCACCCCTAACCCCCTTGTACCTCCTGTATCACCCCCTACCCCCCTTGTACCCCCTGTATCACCCCTACCCCCCTTGTACCTCCTGCATCACCCTCTACCCCCTTTGTACCTCCTGTATCACTCCCAACCCCCTTGTACATCCTGTATCACCCCCTTCCCCCCTCTTGTACCTCCTGTATTACCCCCCTTGTACCTCCTGTATCACCCCTACCCCCTCCTGTACCTCCTGTATCACCCCTACCCCCCTCTTGTACCTCCTGTATCACCCCCCCCCCCCCTTGTACCTCCTGTATCACCCCTACGCCCTCTTGTACCTCCTGTATCACCACTACCCCCTCTGGTACCTCCTGTATCACTCCCACCCCCTTGTATCTCCTGTATCACCCCTACCCCCCTTGTACCTCCTGTATCACCCCTAACCCCCTCTAGTACCTCCTGTATCACCCCTACCCCCTCTTGTACCTCCTGTATCACTCCCCCTGTACCTCCTGTATCACCCCTACCCCCTCTTGTACCTCCTGTATCACTCCCACCCCCTTGTACCTCCTGTATCACCCCCTACCCCCCCCCCCCTTGTACCTCCTGTATCACCCCCACCCCCTTGTACCTCCTGTATCACCCCCACCCCCCTCTTGTATCTCCTGTATCACCCCTACCCCCCTCTTGTACCTCGTGTATCACCCACCACCATGCTTGTACCTCCTGTATCACCCCTACCCTTCTCTTGTACCTCCTTTATCACCCCCACCCCCTTGTACCTCCTGTATCACCCTCACCCCCTCTTGTACCTCCTGTATCACACTCACCCCCCTATTGTACCTTCTGTATCACCCCTACCCCCCTCTTGTACCTCCTGTATCACCCTCACCCCCCTCTTGTACCTCCTGTATCACCCTCACCCCCCTCTTGTACCTCCTGTATCACCCCCACCCCTCTTGTACCTCCTGTATCACCCCTACCCCCCTCTTGTACCTCCTGTATCACCCCTACCCCCCTTGTACCTCCTGTATCACCCCTACCCCCCTCTTGTACCTCCTGTATCACCCCAACCCACTTGTACCTCCTGTATCACTCCACCCCCCTTGTACCTCCTGTATCACCCCAACCCACTTGTACCTCCTGTATCACTCCACCCCTCTTGTACCTCCTGTATCACCCCCACTCCTTTGTTTCAAACTAATTGTACCAATTGTATATCACAATCATCATATAATTCTTGTATTGTCTGTGTTCTCCTTGCATGAAAGCGCTGCGCAATAAGTTGGCGTTATACAAATAAATTATATGCTCCTGCAGGTCCCAGCAAGTGATGATTCCAGTCTGTTAATGAGGACCAGCTAGCCCCGCCCACCACACTGACTACATACTGAGAAAGCTGCCAATCACTGAAGGTGGGCGGGGCTAGCAACATCTAGGCAGCTGCAGAAACAAGCTGTAAGTTCTTAAAAACCACTTCATTACCCTCTAAGTGACAGACAGCTGGAAACGGCTTGTCACTACTTAATGCTGCTCTCAGTGAGGACAGCATGGGTCACTTATATTGACTGCTGTTTGCCGATGCCTCTGTGATCTGCTGGCCCCGGTCCCGTCTTCAGCTGGCCAAGATGGCCAATGTAATCTTTAGACTACCTGATCTCAACAGTGCAATAGTAGTGTTAGACTACCAATGCACTATACCTGCTCTCTGATTGGCCGGTGCTGCTCACATGATCAGCAGTCAGAGAGGGGTGCACAGTGTGCATTACATAGCTAGAAAATGGCTGCAGTCATCTCGAAGGGCGGAAAGAAAGATCTCGAACTGATGAAATAGCGGGACATCAGCAGAGAAGAAAGCCAGCAACCGAATGTTGTCCCCAGACTGGGGGGTCTCTTTAAGTGACCTTATGCATAAAGGGGAGGGGTTCCTGTAGCATAAATCTGCATGTTCCCTCCCCCGCCTGAGTGCGTTCATGCCTGCATTCCCTTCGCACGTCTTGTAGTCTCGGACAGGTTGGGGCTCTTCTCTTCTGGTAGTTTTGCAGGTTTCCGCCCCCGGGAGGGAAGGTTCTCCTCCATATTGGTGACAAGCTCTGCTCTCTGGTCCCATGGCCTTTATACGCGTCGGGTGATGAATGGACTGCGCCAAAGTGTTGGAGGGGCTGCGGATTCACAGCGCATGGGATTTCTCTAAATTGGATGTTGGCCATATTACATCCACATCATATATTTCCGTGCGGCTCGTCACAATCCGCAGCCAAATCTGTGTATTTGGGGCAAATCCCGCAGCGAGATTTGTGGAATAAAATCGTATTTTTTTTAATGCTTTTTAAAGAGGTTTTCTAGTTTTGTGCAAATAAAGATCTCTTCTTGCTGTCAGTGAACAACAACATCCTTGTAGAGGTGGAACATGAGACATCACCCAGCTGGACCCGTCCTGGAGGTGCTGGACAGCCTGGACTCCAGGCAGATACACTGCACTGATACACTGTAGCAAACTAGAGAAGGCTCAGTGCTGCTGGATGTGTTGTATGTACAGCAGGTATCCACCCGCCGCTGTCCTGACGGTTAGATGCGTCGCGTTTTTTCTTTTAGTTTCAGGGTGTAGTGATGCTTCTATTCACTGACAGCAAGCAGTCATCCTGAAAGCTGTGAAGCCGAGGGGTGCAGGATCCCAGCCATGTGTTGTACTATAAGTAGGTTCATCTACTAGTCGTGTTCCCCACATATCAGCCTGCAGCGTGCCGCCACTGGAGGGACTGTGATGAAGGACTGTCCTGGGAATCGCCGGCGGGGTTACTGGTCTGTGGAGTAGAGGAGACTGACTGCCGCTCACGTATATATTCATGGCGGACGGCGTGAGATCAGGAATGATGCGCTCTCTGCAACAACCCTAGGAGTAGATTTTGATTCCACAACTTTAAAAAAGTTTGATTTCTGTGGAGATGAAATGTCTGAGAAAAGTCCGTGTAACGCAGCGCCGTCCGGGGGGGCCGGCCAATACTAGCAATCCATTCACACCGACGGCCCCTTATTAGCCCCATCTAGTGGCGCTGGTCTTCTTTGGTTCATCGTGGTGTAGATCCCACTTGGTGATGAAATCATTCTGCAGGAACACCGGCCCCTGCGGACAGGAAGTGTCTTGTAGTTGCTGCAGATTAGATGGCGGTGCTGACATGTTCTGACCGGCTGACAGGAAGGGGTCAGCGATTCATGCTGCTTGCGCCAAATTCTGACCTCCCATCATCACATAAATCTGTCTCCATCTGACCAGGAGAGGTTTTCCCGCTGTTCAGTGATACAAGTTTTGCGCTCTTTTGCCCGCTGGAGTCTTTCTGCTCCTCTTAGACACAATGACGCTGGAACTGGTCGCCTGCTGTTATACCATCCGTGCGGAGGAACGGCGAGTTGTGCGTTCGGACACGTTAGTTGGGGCTCCAGCGTTGTAGTCAGCTGACTGTGCGGCCTGTTGGTCAGAACGATTCCTGACATCCTCCTCCGACCCCTTTCAGTGATGAGTTGTTTCCGTCCGCAGGATCCCCTTTCGCTGGATGTTTTCCTCGATCGCGCCATTCTTGGTATACTCTCTGCACCGTTACACGAGAAAACCCCCCCTGTGGTTGGCAGTGAGACCTCGGCTAGTCTAGTACTGATGACCGGCCTCATTGGAAGTCGCTCCGATCACTGGATCTTCCATCTAATGTGGATTCACACTGAGACTGATCCACAGAACACTGGTCATGTGACTTTATGCCGCACTCCGGGGTCACGGGGAGAATTACCATACAATGGAATCCGTTGTCTGTCCTGGCAATGCTTGTCTGTGTCGGCTCCTCCAGAGAGCCTATTTTGTGAGCGGCTCCTGATGGGGGCGCCGCACTGTTAACTCAGAATCCTCTAATTGGGTTTTTAAAAGTCTTTTGTTTTATAATCGAGACAGTAGTGTGAAAGGGACGCTGGAATGAAGGCGGCGCTCTAAATAATCACCGTTGTGGGACTATTTGGCGCCTATTTACTGTCTGAGATGCTTGATTATCTAGTGAAATGGCGCCGTCAGTAATTGGGGCGGATGTACCGTATTCGTAGCCTTTTGCAGTTGTGCAAGTGCCTTATAGTTAAAGGTATTTTTCTTTCTTGGCCAAACATGGCCGCCCAGAAGCAGCGGAGAGCGCGGTGCTACACTGTTACCGTAACTCTAAGAGAAGTGAGCAGGAATGAGTGGGCTGCTTCCATAACTTGGGAGCTGTAGGCATGGCTGGCAGATGCTCGTGGATCCAGGGAGTCGTCGCGATGCCAGCCGCAGCCCACGTGAGATGCCACGTTGGCATGTGTGTATTGTCTTTCGGCACTAGTCAGCTAGGAGTTAATTACTCCTTGCTGTTAATTGGTTAAAGGGATTATCCAGTCTGAAACTATTGATGGCCTATCCTCAGGGTAGGTTATCAATCTCAGATTGGTGAGAATCCGTCTCCAGGAACTCCTGCTGAACAGGTATCTCCAAGCCAATGTGCTTGTGCAGGAAGTAGACAGCTCTGTTGGTACTGCAGTGGTCAGGCTTGGTATCTCAGTCAACGTTCCCATTGAAGTGAATGGCCTGCAGTACTAAGCCTGGCCACTGCAGCTGTCTGTTTACTGCAAAAATCAACCCAGTCCACTAATACAGCAGCTTACCAAATAGCTGATCAGCAGGGATCCTGCGCATCGGCCTCCCCCCAAACATCTATTGATCCTGAGGATAGACCATCCATAGAGAAACGCCCAAATTCCTCGACAACCCCTTTAACTGGTGCTCTGGGGACATTAACTGCTCAGCCAGTCAGTCAGCACCCGTTTGGTTATTTGAAGCCGCTCCTCTGCACAGAAGGCGCTGGTTATGCTCTCTGTGTAGGTGGGATTTCTTGTCCTGGTGGTCAGTTATCTCCTGTTCTGTTGGTATTCCTGCAGTGTTCGCTTGTTCCCTTGTCACTGTCGCAGGTTATCTTTGGCCTGTTGGTCTTTTCCCTGTGCTATGTCTGTTATCTGCTCCTGGCCAGCTGATTCTGTTCCCTCGTTCTACCTAGGGCATTTTCAGGGGTGTTCCAAGATCTTCTCGCAGGGTCATCTTTCTCAGGACGGGTGCTCTGCTTATAGGTAGCCTGTCAGATCAGAGACTTCATTCCCTCTTTTGTGCTACTTTTGCCATTCATTCGTTATTCCTGTTATTGTGCTGTGTATATTTATAATTTCCTCGTTGGACGTAACAGAGCACCGCTGACTGTGCTTCACAGTTTAGATAACTCCCATTGAATGCTGTGGAACTGACAGAACCTGCATAGCACAGAGTACACTGGCCCCAACTGCTCCATTCAGCCGTGCAGAGGACTGCGGGGGCTACAAATTACAACAGCTGCGGGACTCGCAAATAGCATATCCTCTGGATATGTCATAAAAGTCAAGATACCCCTTTAAAGGAGCCCTCTTCCATTAATATGTTCCAAAACCTCCAATCCCGTCCATTGTCTCCTGATATGATAATGGATATCTGTTGGTATTGAGTCATAATTACAGGTAGGTTTCAATATAGCAGTGAGGTTGGTGCATCAGTGAAAGGCTTGTCATCAGACAAGGGGCCCCCATACTGCTCTTGCTGAATGTTTGTTGCTGACTAGTTGGAATACATCTCCAGCTTTGCTGAGGGCCACAGGTGCAAGTATCACACAGATTCAGGATATGATGCTGCAGAAGGAGTTACCAAAATATGTACAATTATTATTAATGAACTAAGAAATGAAAGGGAGTAAAGTTGTAACAAAGTGTTACTGAGGAATCACCGGCCGCTGCCCACCGCTAACTGAAGCCTGGAAGGGTAAATACTTGATGCGCGATACAAAACTCTAATACTTTGCATTTAGGATGAAGTAATAGCAGCATCAATAAACGAGTATCAGTAATGCTGTAACCACATCATAACAGGAAAGATGAAGAAGAAATGTATGCTCACCGCCGCACTCCAACAGCGGGCTGATTCCTATCCGGATAGACTTCCTCACTGAGAGCGGCCTCACCACCCAGTCCGTGGTGGGCAATCCAAGCAAGATCATCTCAAAATGAGCAAACGGACTGCTGGTCATAGAAAGTCTTCTCCTTTATTACATAAAAGTGCTGAAACGCGGCCTATCAGGCTCTGTACACGGGCACTTTTATGTAATGGAGGACAAGACTTTCTATCACAAGCATTTTGGTCTCTAGTGGTGTGCATACTTAGCGGTTTTACTGAGGCCGGCCTCACTCACAAATCGTTGCTGATAAAGTCCCCAATCTCTATGCAGCTCCTCTCTGGATTGGCAATCTCTTGTCCTTGGGTCCCAGTGTTCTCTCCGCCAGTACAACAGTTCTTTTATTGCCCTCATTTACAGTCCTTGTAGCACCTCTGCAGTGCAGCGTTAGTGCCACTGTGGCAGTTATGCTACAAGTTGCTCTCCCACCTGGCTACACTACACTGAGATGTTGGGGATGTAGCCGGCTACTGCCCCACTGCTAGGATGTTCTGCTGTAGTGCAGTGTGCAACACCCCGGGGGGGTGACCCTGGCTAACGTGAAGAGCTGGGAGGGATAAGTGCTGACTTGTCACAGTGGCACTTACCAGGCTCTGGTCCCAGAAGGATGACACGCAGTCAAGGCCAGTGCAGTATCACAGGCACTCCTAGGATAGGGAATGCCAATAAACGGGATGGGGGGGGAGTAGTAGTACTTATCACTTGTGATGTCACCATTCCCACACACCAGTATGCTATGCGGTGGAGAAATGAATACAGACACTTGTGTATAGTCCTTCGGGTCCCCAGGAACGGTTAGGGTTTAACTTTTACTGAATATTATAACTTGTATAACAGGTAATGCAGGTAAAATTCACTTTAAGTAACAGCAGGCTATATCTCATAGGTAGGGAGGATACACTGGATGAATAGGGTCCTACAGTCCATGTTATCTGTATGTCACCGGTCCTGGATTGGGAGCACTCCAGAGGAGGAAAGGGGTAGGGGTCACTCTGCAGACAATTATTAAAGGAGGCTTAGCCAATAAACACCCCGCACAGCAGAAGCGTGGGTATCACAATAAAGTACCTCTGTGCGGTGATCCTAGCTATGGACGGCAGCAGAGGAAAAACCTGCAGTGTGAACGGGTACCTGTTTGGAACTTTTGTTGGGCTCTCTCTCTCTCTGATGGGACTCACTCCTTCACATCCACACTCCAAACGCTACAGGATGTTGCTCCTCTTCCTCCATCTTCACCTACATGGAAGCTGAAGGTGCTTTCATGTGGCTCTGTGTTAGCACTCTCTCAGGTAGACAAGATAGAAGACCTCTTCTCTCTCTCAGACACTCACATTTATAACCTCATCTCATACCACATGGCAAGACAAACTGATACATTTACATGCAGGCAGGGATTTTATTAGAGTTAACCTCTCAAGCGCCGCAGCTATGTAACACACACACTGGATATGACAGGACAGCTTTGTACAGTGCCTCTACATAGGACACACATGTATGACATTTATAAAGGGGCCCAGGATGGTGTTCTGGGCCACTACACAGTGTGTGATTCCGGGCAGAAGTGAAGCTGGGGGTCAGGCAGGGTGTATCGCTGCAAGGAGCAAGACTTAAGCCTATCTAATCCAATCTGTATCCTGGTTTTCCTAGGGGGCTTACTCTTTTTCTGCCATTATACAACGGCGCTATATGCTGGCTAAAGCCAGTACTGCATGAGGTGACACGTTGGATAGACTCCAACAGCACAGAGGCTGGCAATATACAGTAAGAGAACCCCGATGGATGTCTGCCAACATCGGCGCTGAACAGCCTTAAATCATAATGTCTTCAGACGTCAGACAGTGGATTAGAAAGGGTTAAAGCTCAGATTACGCTTTAAAGATTGTATGACATTATAGAAGATTTAACAGTTAATATTTATTCAAATTAGGTGATAATCGAGCCTAGTGGTGAATAATTGTCTTATGTTTGTACAAACACATATCTTCTCCAGTAGACCAACAGGCATAACACCTCCTCATCCCGTCACCAAAGGTTCCCTCACTGCTAGGGGTTCCACAGATATGACACCTCTTCCTCTTGTCACCAAAGGTTCCCTCACTGCTAGGGGTTCCACAGATATGACACCTCCTCATCCCGTCACCAAAGGTTCCCTTACTGCTAGGGGTTCCACAGATATGACACCACTTCATCCCGTCACCAACGGTTCCCTTACTTCTAGCGGTTCCACAGATATGACACCTCCTTATCCCATCACCAAAGGTTCCCTCATTACTAGGGGTTCCACAGATATGACACCTTCTCATCCCATCACCAAAGGTTCCCTCACTGCTAGGGGTTCCACAGATATGACACTACCTCATCCCGTCACCAAAGGTTCCCTCACTGCTAGGGGTTCCACAGATATGACACCTCCTCATCCCGTCACCAAAGGTTCCCTCACTGCTAGGGGTTCCACAGATATGACACCTCCTCATCCCGTCACCAAAGGTTCCCTCACTGCTAGGGGTTCCACAGATATGACACCACTTCATCCCGTCACCAATGGTTCCCTTACTTCTAGCGGTTCCACAGATATGACACCTCCTCATCCCGTCACCAAAGGTTCCCTCACTGCTAGGGGTTCCACAGATATGACACCTCCTTATCCCATCACCAAAGGTTCCCTCATTACTAGGGGTTCCACAGATATGACACCACCTCATCCCATCACCAAAGGTTCTCTCACTGCTAGGGGTTCCACAGATATGACACCTCCTCATCCCGTCACCAAAGGTTCCCTTACTTCTAGGGGTTCTACAGATATGACACCTCCTTATCCCATCACCAACGCCTCCATACTATCAGAGCTTCCAATTTGATTTGAGAAAATAGGACCTTTTATATTATTCCAATACAGATGAGCAGAGGTCCGCATTGCAGTCTTCTAAACAGAAAGGTGCCGGCACATCTCTGGAGTGGAGATCCAACCGCTGCACATGGTCACAAATGTTGACTCCTCTTTATATGCAAACTAAAATAACCCTTCACAGAAATAAACATGACTTCTTACCCAAGAGAAGAGATTCCAGCAGTCCATCATATTGACTTCCCCTCTTTTGATGGGCACATTGGGTTGGCTTAGACACAAACCTATTTACTCTGTCCAGAGCGATGATCGTTCAGAAGTCATGTCTGAAATATTACATACTGCGGATATTCCTGCCTGAAATAACTAAATGGAATTGACTCTAAATAATCCTACACTCAGTATTTAACCCCCCTTGGTTATTGAGAATCATTTCGGGGTTTTGATTACACAATATATATTATACAACAATTCCACAATGTGATTAAAAGGCATAAAATCAGCATCCAATTTCGGGTTTGAATATTCCTTTGACATATGATGCTTCTATAAATGAGGGATTAGTAACTTCTAAATGTTTCTTCCAAATGTTCCATATTCCTCCTAACCGTTCTACATTACATAAACAGGCAGGGAATCTGATCTCACATTATTACACGGCTCCCTAGACTTTCTATTGCTACTAACATGAAACCAATTTTGTCAAATCTGGGCTCAGGAAAAAAACAAACAACTAAAATTCAAAAACTGTTATATTTGAATGCAAATCTCTCTTTTTCTGTCCAGGTCTTCATTCTTTTGATCTCTTTTAGACCCTAAACCTGCAGGGAAGCAAGGGGGGTATTATGTCCTCACCACCAATGGTCTATTGCCAAGATGACTGCACTACATTCCCTGGTTAGCCAAAGAACAGACCCTAAGGAGGAATTAGTTACATTGGTGTCAGTCGATCTCTTCCATTCTCCATCTCCCTGGGTGTGAGAAGTGCAGGTATGCACAGTAGACTATAGAGCCCCTTTATTCTGTAGTGATTCCCCATTTGTTGCCTCAGGTCCCCTGGGAGGAGCTTTTATAGGTAGCCCTCCTGTGACTTGTCATCAGCCGGTGGTTGGAGTTCTGCAGACGGTTCTGCAACATTGTAACACTTTGTAGAAGCACTTGTCAGTTCTTCAGGCTCAGTTGGATAGTCACAGCATATGGGCAGATGCAGCGTGGCACAATTTAAAATCACACTTGAAAAGTTCCAATGTCCTGGCAGAAATAACTCAATTCACGGCAGATTGAAACAAAAAAAAACATTTTTTTCAGCCCAACATAAAAATGGCTGAAGTATTCTGTATGTCAATTTAATCAACCCCACAAACTCCCTGAGTGACCTGATACGTTTTCTGTAGCAGCAGGTTAATATTTCTAATATTCCTCATCTATCTTCATTACAGCACAAGTAACTATTATATACAGTGAACATAAACCCATGAGTTATTAGTCGTTTACACACATCGTAATAATTCCTATTAGGTTGTCAAATATTGTAAGTCAATCAGGTTTACAGCACAATAATCTTAGATTTGTCGTCATCATCATCATCAGTAGTTACCGTATATTCCGGCGTATAAGGTGACGGGGTGTATAAGACAACCCCCCAACTGTCACCTTATACGCCAGGAATACAGTGGAGCAAAAAAAAATCATTACTCACCTTCCCCGGCGTTCTGCGGTGCTGCTGCAGGCTGTCGCTCCCTCCTGGTCCCTGGCAGAACATTGCTTTCTGGATGCAGGGCCGTCAGCCAATCACAGCCATTCAATGACATCATTGAATGGCTGTGATTGGCTAACACACGTGCGCCTTCAGCCAATCACAGTCATTCAATGATGTCATTGAATGGCTGTGATTGGCTGACAGCGTGTGTTAGCCAATCACAGTATTAGCTTTCTGGAGGCGGGGATTTCAAGCCCTGCATCCAGAAAGCAATGCTCTGCCGAAGACCAGGAGGGAGCGACAGCCTGCAGCAGCGCCGCAGAACGCCGGGGGAGGTGAGTAATGATTTTATTTTTTTGACACTTCCTTTTTTTTGTATTACTGGCGTATAAGACGACCCCCGACTTCAGAGCAGATTTTGGGGGGTTCAAAAGTCGTCTTATACGCCGGTATATACGGTACTTATTTATCAAATCCCATTCCTACATTTGTAAACACTTCTTCACAAGTACATTATTATGCAATATATTCACAGAATTTTCATAGTTTTCCCCCAAAACAAATCCCAAGTAGACATACTATTATTCCAACTCCTGCAAATGAATTTGCGTATAGCACTATGGCAGCACACAGTCATCAATCATGCAGATTTCACACTTTTCCTGTCTTCCATCCATTCCACCAATCCATCCCTTCAACATGCAGGAAAGCTTCTTCCCGGCATACTAAGAACATCCCTTTGATACCCCACACACTTGCATTGCCTACAAACAATTAGCATATACATAGACATTTCACATGTACATGGACAAACAGTAGACCAGGTACTCTCCTACAGCTAATTTGCATAAGAAAGACATTGTCTGTTTTTCAACACATATGAGTTCTTCAGAACCGAACATACACTGGAGCTCCAAAAAAGGAGACTACAAAAAACCTTATCCGAATTCAGGTATTGGATTTACAACATTCAGTGCTGAAACAAAGCTAGGAGGTTATCTGCATCCCCTCCCCCCAAACAGTATTGAGGTCGGCTCTACAAAATAAAACATATCATTAGACAAAGGTAAAAACATTTATTTTTCAAAACCAAAGATCTCAGCCGCACATCATTACCGGAATATCTCATCACGTTACCTTGGAAAGGAAAAATAGGAACAAAGTGAGACAAATGGCAAACTAAACAACCGATTATAACCAGAATTATCTGCCCACATTGGAGCATTTGGAGTTCTATCATACTTTTTTACCTGATTCTCCCCCAAGGTCATATAACTCCCTTTTCTTATATATTCTTCATATCTCATCTGTACGGATCCCATGGGACCCCAGCTTTCAGTAGAACTAGGAACATCTCTGTCCTGCTTACTCCATTTAGTTTCATCTGAGTTCTTCTATTACAATTTGGCTTTTAATCTTGCTGTGATCCGTCCTCATTATGGACCAGACCCCAGTCTCCCAAATCTTCCAACTGCCTTACCGCTGGATGACCAGTCTGAGTTATCAGTATAGGCATGATTACTGCTTTGTACACTGTGGGAACTGTTTTGAACATTTTATTCCTAACACTCATGGTAAACACTCTTCTCATCAAATCACTTTGCTCATTCATTGCAGTTGCATGTTTCATCATTTATTCCTTAATTCTCTGCATACAGTCATGCAAAGTATACCAAGTGTAGTGATTTCAGCCACTGGGTTAGAGCCTCAGGCATAATAGCCACAGGTCTGGAGAGTAGTCAAGGAAAAGCCAGAAGTCTGTATCAGGAGGTCTCGGTTTGCAGTACAGATGAATGAGGCGAGTATCGTAGTCGGAAGGGAAGCCCGAAGTCAGTAATGGGAGGAATTGCAGAGACGGCAGAGGAACAGGCAAGTGGAGCTTGAGCAAATGGTGCTATGGAGGAGAATAATCACGCACTGAGGGAGTGGCAGAGCCAGACTTTTATAGGAAGTTCAATCAAGACTGAGACGGGGTCAGGAGCAGGAGGCAGGAACCAGGTAACTGGGATCAGGAAACACAGCTGAAAGTCATGCAAGGAAACTGTCCACAGCCTGCATAGCTCAGTAGTGACAGCTATTGACTGGAGTGCAGGAGGTCCCTAGTTCGATTTCTTACAGTGGGACCCTCCTTTGATGATGGACTCTGGACATTCCAGGGCCTGGTTTACTGGGATACCTTTTGTGAAACTCCTCTGTAAGCCTTCGAGCATGTCTGTTTTATTCTGAATCCCATGAGTTTTCCTCAGGCCAGTAGGCCTGCCACTGTACCAGGTATTAAAGTTTTCCTCAGTGTTTTCGGGAGTCAAAGATTTTTCCAACAACAAACTCGTTGTACCCTTGAATCTTCATAAGAGGGGAAGGTGATTGCTGCTTTCCCATGAAGGTGTTCTCCCGGAATGGCTTTATTAGGGACACATGGAAGACTGGGTGGATCCGTAGGCTGCCCAGGAGCTTCAAGTGGAAAGCTGCCTGATTGACCCTCTCTGAAATTAGGAAAGATCCAATGAATTTTTGCCCAAACTTATGAGAGGGTACATGACCCTTAAGATTCTTAGTGGACAACCACACTTTTTCTCCAACTCAGAAGGTAGGAGCCGCTTGATGGTGTTGGTCTGCTGCTTTTTTAAAGGCATCCTGGTCTTCTTGTAAGGCCTCCAATTCCATTGACTATCAGTCAATGCTGCCAGTTTTTGGTTGACCGTCAAGGTAGGGGTGTTGGCAAGAAGGTCAGGAATGAAAACAGGGTGCCTCCTGTAGTTGGCATAGAACTAGCTCTGGGCGGTAGAACTGTGTTGGGCATTGTTATACGTGAACTCTACTGTCGATAGATAATCTACTCATTTGTCCTGGAGGTGTGAGATAAATCATCAGGGATATTGTTCCAATGTCTGATTTGTTCTCTAGGTCTGACTATTGTACTGGGGGTGGAAAGCGGAAAACTGTTTAATAGTGATGCCCAGGGCCATGCAAAAACTCTTCCAGAACTTAAATGTGAATTGTATGCCCTGTCCAAAACGACATAATCTGGTATTCCATGCAGTCTGAAAACTTCCTGGATCATCAACTCCATAGTATGCTCAGCAGTGGGAACCTTGTTTATGGGGATGAAGTGAGCCCTCTTTGTAAGTCGGTCCATGACAACAAAGACGGCAGTCATTCCTTTCGAGGAGGGAAGGTCTACTTTATAGTCCATAGATATAGATCCCCATGGATGAGACTGGAAAAGGTTGTAGGAAACCCAGAGGGCGAGCTTGTCGTGTCTTGTTCCAGGCACATATTTGAAAGAGGTGACATATGTCTTTTCATTGTTGCAGCCGTTCTGAAGCCTGCACTTTGCTTGCAGGCCAGACCAGGTTTTGGGTGTGCCCTTGCTTCTCCTGGAGCTGAGGGGTGTGGTAGTTGCAGGAGTAACGTCAGTCAGCACCTGGTGCTGAGTAGCTTGGCTCCTACTTAAACAGTGCCAGCATGATCTCCTGTGCTGGTCAATCATTCGGTTACCTTTGGACAGCGACGGAGGAACACACCTTGGCTGAAGCTCCTAGCTAAGTTCTTTTATGCTTTGTTTGGGACTGCTCAGTGGCCCAGGCATGCGTGCAGGCTCGCACTTGTCAGAGCGGTTGGTCCGCCGAGTAGGCAAGGCCCCCTCCCGGGTCAGGGGACGATAGGGAGAGAATTCTCCTTAGGTTTTGTTTCCTTTTTGCACAGTTGTGCCTTTTGTTTGTGTTTTTGTGGTTGTACGTCCGGAGGACGCAACATTCATCCATTCTGAAGTTGGGCCACCAGAAGGAATGAAGCAGGAGTTCCAAAGTCTTTGTGACCCCAAAGTGACTGTCCAGCTTAGAATCATGGACCAGTTTGAGGACTTCAAATTGACCAGCCTCGGGAATGTATAGTTGGTGTTCTTGCCTCCAAGATCTATTCTTGAAAGATGGCTTTACATCCTTAGAAGGACTACTGAGGAAAGGGTCACATTCAGAGCCTCCCTTAAGCTTTGTTAGGAGGTCTTCAGAATGCAGAATACCCCAAAAATGTTTGGGGCACAGAATTGTGTATCTGTATTTGACCTCTCTTCAGGCTCCGAAAATATCCTGGACAATGCATCTGCCCTGTCATTTTGAGAACCAGGGCGGAAGGACACAATGAAATTAAACCTGGAGGAGAACAAGACGCATAGTTATCTGTTTTGCAGATAACCTCTTGGCAGTGCAGATAAATTCTACATTTTTATTGTCAGTAAGAACAGTCACTGGATTATGGGCTCCTTCCAAGAGGTGCCTCCATTTGGTGAAAGCCACCTTGATGGCCAGAAGTTCCTTGTTCCTGTCATCATAGTTTTTTTCCACGGGTGATAAGGTGTAGGACAGAAATGCCCAAGGATGTAGTTGCATCTTATTTCTGACTTATTGTGACAGGATAGTTCTTACAGAGGAGTTGGAGGCGTCCACCTCCAGAACAAAAGGCAATTTTGGTCTTGAGTGGATCAGTACTGTCTGCCGAAGTAAAAAGAGTCTTTAGTTTCTCCAAAGCAGTTTGTGCCTCCTGCGACCAGGAAAACGTGTGATTTCTGTGTGAGGGAGGTGATGGGAGAGATGACCTTTGAGAAGTCCTTAATTAATCATCTGTAGAAGTTCGCAAAACCGATCAGGCGCTGAAACTCCTTCAAATTTCTTGGAATGGGCCAATACAGGATGGCTTTAATCTTGCTGGGATCCATACTTAGGCCATCTGGGGAGATAATGTATCACAGGAATTGTATTTGGGTCTGTTTAAACTCACACTTCTCTAGTTTGATGTTTGGGTGGTCTTGGAACGACTTTTGAAGTGGTTCCAAGACCAGTCAAACGTTCTTGCTATGTCCCTACAAGTTAGCAGAGAAGATAACGATGTCATTGAAATATGCCCTATGAATTGGTCAAACAGGTCTCAAAATATGTCATTGATAAAGCGCTGGAAGGTGGCGGGAGCATTGCAAAGGCCAAACGGCATTAAGAGAGATTTGAAGTGTCCATATCTTGTTCTAAAAGCAGTTTTCTATTCACCTCCAGGGCGGATCTGAACCAGATTATATGCTCCTCTGAGGTCCAGTTTAGTAAAGACTTTAGTTACCTGAAGCCTCTTCTGCAGTTCTGGGATTGAGAGAGGATAGCGATTTTTAATAGTGATCTTGTTTAGCTTCCAGTGATCTTGTTAGCAGTTCTCTTTACAGTATTCTGAAGGGAAGGCAATTGTACTTGATTCCCAGTTGATATTGGGATTGTGGGTAGAAAACCAGGGGATCCTGAGAATCCCTGAAAATTTAAGGGATCAGATGAGCTGGAAGCTGATCATTTCTTGATGGCCAGGTTTCATGCAGAGCTCCAGTTCGATTGTCTCCCATTTGACAGATCCCAAGGACAAGGGTGACCCAACTACAGTTTCCATATAAATCAGTATGGGCTTAAGTCTGGTGGCAATGTTTTTGTCAAAAGCAAATTTTAAGTCCATGAAGTTTCCTCCCACTCCAGAGTCCAATATCGCTGAGCACTGCTTCTTCTGATTACCCGTTAAGATCTCAATTGGAAGGATAAAATGGTGGAGCAGAGAAAAGGTTTTCACACTGTCTTGAACTACAGGTGTGTTGTGTGGCATCCCCTTGTTTCATTACAACTCGATTGGTTGTGGTCTTGGCATTGGCTAGGTAGAGAGTTCTCTGGAACTTGTTTCGACGGTTAAAGGCTTAATGTCCCAAGCTTCCACAATAAAGGCACAGATTTTCTGCACGGCACCTTTCTTTTTCAGCAGTGGAAAGGGGCTTGTGGATGACATTGACCTGCATCGGTTTTGGTGCAGCTTCAGTTCTCAGCGGGGACCTTGATGTAGAATGACTGAAGGAAAAAGGGGTGTTGGTGCCCAAACCCTGCAGTCTCTCATTTGATGCTTGGGAAGTCTATGGTCTATTCGGATGCACAGCTGAATGAAGTCTTCCAGGTAATCAGTGGTCTCCACTCTGGCAAGTTCATCCATTATCCAGTCAGATAATGCTTGATGAAATTGGCTCAGTTGTTCAGCTGGATTCCACATGATGTCATTCGCCAACGACAACATTCCGCCATATACTATGCAACAGAATTTCGCCCTTGTCATAAGTTATGTAACCTTCCTTTGGCCATGGCACAGCTGTTCAGATCATTAAAGATTTGACCCAAAAAGGTCGTGAAGGCATCATTATTGGCGACAATCTTCTTCAAATTTCACTGGTGGTGGAATCTAGACGTCTGGCGCTGAATTGTGCATCTCCAGGAGTTGTTTCTTTAATCCCTCGATCTCTTGTTCCATACTGGCAATCTTCTCCTGGTAGGAGGCACAACATTCCTGGAGCTTTGTAATCTGTTTTCTTAGAGTGGTCACTATGGACTTCATGTTTCGGCATGATTATTTTGTAGCGATGGGTTGGAGCCTCGGGTGTAATAGCCACAGGTCTGCAGAGTAGTTAAGGAAGAGCAAGGAGTCAGCAACGGGAGGTCTTGGTTTGCAATACAGATGGATGAGGCGAGTACTGTAGTCAGAAGAGAAGCCAGAAGTTAGTATCAGGAGGTCTTGGTTTAAAGTACAGATGGATGAGGCGAGTACTGTAGTCAGAAGAGAAGCCAGAAGTTAGTATCAGGAGGTCTTGGTTTAAAGTACAGATGAATGAGACAAGTAGCGTTTTCAGTAAGGAAGGCTGCATTCCCACGAACGCATATCGGCTCGGTTTTCACACCGAGCCGATATACGTTGTCCTCATGTGCAGGGGGGGAGGATGGAAGAGCCAGGAGCAGGAACTGAGCTCCCGCCCCCTCTCGGCCTCCTCTCCGCCCCTCTGCACTATTTACAATGAAAAGAGGCGGGGCGGGGCCAATGTCCAAGAATTAGCCCCGCCCCTGTTCCACCTCTCCCTATTGCAAATAGTGCAGAGGGGTGGAGAGGGGGCGGGAGCTCAGTTCCTGCTCCTGGCTCTTCCATCCTCCCCCCCCCCCCCCCTGCACATGAGGACGACGTATATCGGCTCGGCGTGAAAACCGAGCCGATATACATTCGTGGGAATGCACCTGAAGCCAGAAGTCAGTAATGGGAGATCTTGCAGAAACGGCAGAAGAACAGGTAAGTGGAGCTTGATCAGTGCTAAGGAACAGAATAATCACACACTTATGCAATGGCAGGGCCAAGCTTTTATAGGAAGTGAAATGAAGAGAGAGGCATGGTCAGGACCAGGAGGCAGGAACTAGGTAACTGGGATCAAGAAACATGGCTGAGAGTCATGCAAAGGAACTGTTGTATTGCCAACTCAAAAGACAACAAGTTCGGATACGGCTTTAAAGAAGGACAAGTAGGTGGATACAACACAATTTATTTGATAAGATAATAAATGAACAAAATTATATAAAATGGATGATAAGTAAGCTAATTTACATAAAATAGGTGATATTGCATACTTTTACACTATTTTCTTAGGCAAAGGTTAAATGCGGATATCACCAAGCAAAATACATGAACACATTAACATTACACATGAAAATACTTACAACACATAACCGACATCTGTTCAGCTGGATGAATACCCACCACTGGGCAGAGTCCATCACCTAGGAGTCTTTGGTCATCATCTGTCCAATTTACCATCAGCTGGGAGAGCACCAGCAAAAAGGATCAGAGTTTCTCCTGGGGATTCATCACTGCATAAGGCGTCCCTAGTGCAGGTCCAGTTTGCTCTGATCATTTTGGTTCTATCCCAGCTTATATACACAGAAAAATGTGTATGTGCAGCTATTGACAACTGTGAGTCCTACACACCTGTGGGTGGCCAATCCATCAGGCATCTACGAGTCAAAGATCACAAGACCCATCAGTAATTGATGGCTCATTGTCAGTTAATTACAAAGCTCCATTGGTTTACAGGATACACATTTGCTCCATTTGGTTACAGGATCTACACAATGGGCATACCTAGACGAGATTTACAGGCTCAGGTCAATTACAGTTCAAATTAGTTTTATCCTGACAAAGTTAATGATATAAGAAATCACTTTATACAACTATCTATACAACTGTCCACAGGCTGGGTAGCTCAGTAGTGAGAGCTACTGACTGGAGTGCAGGAGGTCCCCGATTCGATTCCTGCACCCGGGCTTCTCTGTATGTGGCCAATCAGAATCAGTAGGACATTTATATCAAATATCTGTCGTCATCACATCTAGTAGGGTTGGTTGAAATCCCGAATGCCTCAGCTACCACTGGGTCAGTTGACAAGTTAACAAATTTGGGTGCGCCTTCCCCAACATCAGATATGCCATTCGCTCCTCCATCAAGCATTCTCACTATCCATGTTATCATCTGGTTTCTGAGCAAATATTTCATGAATATTATTTAATTCATGCTGTGAAAAATCCTCCTTTGCATCTCTATTTACCTGTCCTTGCGGAGTACTTACTGTTCAGCGCCTTATGATAGGATTTGCTTTCATCGGAGGCATACACATTTCTTTATGCTCATTAAAATGCCCATCTTCCTCAGCAGAATTTGAGAAATTCTCAGATTCATTAAAGAAAGAGTCCCAAATAACTCCCTGTCATTAATCAGGATCCCAATGAACTCCCGCCTTGGCCACTAAAGTATGAAGCTTTTTCTTATTTACTCTCCCTCTGCGGTTACGGTATTTATATTGAGCGACTCTAACAACTGCCTTTTATGCTCCTGTACTCTATTGATCTGCTTTATAAATAATCAACCCGTTCGGACATTCTGCCGTCAATAGACAACTATGTAGATCACACACCTCCTTTCACTGTTGTTGCACTTTCTGCAACGCACTCTCATATTTATCGTGTATCTTTCGATATGCTCTCAATATCCATCCACCCGGATACACAGAAGCAGATTGTTTGCCTTTTTCTAACTTTACTTTTTGCAGACATTTTACAACCTCCACCGGTTCTCTCCCCCCTCCACAACATCATCCCATTGCTCACCTAATCCAACACACTGTGACCAATCAGTGGCTAATATATTATAGGGTGCTTTATTACACCCTGTGATAACTGTTGATTCAACAGACACTTCTTTGTTGTTAGATACCAACATTTTCATTCTATGGCGGATTTTCTTAATAACGACATTTTCACACATGCCAGATTAGCAGACGGAATTCCTTAAATTTCAGATTATCAGAATTTAACTTTAAAATGACTCTATTACTCTCTGTGTCATCCTATTCATGGCACAATTTAAGGCCTACCACGTCATCACCCCAGTAATCTCACTTTCCCATCCTTTGAGGTACATACCCCCCCCCCCCCCAGAAAAGTGATGACATCCAGCAGGAAACAACCTCCCAATCAAAGACTACCCCTGACCCTAGTCTTTTCAGTACTGTATCCAGCTCCTGCTCACTCTCTGTTCTCAGACGAATGACAGAAGAAGTCTTCAGATTGCTTTCCTCTGCTCACCCCACCACCTGCTCTAGTGACCCTCTCCCCTCTCACCTCCTCTGCTCCCTCTTCCCTCACACATCCTCCTGTCCCTCTTCCCTCCCAGCTTCTCCGGTCCCTCTTCCCTCCCATCTTCTCCGGTCCCTCTCTCCTCACACCTCCTCTGGTCCCTCTTTCCTTTCACTTTCTCCAGTCCCTCTCCCTTTACACTCCCTCCAGTATCCCTCCCCTCACACCTCCTCCGGTCTCCCTCCCCTCACACCTCCTCTGGTCCCCTTCCCCTCACACTTTCTCCGGTCCCCCTCCCCTCACAATTCCTCCAGTCCCCCATCTCTCACAATTCCTCCGGTTCCTCTCCCCTTGGCCCTTTTCCGGTCCCTCTCCCCTCGCACTTCCTCCCATCCCTCTTCCCTCGCACTTCCTCCTGTCCCTCTTCCCTCGCACCTCCTCCAATCCCTCTTACCTCACACCTCCTCCGGTCCCTCTACCCAGTCATTATCTCCCATCTCATTACTATATTCAACCTGTTTCTGACCTCTGGCATCTTCCCCTCAAGCACACCATCATATCCCCACTGCTAAAAAAAAACCTCTGTGACTCGTCCAATCCTGCCAACTACCGACCCATCTCAAATCTCCCCTTCATGTCTAAACTATTAGAACAACTCGTTTACTCCCGCCTTATAAGCTACCTATCAGAAAACTCTCATCTTGACCCCTTGCAGTCCGGCTTCCTCCCTCTACACTCGACAGAAACCTGACAAACCGTGTCAAATGACCTCCCGACAGCTAAATTGAGGGGCGACTGCTCCCTACTGATCCTCCTCGATCTCTCTGCAGCATTTGACACTGTTGACGACAAACTCATCCTTATTATGCTTTGCTTGGACTAAAGGACACTGCTCTCTCCTGGTTCCCCTCCTATCTATCTGACGGCTCCTTTAGCATCTCCTTTGCTGGCTGTACCTCCACTTCTTCTTGCTGTTGGGGTCCCCCAGGGCTCGGCCTCTCCTCTTCTTCTCTGCCATTTACTGTTGGGTTCCCCTAGGGCTTGGTTTTTGCCCACCCCTCCTCTCCCCTTCCCCTTGCTAATGGGGGCCCCCAGGGCTTGTTCCTCGGCCCCCTCCTCTTCCCCTTGCTGTTTGGGTCCCCCATGGCTCGGTCCTCAGCCCCCTCCTCTTCTCTATCTACACAGCCCCTATTGGACAGACCATCAGGAGTTTTAGCTTTCAGTACCATCTCTATGCTGATGACACCCAGTTATATGCCTTCTCCCGTGACATCACAGCAGAACGCCACCAACTGTATGTCCTCTCTCTACCTAAAACTAAGCCTCTCTAAAACTGATGTAGTGGTGTTTCCACCCTCCACTAACCGCCCTCATCCTGACATCTCCATCTCAGTGTGTGGCACCATAACTGGCTGCGTCCCTAGCAACCCGGCACTGACCAGAGTTACGGCTGCCAGGGGAGATCACTACGACCGGGGCTCCCCTGCACCACACTTCTGCAACCCAGGTGGTAGGACCATCAGTGCGGGCACAGAAGCCCCGAGAGTCGCCGGTTCTGACATCCAAAGGGGAATGATTTTGGTGCTGCTGGTAGGACTTTCTTTATTTTGCCCTACATTGTATCCCTCATCCACAGCACTGTGCCACTCTACATTGTATCCCTCATCTCAATCCATCGCACAGCCTGGGCCCTCTGCTCCGCTAACGAAATCAGACTGAGTGCCCCTTTAACCCGAACCTCTTATTCCCGCCTCCAAGACTTCTCCAGAGCAGTACCAGTCCTCTGGAACGTGCTACCAAAAACTATCAGGGCAATCCCCAACACACAGAATTTCAGGCGTGCTCTAAAAATGCCCCTCTACAGGAAAGCATACCATATCCCCTAAACCAAACCCCTCTGTACCCCCTGCTAACATGCTCCCTGACCGACTGACTGCAATCCCTTCTAGCAGCCATCAGCCACACCCTGCAGTAATACTGATTCAGTCACTATACGGCCTGACTATTGTCTATGTGTTTAGCATGCCACACTCTCCACCCCGCCATATCATGCACATCTCCACCCCGTCATACCGGGCCCGTCTCCACCCCGTCATACCGTGCCCATCTCCACCCTGCCATACCATGTCCATCTCCACCCTGCCATACCATGCCCATCTCCACCCCGCTATACCACGCACATCTCTACCCCGTCATACCGGGCACATGTCCACCTTGCCATACCACGCCGATCTTCACGCTGCCATACCGTGCACATCTTCACCCAGCCATACCTTGCACACCTCCACCCCACTATACCGTGCACATCTTCACCCAGCCATACCTTGCACACCTCCACCCCACTATACCGTGCGCATCTCCAGCCCTTTACCGTCTGTATCCCCCCCATTATCTGTAGCATGTAAGCTGTGGAATATGTTGGCGCCATATAAATAAAGATTATTATTATTAATGTATTGCTGCAAGAAGGAAGACTTAGAGTTCAGATTACGCTTTAAAGATTGTACGACAATGTGGAAGGTCTAACAATAAGAATTTATTCAAAGTGATAATCGAGCCTCGTGGTGAATAATTGTTCAGGATTATGCAGCTTAAAATCCTGAATAATGAGCGATGAGTGTAAATAGCAGCGGGTCAGTACTGAGCGGCTGCTGTGTTAGTGAATGAAGAGGGGCAGGGGGGTGAGGAGAGATATCTCCTGCAGCCGCCCCGCTGTGAAGCAACAATACTGGCTCCTGTACAAAAGCACGTGAGCTAGTACATGTGGGGACGATTGTCGGGCATCATTTGCCCAACATTTGTCTCGTCTAAGACACAAACCTATTTACTTGTCTCTCTGTCCAGCACAATAATAATTCAGAAGTCATGTCTGAAATTTATATATATACTAGCTGATATACCCAGCCTCGCCGAGTTAATTTGATACAAGTGTTTACGTGTTGTTTGCACAGAAGATTTTATAAAGTCACGGTTGCTTTAGAGTAACTGAGAAATAAAATCTGTATACACATAGAGGAGCGTAAGATTCTCTTCTGGCTGCATGTAGGGATGTCCCCCTGCAGAATGTGCCACGCCTCCCACTCTACTCATTTAGGGCCTAAAGAATGGTCATGCCAAATTTCATGTTTGTACAACACCGGGAAGTTACATTACATAGGGGTGCGAATACTTTTGCACTTAGCATTGAATAATCAAGTTGCGACCCATCTACTTTTCCTATTTAAGACCAAAAGAATGATGATCCCAAATTTTATGTTTGTATGACAGCGGGAAGTTAGAGAATTAGTGGCGAGTCAGTCAGTCAGTAAGTCGATGAGTAAGGGCTTTTACCTGTGGGCTGCATTCAGACAAACGTATATCGGCTCGGTTTTCACACCGAGCCGATATACGTTGTCCTTGTGTGCAGGGTGGGGAGGATGGAAGAGCCAGGATCAGGAACTGAGCTCCCGCCCCCTCTCTGCCTCCTTTCCGCCGCTCTGCACTATTTGCAATGGGGAGAGGCGGGCCGGGGGTGGGGCTAAGTTTCGAGAATTAGCCCCGCTCCAGTCCCGACTCCTTTCATTGCAAATAGTGCAGTTCCTGCTCCTGGCTTCTCCATCCTCCCCCCCCCCCCCCCCCTGCACACGAGGACAACGTATATCGGCTCGGCGTGAAAACCGAGCCGATATATGTTCATGTGAATGCACCCTTATATAGATAGATAGATACAAGATAGATAGATAGATAAAAAGTGAAAGCCCTGACTGATTAGCCTCTAATTTTCTAACATCCTGATATCGTACAAACGTGACATTTGGCACGACCATTTTTTAGGTTCTAAATAGGAAAAGTAAAAGGGTCACAACTCGATTATTTAATGCTAATTGCAAAAGAATTGCTGCCCCTGTGTAATGTACCAAATATAATTCTCTAACTTCCCGGTGTCATACAAACATGAAATATGGCAGGAGCATTCTTTAGGTCCTAAATAGGAAAAGTAAAGGGGTCACAACTTGGTTATTCAGTGCTAATTGCAAAAGTAAGTGCACCCTTATATAAAGTAACTTCCAGGTGGCTTACAAAAGTGAAATTTGGTGCAAGCATTCTTTAGGTCCTAAATGAGGAGAGAGGGAGGGGTGGCACATTCTGCAGAGGGACATTGGTACATGCAGCCTGAGAAGAATATAACGCTCCTCTATGTGTATACATATTGTATTCTTCGGTTCCTCTAAAGTAACCACCACTTCATAACATTTTCCACGTGAACAACACATAAACACCTGTATCAAATTAACTCAGGCCAAATCGGGTATATCAGCTAGTAATACATACTCAGGATATTCCTGACTGAAGGAATTAAATGCAATTGAATCTAAATAATCATACAGTTAGTATTTTCCTGCCACAAGGGTAAAAGAGAACTCACTTGTTTATTGGGCATCCAGATGATAAAAGAGTTAATAACTTCCATGCAGTCCAGTCTTTTAAATCCCATGTAAAGGTGGTGGCTGGAAGTGCTGCTGCCCTTCTGTTGAATCCCATACTGCTTGTCTGGATTTTTCATCAGGGGCCTCGGACAATCTTTTAGCCTGTACTAAGCACCTTTCTCCTTGTTGTGTCTCTTCTTACAAGAAACTTCTGGAACTTCACACTAACTTATATAACTTTGATTCCTCCCCTTCTAGAAACCTCTAACTAAATCCCTCTTAGCTTAAAGGGGTTTCGTCATTAGAAAAAAAAAAAAAAAATCAATACTTACCTTTTTCTCCCTCGTCAGTCTTCTTACCGGATCTTCTCCCCGATCTTCTCCAGTCCCCCCGGTCACCTCACCTCCAGCCGGCCAGATCCTCTTCTTCTGGTTATGGAGCGTCCATTCTCAGGTCAGTGTACCTGGTCACTAGTGACGTAGCCTTCACTGCCTAGCCCAGCTATTGAATGCCCAGCTATTGCTGAGACTGCGCATGTGTGCTGACTCGCTGCAAGTGTTCATATACTATTGCAGAGAGACGGTGAGCATGCGCAGTCTCAGCAATGGCTCAGCATTCCCTGCTAGGTTGTAAACGTTATGAGTAGTGACTGGGTACTCTGACCTGCAGGAAGGAGAATGCCAGCAATGTACGCTTTGTGACAGGAAGAAGAATGGTCTGGCTGGAGGTGAGGTGACCCGGGGACTGCAGGAGCCAGAAGAAGATCGGGGAGGAGAAGATGCAGTAAGGAGACTGACGGGGAAGGAATACGAAAGTATTGATTTTTTTTTTTTTTTTCCAATGACAGAACGCCTCTGAAGCTGATTGGCTGAGAGCTAAAAGGCTGTAAGGAGCCAAGTCCCTGGGGCTGCTCTATCTCCCTCGAACCTGAACTGCGATTTTGGCAGCACCTGTGCTATGTGTCACAGTCTCTGCTGCAGCCCAACTTCCTCTATATATGATCCACCAAGTATGGCCTGGGGCAGAGCGTTCATCTTCAGCGCTCCACATCACTGGCTATTTCTGCCACTTCTTGCACCTGAATTTTCTGCTGTGCGCATGATTCTGTGTGCAGCTCTGACTCTGTTCCTCTGCTCCCTCCTGCCTTGTCCGAAGGGGGTTCAGCAATTAGTGCGGCTGCTTATTAGCAGTAGTTGGAGCGGAGCGGGGCTTCACCATAAATCAAGTAGCACTGCGTACTGTAGGTCTGACGTGATGCGGTCTGAGTCAGGAGTCTGGATCACCCCATACGTGAGGACCAGAGTTTTTGTAGAGTTGTCAGCCACAGCAGAGCACTACTGTACGCAGGTTTGTGCTGGGATGTGTTTCAGAGTTCAGCCCACCCCACCAGGGGAGCCGCAACGTCCTTCACTTCAAACCTTGCCTAAAATATTAATGCAAGTTCTAAATTAGCGATGAGTAAAATAGCAGTAAGAGTGAAGGAACAAGCAGACGACATCAGGATGCAGCACATATACGTCCTGCCACGCTGGGTGAGTTTCAGGCTCATCTAAAATGCATATCCCTAGTTTTTAAGGACAAGTCAAAACCGAGTCAAGCTGCAGGCGAGGAAATAGGCAACACGTCCCCAGAGGCCCCAAAATGTACCGCAGAATTAAATATTCATCAGCCGTTGTGCTGCGTGTATAGGGGGGATTGTGTGCTTGGAGCGCAAGATGTTCCAAGCCTTTCTATGTCCTATCAGAAACTGCCACCAGCACTGAAGCCTCCAGCAGACAGCAATGCCATGAAGACGGAGCCTGGATGGAATCACTTGGAGGGCCCGTCCGGATTACTGATCCACAGTCTGCGTACTGCCATGTCATCTCCTCATATAGTGTTATAGTCCACCCTACAAGCAGAATGCAGAGTCTGTAGGAAACTGTGAGAAAGCCCCTGCAGGATGGGCATATAGACTTCTATGGGTGTCACAATACTGATCCTGAGACCTCAAGATAATGATCCTCCTGGTAGGGCCCGCTACCATTATGTGTTGTTTCTAATACTGGTGTCATGTGATGGAGGAACCTGTGGGCCCCCTAATGCTTTAGGGCCGGGTAGCTATTCTCCCCTGGAGAGTATGTACCCTTTCCTCCAGTAGAGACAGGAGCCCAAACATCTGCGCTACCCCATACAATAAAAGAATGGGGCCTAAACAGGAGTGCATTCCCAGCGCCTCTGATGAACGTGCGCCTCATGCGCCCAGTGATGGTACTCTAAGGCTGCTTCTATATGGGCTTCCCGAAGCAGAAAACATGGGAAAACCACGGTGACCAAATTCGCACCTAAATGCTGCAGATTTGGCCGCATTTCTTGTAACCCTTGGTGAAGTCTAGATCATAAATCCACAATACTGCAGATTTAGAATCCACAGCATTTTCTAAAACACGGCAGATTCATTACGGAAAGATTTGCGGCGTGTGAAGATTTGAGAAATCCCCTCCACGCCTACGGGAATGGACAGTATTTACTCTGCGTGAAGCCGTCCTTCTTGTCACCAGTCTGCCGGCCTCCGGTTGGGCATCTGGAGGTGAATATCATTCCTTATCTGTCTGGTTCTTCGCCCCCGTCTGGCCGCGACGCCTCCATCCTGTAATATAGTGCGAGCTTATAAATAATTCTCGTCATCTCCGGTGCCAGTCATGTTCTGCACATACATATTGATGACCGGCGCCTCGGTGTTTCTTGCCTTTCACCTGTGAAGTGACAAGATCTCAGGCCTCTCCGGGTTCGGCGATTATTGACATACAGATGAAGCTGCAGATGGGAGAAAATCGCCGTTAGACTCATTAACAAAAAATAATGCACCAAGACGGAACTGCTGAAACGGATGAAACTTTCTATATGTGACTGTAATGATGAGATGTGGAAATGATTACAATATTAGAGCGGGAGGATACGCTTATTGGCTCTCATATCCTGTTGGCCATCCTCGAGGCTCGATGCCTGATGGGATTCGCTCGGGCATGGAGGCTCCATATGTTATTTAATGGCTCATTTGACCACAGATGTTGCAGCTGGGCTTCTAGATCCTGCACACTTGTAGGCTGCCGAAGCTGGTGTCCCCGCGGGCCCCATAAATGCTTGATCAGCGATAAATCTGGTGACCGGGCAGCTATGGAAGTGTGACAATGTGGTGGGGGCTTTCTGTGACCCCCTTGTGTTGGTTGGATGGATCATTAAGATGGCTCCTGAAGGATTTCCCCCAACCTACTATCTTTTGCAATAAAGAATCTGTGATCCAACTACCTCCATGATTTGTGCCTAGTTAAGGGTTATCACCAGGAAACTTGGACCTAGAGGAGTTCTGCCTTCCACCAGCAGCCTCCTGACAGAAGTACTCCAAGGTCTTCTTACACCACTACATTAATCTTCTCACGTCTACCCGGAAGTGCAGCTTGTCTTTACATGTTGTTGGATTTATCTCCACAACGACGGTATGAATTCCCCCGGGTATCCGGCTGTCGCTTTCCCCATCACCAGAAGACAGTAACGGGGCTCATCCCAATACAGCTGAACCGGACTTATGGTGTGTGGGGGTCTATCCATTATACGGACCCCCTGCACCAGGGGAGTCCTCACCTCTTTTAATCATTCCTTTGGTCTTATTGTTGTCCAGGGCAATATATCATCACTGGAGTGCAGTCAATATACTGGTGGTCTGTCTGGGCCGGCTGGAGCCCGTTCGCTGCATGAGTGTGCTTTCACGTACCTGCTCTGAACAACATGCTCAGAACTGCCCAGGTTGCGGGCAAATCAAAGAAGCGACCATCCTGCTTCTCTCAGTCCAACAACGTACCCTGTCTGAAAATTTGTTAACTGAGCAGAATGTCTTGGAGTGCATCATAGAGGCGTCTAACCGTCAACCATCTCTCAACCAGCATTTTTGTGGCTTCTGATGACAAGACCCCCGTGTCTAATCGGACCACCACTGTAATCCCTTACATATCTGCTGAGACATGACTACATGCTGAGTTTTGCAGTGATCCGACATTTCTATCGCCGTGCACTATTTTTTAGGGCAATGAGTGTAGAACGGTACCGGACAATTCTCAGCTGATTCGAAGGGTCAGATAAAAGCTTCCACTCTCTGCCTGGTGCCACCATTTACTAGAGTCTCAGGGTCCTTTTAATAAGCCAGATTCCTCGCCTGATGTTCACTAATGTGCGCCAATACAAAACGCATGTCAATTGGCGCTCTTTTCTTTTTTTTTTTCCACACAGGTTGAGATTTGGCTTAAGGGGACCAACAATTGTTGATACCATCATTCGTCCACATTGACCAACTGTACTTGCCCCTATTTACACGGGGGTTCATTTTTGCACATGCATTATATTATTTGAAGGCTCTCGGAGGCCCCTTGTGTGCAGTGACTTCTTCTTCCACTAGTGTAGAGCTTGGTGACCACTAGACGCCTCTATGACGCAGAGAACAGATTTCACCCCGTTACCAGAGGGGGGCGCATTATTGGGATGTGAGAAGCTGGATGGTCGTATTGATGAATTGTCCCCCACCGGGCCATTCTGACCAGACTGTTAGGGACCAGTGGATGTGTGAGGGCACACAAGGTGACCAGGCTCAGGACGCCCCCTACAGACCACCAGTAGAGTGGATCGTCTGATTGTCCAACGAGCACCAGCAGGTCTGACTACTTTGTTTAGAAATGAGGGCCCCATCATTACACCCCTGTGTCTGTCAGAGCCATTTCCAGGTGCTTGATTAAAGGACATTTGGTCTCGTGGCCCCCATTACATGTATTGTCTTTGATACACACTCGCCCAACAGGGTTCTAGAGCCTCCATGCCCACATGTATCACATTTTGTATCCAAGCTAGAGGTGGTACAATGGGATAAAAGAGTCTCCATGCCAAATGTATCACATCTTGTATCTAAGCTAGAGGCGGTACAACAGGGTACTAGAGCCTCCATGCCCATCCCCATCACATCTTGTATCCAAGCTAGAGGTGGTACAACAGGGTACTAGAGCATCCATGCCTGCCAGTATCACATCTTGTATCTAAGCTAGAGGCAGTACAACAGGGTATTAGAGCCTCCATTCCCATCCCCATCACATCTTGTATCCAAGCTAGAGGTGATACAACAGGGTACTAGAGCCTCCATGCCCCCCCCCCCCGTATCACATCTTGTATTCAAGCTAGAGGCGGTACAGCAGGGTACTAGAGCCTCCATGCTCGCCTGTATCACATATTGTATCCAAGCTAGAGGTGGTACAACAAGGTACTAGAGCCTCCATGACTGCCCGTATCACATCTTGTATCCAAGCTAGAGGCAGTACAACAGGGTACTAGAGCCTCCATGCCCATCCCCATCACATCTTGTATCCAAGCTAGAGGTGGTACAACAGGGTACTAGAGCCTCCATGCCCACCTGTATCACATCTTGTATCCAAGCCAGAGGCAGTACAACAGGGTACGTTTATATACACCTGGTTTCCGGGAAGAACTAGTATGAACTGTACTGCTGAATAAACCTATTGGATATCCGAAATACTGGCGATATACTAAAGAGACTTGGCTGTTGCTTTATAGCCGGTTACCGGGACTTGTTGGTGTTTTCTGCGGCTGGTCGGCCAGATTACAGTTACCGTTCCTTCGTTAATAAACAGTTTGCGAGGTGAGGAACATGTCTGGTGACCAAGAATTTACAATGTACCCGAGAAGCCACAATCATGCCAGTTTATGTGCTCTAGAAAAAGAAATTCAGTTACTGTAACTTTAAGAAGGCGGTGCTCTGCGTGATGTCACTGGGGTATTCCACACCGTGTTCCCCCTACGTGCCGACGTCAGGCATATTTATATTGCAGAGCAATAATCTTCTTGCTCCATCGATCGGCCCGTTTCCACTTGTTACCAGCGCCACATGATGGATATACGATCGCCGGACGAGGCTCACTCATTGGCCGATCATCCGTTAATGAACATGCCTACTAAGATTTTTCCTCGTAGATTGAGCTATATAAAAACCCTTTATATTACGGCCTTCTGTCTTCTCAGGTGGCAAATGGACTCTTGGACCAACCTCAGACACCAAGGTCAGGGTGCATCTCCAGCCACAGCACCCCCTGAGGCAAAGTGTGAAATAGCGCCCCACCACCATGCACCGAGAGCGCCACTACACAAGAAACCAACACCTATTTGACTCCCATACCATATTTCCCGTAGTAGTAATTGGGACCCCCATCGTGGCCCCAACAATACAGTGCCCACCTGTTAGTGGTCCCCGTGTAATAGTGACCCCTACTGTGGCCCCAGAAATAATAGTGTACCCCATAGCAGCCCCAATAGTAATAGTGCCCCCTATAGGCTGGAGATCACTAACCCGGGAAGCATTTAACTGGCTTGCCCTGCAGGCCTGGTCCGCTAGTGGCAGCCGCTGCTGAAATGAGAGTGCGACCTTTCCACCTGGCATCTCCGGGCAGGAACACAGATGCCGGTGGAGAGGTCAGGGGTCACACTGATTACAACTGCAGAACAAGTGAGTTACATGCTGGTGGGGTTGCTGCTCCTCTGTGGTGCTGCAGACTATCGCCATGCATTGATGAGGGGGCGCTCCTGCCTGCAGCTGCACATCCAATCCGCTGACTCTCAGTATGAAGTGATTTTGTTGCTTCTGCAGCCCATCCCGCTCACTTAGCAATCAGCGGAGAGGTAAATGGTTGCCATTACGGACTGCTCCCACCTCCCTCCTCGCTGTAGAGCGCCGCAGCTCTTCCCCTCACCAGGAGCGCTCTTACTGTCAGCTTCCTTTCAGGTTCAGGATAAATATTTTGCAGAGACTCAATCAGAGGGAGAAATATTCAAATAAAGGACATTCTGCGAAGAGACACGCACTCATTCCGGTCCTAGGAGCTAACAAGATTCTGGGAGCTGCCAGTGCCGGGCGCGATAAATTCATAAATCATATATGTGGGTAATATTGTGCTTCAGCTTCTAAATTACTTTCCGTTTCTCGACTCTGCTGATATTTATCTCACCCCTGAACTCTTATTTATTGCGCCTTTGAGCACCTGAGAAAAGTAATGCATCGCTCTCTGGATTATAATCATGCATATTAAATGGGAACGCCGCGGACTCCACTTCTTCACATGTCGTGGCTGAGGGTCATTGTTTGTCCTTGACCTGATATGATCATTTGTGTTGGGGTTGAAATGGATTCTGTAATCTAATTGAAGGCTTTAAGAGAACCTATTTCCTATTTGAGGGATGGACGGCATGAGGTAGGACAGCGACATAAGTTTTATGGATCCCAAGTAGAGAAGAGCGAGCACACTGGTCCGAACTTGATGCTCGTTCGAGTATTAGGGTACTTGAGATGCTCGTTACTCGAGACGATCACCACGCGGTACTCGAGTCAATAACATTTCTTTCCTCTCATATTTAGCGCCATTTACTAGTCAATAGACATGCAGGGAAGGCTTTACCACTTCCTCCTGTGACATTCCAGCCCTATCCCAGTGACCATAGAGTATATAAAGCGGTCCGCCCGCGGCTCGCCTCAGACACACGCTGGCAGAGGTTAGAGAAAGTGCTGCTGCTCATTCAGGGATAGTGTTAGCGTCTCCAAGAACCCCAACGGTCCTTCTTAGGGCTACATCTGACCGTGTGCATTACTGTTGTGGCTGGCTGGGAGCAGCAGTGCACCATATATATATATTTTGTTTTTCATCTCGGGTTGTGCAGGCCATTTCAGCTATAGCGTTCTCAGTCTGCAGTGTATTATACAGAGTATAGGGAAAGAGCTGCTGCTTATATAGGGAAAGTGTTAGAGTAGGATCCTGTCTACAAGAACCCCAACGGTCCTTCTTAGGGCTACATCTGACCGTGTGCATTATACTTGTGGCTGGCTGGGAGTTGTAGTGCATCAATTTTTGTATTACGCATCTAGGCCTGTTCCCAGCCTTGCAGTAATAATGTTCTCAGCCTGCAGTGCTGTACAACCAGCTCCACCGTGAAACTGCTCTCTAACATCTCCTAGCCTACTGCAAACGACTTCATTTATACCGTTCTGTGTCTGCAGTGCATTAGACAGAGGTCTCACTGCTAAACAGTACTGTAATATTACCGGGGCCACTGCAAAGTATTTCAGCTCTGCCGCTGTGCAGAGCATCTCACAATACCCTTTCCTTGGTGGGGTTGAGATCGCCGCAGTTACCAGCACTATCCACTGGCTTTAGAGTCTTCTCCCACTCCACACAGCCTCTATTATCTACAAGTCTCTGCGAGCGGTAAATTACCCCTAGGTATCAGCGCAAGACAGCGGTCACAGCATAGAGCCTCCGCTATCTACAAGTCTCTGTGTGCGGTGAATTAAGCCACAGTTGTCAGTGCGGTACAGGGGGGAAATTTATTTGGGCCCTGCTCTATTCTTAATCCGCCATGATGAGGAGTAGGGGTAAGGGTCAAGGACGCGAATGCGGACGTCCAAGTGAGGGTGTGGGCACAGGCCGAGTTCCTGGTCGTGGTGAATCACAGTTGGCTGCTGAGGGATTAGGAGAGAGGCAAGTTTCTGGGGTCCCCAGCTTCATATCACAATTTGCGGGTCGGAGTGGTAGACCTTTATTACAAACAGAGCAGTGTGAGCAGGTCCTGTCGTGGATGGCAGAAAATGCATCCAGCAATGTATCGGCCACACAGACTTCTACGCAGTCCACTACTCCCGCCCTAGGGACTGCAACTCTGAATCCTCTGGCTGCTGCTCCTCCTTCCTCCCAGCCTCCTCACTCCATGAAAATGACATATTCTGAGCAGGCAGACTCCCAGGAACTGTTCTCGGGTCCCTGCCATGAGTGGGAAAAAATGGTTCCTCTCTCACCTGAGGAGTTAGTCGTGACCTATGCCCAAACTTTGGAAAGTTCCCGGAGTCCGGGTGATGAGGCTGGGGACTTCTGGCAACTGTCTTATGAGCTTTCAGTGGGTGAGGAGGATGATGATGATGAGACACAGTTGTCTGTCAGTGAGGTAGTAGTAAGGGCAGTAAGTCCGAGGGAGGAGCGCACAGAGGATTCGGAGGAAGAGCAGCTGGACGATGAGGTGACTGACCCCACCTGGTTTGCTAAGCCAACTGAGGACAGGGCTTCAGAGGGGGAGGCAAGTGCAGCAGCAGGACAGCTTGGAAGAGGCAGTGGAGTGGCCAGGGGTAGAGGCAGGGCCAGAGCCAAGAATACCCAAACTGTTTCCCAAAGCACCCCCTCGTGCCAAGCCTCCGTGCAGAGGGCTAGGTGTTCAAAGGTGTGGATTCTTTTTAGTGAGAGCGCGGACGACCGACGAACAGTGGTGTGCAACCTGTGTTGCACAAAGATCAGCCAGGGAGCCACCACTACCAGCCTCACCACCACCAGCATTTGCAGGCATATGATGGCCAAGCCCCCCACAAGGTGGGACAAAGAATATTCGCCACCTCCAGGACACACCACTGCCTCTTCCTCTGTGCCCCAACCTGCCACACAGATTCACTTCCCCTCCCAGGACACAGGCACGAGCACCTCCCGCCCTGCATTCACACCCTCATCTCCACCGTCCTCCGCTCCATCTAGCAATGTCTCTCAGCGCAGCGTCCAGCTGTCGCTAACGCAAGTGTTGGAGCAAAAGCGCAAATACGCCGCCACCCACCCACCCGCATGCACAAGCTTTAAATGTGCACATTGACGGTCCCCAGTCACCACTATTTTTCCCGGTGTGCCGTCCCAGCCCTACACCAGCATGTCTCCCGCAACATAAATCGTGCCCTTACCAATGCGGTTACTGGGAAGGTCCACTTAACAACGGACACGTGGACAAGTACTGGCGGGCAGGGCCACTATATCTCCCTAACAGCACATTGGGTGAATTTGGTGGAGGCTGGGGCCAAGTCAGAGCCTGGGACCGCTCACGTCCTACCCACACCCAGAATAGCGGGTCCTACCTCGGTGCTGGTATCTGCGGCGTTTTATGCCACCTCCTCCAAACCCTCCCCCTCCTCCTACACCACCTCACCTCTCAATTAAGAAGTGTGAGCATGTCGCCAGCAGTCGGTATCGTGCGGCGCGGCAGCACAGCGGTGGGCAAGTGTCCGCAAGCCGTGCTGAAATTAATCAGCTTAGGTGACAAGAGGCACACGGCCCCCGAGCTGTTGCAGGGTCTGACAGAGCAGACCAACCTCTGGCTTTCGCCGCTGAGCCTCATACCAGGCATGGTCGTGAGTGACAATGGCCGTAACCTGGTGGTGGATCTGCAGCACGGCAGCCTCACACACGTGCCATGCCTGGCCCACATCTTCAATCTGCTGGTTCAGCGGTTTCTGAAAAACTACCCCCACTTGTCTGACCTGCTCGGCAAGGTGCGCCACGTCTGCGCACATTTCCGCAAGTCCACCACGGACGCTGCCACCCTGAGGACCCTGCAACATCGGTTTCAGCTGCCAGAGCACCGACTGCTGTGCGACGTGCCCACAAGGTGGAATTCTACGCTGCACATGTTGGCCAGGCTGTACGAGCAGCGTAGAGCAATAGTGGAATACCAGCTGCAACATGGGCAGCGGAGTGGTTGTCAGCCTCCGCAATTCTTTACTGAGGAGTGGGCATGGATGGCAGACATCTGCCAGGTCGTTCGGAAACTTTGAGGAGTCTACCAAGATGGTGAGCGGCAATGCTGCAATCATTAGCATTACCATTCCGCTGCTTTGCCTGCTGAGAAGTCCGCTGCAAAGCATAAAGGCCGATGCTTTTCGGTTGGAACTGGAGATCGGGGGATGACAGTATGTCGCTTGATAGCCAGACCACCCTCATGTCTATATCTCAGCGCGTTTTGGAGGAGGAGGAGGAAGAGGGGGAGGAGGAGGGGGAGGAGGGGAAAGAGACAGCTGGGCCCACTGCAGAGGGTACCCATGCTGGCTGCCTGTCATCTGTTCAGCGTGTATGGGCTGTAGAGGAGGAGGATCCTGAAAGTCATCTTCCTAGTGAGGACAGCGATGTGTTGCGTACTGGTACCCTGGCACACATGGCTGACTTCATGTTGGTCTGCCTTTCTCACGTTAGACGCATTCTGGCCAACACGGATTACTGTGTGTACACCCTTCTCGACCCACGGTATAAGGAGAACCTTTTCACTCTCATCCCCAAAGAGGAAAGGGGGACGAGAGTGATGCAATACCACAGGGCCCTGGTGGAAAAAGTGATGCTTAAGTTCCGATCTGACAGCGCTAGTGGCAGATGACGCAGTTCCGAGGGCCAAGTAGCAGGGGAGGCGCGGGGATCAGGCAGCATGTCCAGCGCAGGCAGGGAAACACTCTCCAATGCCTTTTCCAGCTTTATGGCTCCTTAGCAAGACTGTGTCACCACTCCCCAGTCAAGGCTGAGTCAGATGGAGCACTGTAAAAAGATGGTGAGGGAGTACGTAGCCGGTCGCACCACCGTCCTCCGTGATGCCTCTTCTCCATACAACTATTGAGTGTCAAAGCTTGACACGTGGTACAAACTTGCGCTGTACGCCCTGGAGGTGCTGGCCTGCCCTGCCGCTAGCGTCTTGTCAGAGAGGGTGTTTAGTGCAGCTGGCGGAATCATCACGGATAAGCGTACCCGCCTGTCAACTGCCAGTGCTGACATGCTTACATTCATAAAGATGAACAAAGCCTGGATTTCCCCAGACTTCTCTTCTCCACCGGCGGACAGCAGCAGAACCTAATGATTATTTTCGCTGCAACCAGAGAAAAAAGCATTCTCTATCACCGGAAAAAAAAGGGGGAATTAGCTTTGTCAATTACTCTCGCATATTAGTCCTCCTCCTGAAACATGTCATCACGCTGAACTGCCAATTTTTCTGCGGCCAAAAAGCTCTGCTTACAATTTTTCAAAGTTTCAAATGTATTGTATTGATACTTTAACAGAAACCAATTTTTTACACAGGGCTGCCTCCAGGCTCTGTTACAAATTAAGCAACAGCGAGCTGTATCTTTAGTCAGGCTGGCGCTGGTATTGCAGCCATTTACGCACAGGAGTGCGACACGGTCAGCGTGACAAATATTTCCTGCAGCAAAGTTTCAGCGTTGGAGTGAGAATTCTATCGGGGTCTTTAGTTCATCGATGGATCTCTAGAGTGGATACAATAGTAACAAACAGTCAGCTGTGGCAGGTATCAGGTCTACAAAGTTTTCATCCTCTGAGTGTAAACAAGCATAATTCTATTCACGGACAGCAAGCGGACATTTTGAAAATGGCAAGCAATTGAAAAATTAAGTATATTAGGAAATTCATTCAGTCTTGTAAATGGGTTTGTATGTCTGTCCCACGGAGACGGATGGAGCGGCAGCTGCGCCATTTATATGTGGAGAACCATAACTCCCATTCTCATGATCACTGCAGGTCCCGGTGGACAAACCTCACTGATCAGATGTGTATCCCCTCTTCTGAAGATGAGGAGTAGGTTTTAAACTTGGCACAACCCATTTAACCCCTTAATGGCGCCGCCCTTTTTTGTTGTTTTTTCTTTCGGACTTTCAAAAAATCTTATTTTTCCATGGCGTCGCTGTCGGAGGACTGGTTGTTGTTTTTTGCGGGATGAGTTGTATTTTTCAGCGGTCCACTTTCTGTTCTGCATAATGCATTAAAAAGGTTTTAAAAATTTCTAAGTAAAGTGAAATGGAAAAAAAAATTGCAATTGTGCCATCTTTGGAGGGGTGATCTCACCACAGGGGGGCTTCAGGACCCCCGAACACCAATTGAGGCACTTGTGCGTGAATGCTGATGGCGGCAGTGGGGGTGGGTGTCGCTGTGTATGGAGCTGTACAAGCGCTGAGTGTTGTTACAATGTACCCCGCAGGTCTTCGTGTCTCTGCTCACCTTTTGATGACATTGATATTTTGTATCAATAGGAAAGACAAATCTGAATGAGGCGATGCAGATCCTGAGTGACACGTTAATACCACTAAAGGCAAACACGCGCGGTCATAAAATCCAGCCGTGAAGCCGTGCATCAATTCCCCGCTCCGGGACAGAGGATATAAATTTCTCTTACGAGAATTAAGGGCTGTGATATAAACAAAGCACGAACGGGCGCGACCTTTAGGTTTACTGCCCCCTTAAATAATGTTTTCCACTAAAGTCAGCAGGGTATATACGGACGTAGTAATTGTTACTTTGTCAGACGGCGCACTGCGGTTGTTTTCTAGACCTTCTGTCAGTCATGGCATTCCTTATTAATATCAGATCAGTGGAGATCTGACCCCAGCGCCTATCGATCAGCTGATTGTAGGGGGCACAACCCTCTGACAAGCAGTGCTTTACAGTGGGCATGCCTGGTACTGCAGCTGGTGCCCGCTCACTTGTATAGGCGTGGGTTCAGAAAGCTGTAGTGCCAGGCACAGATCACCAATGGCTCCTTCACCAGTGGTCCCTTCAATCACTTGATAAAGCCTCATCAATCTGATATTGACAGCCCGTCCTATGGAGAAAAATATCAATATCAGAGTCAAAGGAAAACTCCTTTAAAGGGATATTTCAACCTAAATTATTATCTATGCCTTCAGTAGCAACTGTGGTGCTGTAACAACACTGGCTAAGCGCTAAACAGCAGAACTCGGCTTCCCCTTTAGTAGTCACCTTTCCTGGGTGCTCACGGTATTCAGTTACCCCGGGACTTACAGTAGAGCTGAATAGTGTAAAATCTGACACTGCAAGAAATACAGATATAAAGCACGTATCAACACAGTAAAACACAAATTACAGAATAGTAGGGGCTCTATTAGATGGCAGAGGGTGATGTTAACTGGATGATAATGATGAGTATAGTAAAAGAGTCAGTGGAGACTGGAAAAGATGATATGGAAGTAAAATAACAAGCAGAGAAATGCTGGCCCTTACATTGGCTTCCCTCCATGTTCTCTTGTCACTGTCCCGACACACCAGACCCCACTGTCCCAAAACATCCCTTAGCTGTCTGTCTCTATGAATGACCCTGTCTAAAACACTATCTCTGAGAACAGAAAGGTACTAGGACACAGGCACAAGGCTAAAGGAGCAAATGCTGAAATGATCCAAGGTGTGCAGAAATTAACAAGGAAATATTAGAAAAATCCCCAAATAGTAAAACACAGACCACACCAGAAAATCAAGGAGCAAGACACACTGACTGGACAGACTACACAAGACTGGAGTTGATACCCAATCAGCAAGACCCACTGATTGGATGCACTAGACAAGACTGGTCTAGAGAACCAAGGAGCAACACACACCGACTGGAGAACCTTAAAAAGACTGGGCTAGGAAACTAAGAAACAAGACACGCCAACTGGACAGACTAGATAAGACTGGACTGGAAAATCAAAAGGCAAGACAGTGGTTGGACAGACTACACAAGACTGGAATCGAAACCCAGCAGCAAGACTGAATGGACTAGAAAATCAAGGAGCAAGACACACTGACTGGACAGACTAGAAAACAACTGGACTAGAAATAACCAAGGAGCAAGATACACCGATTGGACATACAAGACTGAAGTACAAAACCAAGGAGCAAGACACACCAACTAGACAGCCTAGACAAGACAAGAAAACCAAAAATTACTGACTGGACTAGGCACCTGGAATTAGAGCAAGGAACACTAGATGGAACACACGTCACAGCTATCAACCGCACTACTGTGGTGAGCTGAGTGGGAAGCCTACCGTGATGGGGGAGACCATGTGGAAACGAGTTGGATGTCACGGCTGGCTCAGTGATCTCTCCGCCAGCGGCGCCAGCTTGGCCTAGCTCAGTCGCTCGCAGTGAACAAAAAAAGTAGCATTACAGAAAATGAATGTCACATAACGCCAGTACCTCTTACAGGGCGCTATTCACATGGTGTCCAATAAGGAGTTTTCCATAAAAATAACCGGAGGGGCGCGTTGGACTTTACTCACGACTTTCCAGATTTGATTCTTCAACAAGTAGTAAATTGTGCAGAAATAACAATCTTCTTTACAGATTTTCACTTCTCTTCCACACTTTCAATATTCCACGCTTACTAGGAGACACTCTTCCCTCCGAACTCCAAACGTCTTCAGTCTCAGTTATCTGATAGACCGTCCGTGGGGTCTGCACCCCGACTCAGTAACAGCAATCACTCCAGTTTTTGATTCTGTTCTCAGGTTCTTAAGTTGCTTTCCTTCTTTTTGTTGCGGCAGGAGACCTGTTACTCTCCGCCATCACCGCAGGAACGTCCACCACCTCTGACTACATTTTCCCACTAAACTCCGCCTCTCAACTACCCAAGTCTTTCAACCACGTGACTCACGTAGTTAATGGGGCACACACACACAGGACCCATCCACATATATCCACACCATGGCTTCGGGCCGCTGCACTACACTGCAGGAACCAGAGGCATTAATAGAGAGGCGAACCAATCAGATTGTCCTCTGTGAAACGAGGCTCTCCTGATCCCCATAGCAACAGCCCCAAACACACCGAGAAGGCAGCAGGCAACTGTGTAGCAGCTTCACCCGATGACGTCATGCCACGCTCCCCCTCATCCCTGCCTTACTGCTACTTTCTCATGCAGCGTTTCTGGTTTTCGAGCTGCCGTCCAGCAGTCTGTATATAAGTCCTAGAAGAAGGACGTCATGTGACTGATTTATAATGGACTCGCTACGGCGATTAGAGGAGATTCATGCTAGGGAATCTTCACTCAAACCAAATTATTTTTTCTCTATCCAATTAATGTTGTGAAAGTCAGGATGAAGTCAGGATGAAGTCAGGATGAAGTCAGGATGAAGTCAGGAGGAAGTCAGGATGAAGTCAGGATGAAGTCAGGATGAAGTCAGGATGAAGTCGCCGAGCGACTCTGGGAAATTAATCTTAGGAGATTTAATGGCGGAATAAAAGCCGCTCATGTGGTCGCTATCCGCTAGCTCTGCAGACGAGGCGGTCAGTTTATGTTCCGTACTGAAAACATAAAATATCCTCAGACATAATTAGCATTTGGAGAAGCTGAGGCTTTCAGTGACATTCCACCGAACGGCCCCGCACCCCTCTGTAACGGTCTTTAAAATATCCCAGTGTATCTAAAATGGAAAGAAGAAGCAACTTTCCAAGTAGTCGTATTGCTTCGTGTCTGCAGCTGCTATGGGGGTCTATTCATCTCCATGGTAACAGCCAGCTAACAACCCTAGAAGAGTACCAATAATAACTGCAGCTCCTCACGCAAACAACAGGCTCCCTCGGGCCATGGCGACGGAAACAGAAAAAAGTTACAGGACCGTGAATGCAGCGACGGAGGAAGGAAAGGGATTTCCAAAAAGGGGTTTTATTGTGCAAAAGTGAAAAAAACCTAAAAAAAAAAATCATACAAATGTTGATATTGTACCGATCCGCAGAAAAACAATGTATCGTGTCATTCGTGCTGTATGATTAACGCTGGGAAAAACAATTATACCATATAGTAGATGTGCCCCAAATGGTACCAAATACAAACTACAGTCCGCAATGCAGCAGACAAGCTGCCATGTGGGCGACGGAAAAAGAAAAAAGTTATGGCTTTTTGGCCCAAACAGGCCGCGTCCTTAGGGCGACAACCCACTAGTTTGTTTTTTTTACTGCAAAAATTTGCAGTGTTTTTTTTCTGCAGCGGTCTATGGGACTTGTAATGTTAACATCGCGATCACGCAAAATTGCAATTTTGCAGTAAATTGCAATTTTGCGCGATCGTGATTTTAACATTACAAGTCCCATAGACCCCTGCAGAAAAAAAACGCTGCGAATTTCGCAGTGAAAAAAAAAAACTGTAGTGGGTAGTCACCCTTAAGGGGAGTTAAAGGGGTTGTCTCGCGCCGAAACGGTTTTTTTTTTTTTCAATAGGCCCCCCGTTCGGCGCGAGACAAACCCAAGGGATGTGTTAAAGGGGTTGTCCCGCGAAAGCAAGTGGGGTTATACACTTCTGTATGCCCATATTAATGCACTTTGTAATGTACATTGTGCATTAAATATGAGCCATACAGAAGTTATTCACTTACCTGCTCCGTTGCTAGCGTCCCCGTCTCCATGGTGCCGTCTAATTTCAGCGTCTAATCGCCCGATTAGACGCGCTTGCGCAGTCCGATCTTCTCCCTTCTGAATGGGGCCGCTCGTGCCGGAGAGCTGCTCCTCGTAGCTCCGCCCCGTCACGTGTGCCGATTCCAGCCAATCAGGAGGCTGGAATCGGCAATGGAACGCACAGAGCCCACGGTGCACCATGGGGGAAGACCCGCGGTCCACCGTGGGTGAAGATCCCGGCGGCCATCTTAGCAAGGTAAGTAAGAAGTCGCCGCAGCGCGGGGATTCGGGTAAGTACTATCCATTTTTTTTTTTTTTACCCCTGCATCGGGTTTGTCTCGCGTCGAACGGGGGGCCTATTGGAAAAAAAAAAAAAAACGTTTCGGCGCGGGACAACCCCTTTAAAAAAAAAAATATATATATATATATATATTACTTACCCGAATCCCCGCTCTGCGACGTCTTCTTTCTTCCTTCTCCAAGATGGCCGCCGGGATCTTCACCCACGATGCACCGCGGGTCTTCTCCCATGGTGCACCGTGGGCTCTGTGCGGTCCATTGCCGATTTCAGCCTCCTGATTGGCTGGAATCGGCACACGTGACGGGGTGGAGCTACGATGATGACGCGGTGACCATCTCTCCGGCACGAGCGGCCCCATTCACCAGGGAGAAGACCGGACTGCGCAAGCGCGTCTAATCGGGCGATTAGACGCTGAAATTAGACGGCACCATGGAGACGAGGACGCCAGCAACGGAACAGGTAAGTGAATAACTTCTGTATATAGTGTCCTCATGTCCAAATAGGCCACGGCACTAAGGGGTTAAGGAACAGAAGTGGCAGATTGGCATTGTGGGAGATAGCTGGCACAACAGCGCCCTCTGTTTCTGCAATGCTAGGAGGTATAATCCCGCAGTACCTACCATTGGTGCCCACCCACTGACGGGGGGAGGGGGGGGTCGCTGCCCCCGCTCTGCGCTCTGAGAGGTTAATGTTTTGTGCAATGTGTTTTTCTAGTATAAAAAATATAATAATCATTAAAAATCCATAAACTGGAAGAAAGCAGTAAAACTGCAATAAGCAGAGGCTCCACTTTCCTAATGAAGCTCGTCTCCAGGGACTCAGCCGATGCAGAACTGCTGAACGGCAATAATCCGCCTGGTAGTCCACGTTTTCACACTGAAATATTTATTAATTCAGATGATATTCTTAAAGGGCTTGAGGCGAAATAGGAAGCACAAGATGTCGGCGGCTCGCTGCTCCGGTGGAGGACGAGCGCCCTGCTGCCCACCAACACCAAAGGGGGTCCCGGGACTAACATGTTGATGACTTGTCCTTCGGACGGCGATCCATATCTGATCGGTGGGCGTCCGATTCTTGGACGCCCCTGATCAGCTGTTTGTGGGGGCCCCCCATGTGTGGAATAAGGCCTGCTTCACACGGGCGCCAGCGATGGCGCTGCTATGCACATGCGATTTCGTAGCATCAGTGATGCGCTGAGTCGCTGCTACCCGCCACTTTCCTTTGCGATTTTAGGGCTCAGTCAGACGGGCGTTTTTATGTGCGCGTATTAAACTTGGGTTTGCGATCCGCATCTATTAAGAACCAATGCTTTTCAATGTCAGATGCCCAATATGACCTGCGCACAAAAATGCACAGTGGTAAATATAGGGCAGCGGATTTTAAGATGCAGGTGACTGCGGCATCAGTGTTTTTTGGATGTGAGACCCCTGGATGCTGTCACATCCAGGGCTTTCACCTTGTGGTCAATGGGGCCGGTGGTGGCAGCGCCAACCCCATTGCGAACATACAGTGAAGATCGCACTCCTCTGCTACAGCTGTGACGGCTGTAGCCGAGGATTTGTTCATCTCCGCGGGGCGTCCCCTCATCACTGGACACTGTGACAGTGCTGTGATTCAGTGTGACAATGCTGTCAGTGTCCAGTAACAGGGGGCCGCCCCGCGGAGATGAACAAATCCTCTGTCACAGCTGTAGCAAAGGACCGCGATCTTCTCTGTATGTTAGTGGGGCCGCCGCAGCTGCCGCCGGCCCCACTGACCACAGGTGAAACCCCTGGATGTAGCAGCATCCAAGGAATCCCCTGCTGCAGCTGTCACAGCCGCAGCAGGGGATAGCCAGCAGCTCACTTTATGTGTGCATAAACGCTGCCAGGTGCTGTCCAGTACACAGTCACATTGTACGCCTGTATATTACTCCAGTTGTCCAATACACAGTCACCTAGTTACATTGTACGCCTATATTTTACTCCACTTGTCCAGTACACAGTCACATTGTACGCCTGTATATGACTCCAGTTGTCCAGTACAGAGTCACTTAGTTACATTGTACGCCTGTATATTACTGCAGTTGTCCAGTACAGTCACTTAGTTACATTGTACGCCTGTATATTACTCCACTTGTCCAGTACAGAGTCACTTAGTTACATTGTACGCCTGTATATTACTCCACTTGTCCAGTACAGAGTCACTTAGTTACATTGTACGCCTGTATATTACTGCAGTTGTCCAGTACAGAGTCACTTAGTTACATTGTACGCCTGTATATTACTCCACTAGACCAGTACACACAGTCACTTAGTTACATTGTACGCCTGTATATTACTCTGCTTGTCCAATACACAGTCACATAGTTACATTGTACGCCTATATATTACTCCACTTGTCCAGTACAGAGTCACTTAGTTATATTGCACGCCTGTATATTACTCCAGTTGTCCAGTACAGAGTCATTTAGTTACATTGTACGCCTGTATATTACTCCACTTGTCCAGTACAGAGTCATTTAGTTACATTGTACGCCTGTATATTACTCGACTTGTCCAGCAGACACATTCACTTAGTTACATTGTATGACTGTATATTACTCCAGTCATCCAGTACACAGTCACTCAGTTATATTATACGCCTGTATATTACTCCACTAGACCAGTACACAGTCACTTAGACACATTATACGCCTGCATATTACTCCACTTGTCCAGTACGCAGTCACTTAGTTACATTGTACGCATGTATATTACTCCAGTTGTTCAATACACAGTCACCTAGTTGCATTGTACGCCTGTATATTACTGCAGTTGTCCAGTACACAGTCATTTAGTTACATTTTACGCCTGTAAATTACTCCACTTGTCCAGTACACAGTCACATAGTTACATTATATGCCTGTATATTACTCCAGTCATCCAATGTGCACACTCACTTTGCAACATTTTACATTTGCAAATTACGCCACTCTTTCAGTGCACAGTCAGCTGGTTACATTGTACGCCTGTATATGACTCCACTTGTACCGTACACAGTCACTTAGTTACATTGGACGCCTGTATATTACTCCACTTGTCCAGTACACAGTCACTTAGTTACATTGTACGCCTATATATTACTCCAGTTGTCCTATACACAGTCACTTAGTTACATTGTACGCCTTTATTTTACTCCATTTGTCCAGTACACAGTCACATTGTACGCCTGTATATTACTCCAGTTGTCCAGTACACAGTCACTTAGTTACATTGTACGCCTGTATATTACTCCAGTTGTCCAGTACAGAGTCACTTAGTTACATTGTACGCCTGTATATTACTCCAGTTGTCCAGTACAGAGTCATTTAGTTACATTGGACGCCTGTATATTACTCCAGTTGTCCTATACACAGTCACTTAGTTACATTGTACGCCTTTATTTTACTCCATTTGTCCAGTACACAGTCACATTGTACGCCTGTATATTACTCCAGTTGTCCAGTACAGAGTCACTTAGTTACATTGTACGCCTGTATATTACTCCAGTTGTCCAGTACAGAGTCACTTAGTTACATTGTACGCCTATATATCATTCCAATTGTCCAGTACACAGTCACATAGTTACATTGTACGCCTATATATCACTCCAATTGTCCAGTACACAGTGATATAGTTACTTTTAAGGCCTGTAAATTATGCCACTTGTCTAATACAGTCACTTAGTTACTTTGTATGCCTGCATATTACTCTAGTTGTCCAGTAAACAGTCACATAGTACCTTATATGCCTGTATATTACTCCAGTCATCCAATGTGCACACTTACTTTGCTACATTTTACACTTGTAAATTACTCCACTCTTTCAGTACGCAGTCACTTGGTTACATTGTTCGCCTGTATATTACTCCAGTTGTCCAATACACAGTCACTTAGGTACATTGTACCTAAGTTATGCTACTTGTTCAGTACACAGTCACTTGGTTACATTGTACGCCTGTATATTACTCCAGTTGTCCTATACACAGTCACTTAGGTACATTGTACCTAAGTTATGCTATTTGTTCAGTACACAGTCACTTAGTTACATTGTACGCCTGTATATTACTCCAGTTGTCCTATACACAGTCACTTAGGTACATTGTACCTAAGTTATGCTATTTGTTCAGTACACAGTCACTTAGTTACATTGTACGCCTGTACAATACTTTAGTTGTCGAGTACACAGTCACTAAATTACATTGTATACTTGTATATTATGCCACTTCTCCAATCTGCAGTCACTTAGTAACATTGTATGACTGTATATAACGTGACTTGTCCAGTACGCAGTCACTTAGTTACACAGTCAGTCAGTTATATTGTACGCCTGTATATTACTCCACTTGTCCAGAATACAATCATTTATTTACATTGTATGCCTGTATATTACTCCACTTGCCCAGTACACACAATCACTGAGTTACATTATACACCTGCATATTACTCCAGTTGTCTAGTACACAGTCACTTAGTTACATTGTACACCTGTATATTACTCCAGTTGTCTAGTACACAGTCACTTAGTTACATTGTATGCCTGTATATTACTTCACTTGTGCAGTACACAGTCACCTAGTTATATTGTACGCATGCATATGACTCCACTTGTCCAGTACACAGTCACTTAGTTACATTGTATGTATGTATATTACTCCAGTTGTCAAATACACAGTCACTTAGTTACATTGTATGTATGTATGTATATTACGCCACTCGTCCAGTACACAATCACTTAGACTCATTATACGCCTGTATTTATGTCACTTGTCCAGTACACAGTCACCTAGTTACATTGTACGCCTGTATATTACTGCAGTTGTTCAGTATGCACAGTCACTTAGTTTCATTGTACACCTGTATATTACTCCAGTCATCCCAAATAGTCAATTAGTCACAGCACACGCTTCACCTTAGCTTGTAAGGAAGGATATCATCACATAAGTGGTGCACGCTCGTCACTATCCTGGATCCCTGGATCAAAAGTATGTCAATCCAATCAAAAAGAGAAGAGCAGCACTCCAGGGAATAAAATCACTTTGGTATCTTTATTGTGCCCATAAGACATGAACAACGTTTCGCCCCTGCTCCAACGGGTCTTGGCAAAGATACCAAAGTGATTTTATTCCCTGGAGTGCTGCTCTTCTCTTTTTCATTGGATTTCCTCCAGTCATCCAGTATGCACAGTCACTTAGTTACCTTGTATACGTGTATATTACGCCACTTTTCCAGTCTATATATTACACTCTAGGTATAAAGACAGGTCTATTTATTACAGTCTATAATATATAGACCTGCCTTTATACGTAGACTTTAATATAGTCTACAGAGAAAGGTAGGTTTATATATAACAGTTTCCGTATAAAGGCAGGTCTATATATTTTACACTCTATGTATAAACGGAGGTTTATATATTACAGTCTACGTATAAAGGCAGGTCTAATAATAATAATCCGCAGCGCTTACATAGACAGGGGGATACAGAAAGACAAACATTACAGAACCACGGTTACATAGTAATCAGTTGATGGAAACAATAGGGGTGCGGGTCCTGCTCCAACGAGCTTACATACTACAAGTAATGGGGGGATACAGAAGGTAAAGGGCTGGAGATGTGCACGGTATGGCGAGGTGGAGAGTGAGGGGTGATATACACATAGACAATGGTCAGACATTTAGCCGTGTGACGGCAGAATCGGTATGACTGCAGGAGCGGTTTATGATGGCTAGCAGGGATTGCAGTCAGTAGGTCAGGGAGCATGTTATCAGGCGGAGTACAGAGGGGTTTGTTTAGGGAATGCGGTATGCCTCCCTGAAGAGGTGCGTTTTTAGAGCACGCCTGAAGTTCTGCGAGTCCTGGATTGCTCGGGTAGCCTTTGGTAGTGCGTTCCAGAGGACTGGTGCTGCTCTGGAGAAGTCTTGGAGGCGGGAATGAGAAGTTCAAATGAAAGGGGGCGCGCAGTCTGGTTTCGTTAGCAGAGCGGAGAGCCCAGGCTGGTTGATGGATTGAGATGAGGGAGGCGATATAGGGGGGCGCTGCGCTGTGGAGGGCTTTGTGGATGAAGGCAGAGGCGTCTGAGTAGAGGCTGGACAGGAAGATGAGCCTGGCTGCCGCATTCAGGATGGATAGGAGGGGGTAGAGTCTGGTGCAGGGGAGGCCGATCAGCAACGAGTTGCAATAATCAAGCCGGGAGTGGATGAGGGCAACAGTAAGCGTTTTTAGCGTGTCCACAGTGAGAAAAGAGCGGATTCTTGCGATGTTCTTGAGGTGCAGCTGACAGGTTCAGGCCAAAGATTAGATGTAGGGGGTGAAGGAGAGATCGGCGTCAGATATGACCCCAAAGCAGCGGGCATGTTGTCTGGGAGTTATGGTGCCACACACTGAGATGAAGATGTCAGGATGAGGCCAGTTAGTGGAGGGTGGAAATACCGGTAGGCCAGTTTTAGAGGGGTTTAGTTTTAGGTAGAGAGAGGACATGGTGTTAGAGACAGCGGACAGACAGTCGGTGATGTTTTGGAGGAAAGATGCAGAGATGTCACGGGCAGAGGTGTATAGCTGGGTGTCATCAACATACAGGTGGTACTGGAGGCCAAAACTCCTGATGGTTTGTTAATAGGGGCTGCATAGATGTAGACAAGGAGGAGGCAGAGGACCGAGCCCTGGGGGACCCCAACAGCAAGGTGAAGAGGAGAGGAGGGGGCCAAGGACCAAACCCTGGGGGACTCCAACAGCAGGGGGAGAGGAGAGGAGGGGACCGAAGACCGAGCCCTGGGGGGCTCCAACAGCAGGGGGGAGAGGAGAGGAGGGTGGTGAAGACTGAGCCCTGGGGGACCCCAACAGCAAGGGGAAGAGGAGGGGAGGTAGAGCCAGCAAAGGAGACACTGAATGAGCGGTCAGATAAGTTGGAGGAAAACCAGGAGAGAGCAGTGTCCTTTAGGCCGATGGAGCGAAGCATACTGAGGAGGTGTTTGTGGTCAACAGTGTCGAATGCTGCAAAGAGGTTGAGGAGGATCTGTAGGGAGTAATCGCACCTCGATTTGGCTGTCAGTAGGTCATTGGATACCCTTGTAAGGGCAGTTTCTGTCGAGTGCTGAGGTCGGAAGCCGGACTGTAGGGGGTCGAGGAGAGAGTTCTCTGATAGATAGCTTACAAGGCGAGAGTAAACTAGGCGTTCTAGTAGTTTGGAGATGAAGGGGAGATTAGAGATGGGTCGGTAGTTGGCAGCAAGAGTCGGCTTCTTTAGCAGGAGGGATATGATGGCGTGTTTGAAAGAAGAGGAAAAGATGCCAGAGGTCAGAGAGAAGTTGAATATAGTGGTGAGATGGTAGATGACCACTGGGGAGAGGGACCAGAGGAGGTGTGAGGGGAGAGGGTGGCTAGCGCAGGTGGTGGGGCGAGTAGAGGAGAGCAGTCTGGAGACTTCTTCCTCTGTTGTTGGTCTGAGTACAGGCAGTGAGCAGGAGCTAGATGCAGTGCTGACAAGACTAGGGTCAGGGTTAGTCTGGGATTGGGAGGTTATTTCTTGACGGATGTCATCAATTTTCTTTTTGAAGTAAGCAGCCAGCTCTTCAGCACCGAGATCCGTCACGGGGGGCTGCGGTTTAGGGCTGAGAAGGGAGTGAAAAGTATCAAAGAGCCGTTTAGGGTTGTGTGATAGTGAGGAAACTAGAGAGGTGAAATAGACTTGTTTGGCATGATGGAGGGCGAGGTTGTAGGTTCTGAGCATGAATTTGTAGTGGAGATAGTCCGCGGATGTTTGTAACTTCCTCCACAGCCGTTCAGCACTTCTAGAGCACCACCGGATGAAACGTGCTTGAGGCGTGAGCCAGGGTTGCCGCGTTCTACATCAGGTGGCTTGGGTCATGGGGGGCGCCGCTTCATCCAGGGCATGTTTGAGAGCGGTGTTGTAGTGAGCGGCAGCCAGGTTGGGGCAGGCGAGGAGAGAGATAGGGGACAGAGAGGACTGTAGGGATTCAGCAAAGTCCTGGGTGTGAACGGCCTTAAGGTTCCTGTAGATACAGTAGGTAGGTGGGTCTGGAGAGATGTTAGAAAGTGTGACAGAGAAAGAGAGGAGGTTATGGTCCGAGAGCGGGAGAGGGGAGTTAGGGAAGTGGGAAGCAGAGCGGAGACGGAAGAAGACCAGATCAAGAGTGTTGCCATCCCTGTGAGTGGGAGAGACCAAGAGAGGAGGTGAGAGACAGAAGCTGAGAGGCAGATGGGGAGTTGGGGTCGTTAGTGGGGATGTTAAAATCACCTAAGATGAGGGTTGGAATTTCTCAGGATAGGAAGTGGGGGAGCCAGGCAGCAAAGGGGTCCAGAAACAGGCGAGGAGCACCTGGGGGGGGGGGGGGGGGTAGATAACTGCTAATTGCATGGACAGCGGGCAGAAAAGCCATAGCGTATCTACCTCAAATGATGGAAAAGGGAGTGAGGGTACAGGGGGGATGACCTGGTAGGTACATTTCAGGGAGAGAAGAGCACCTACTGTCATCCGGTCTTGGGGTATTTTAGAACTGCAGGCCGTTGTAAGACAGTGCAGCAGGGGACGCCGTGTCAGACTGCTGTATCCACGTTTCTGTGAGAGCGAGCAGGTTTAGGGATTTAGCAGTATGTATATTACACTCTATGTATAAAGGCTGTTCTGTATATTATAGTCTACATATAAAGGCAGGTCTCTTTAGTAAAGTTTAGCAGCATTTTTCTAACACTGGTCATTATAACACTCTGGATACACACATCTGTCCAGTAGTTTGCTGCCGCTACCTCGCGGCGGTGCTGCGCATACAATATCCGCCCGGGTAAATATTCCAGCAGCTATATTTTCATCTCAGCAGATATCAGCATTATTGCTCCTCGCTGCAGCGGACGCTACTAATAGTTAACACTCTGCATGTTCTACATGATAGCTTTCCTATATTTATAGAGTTATTTCCGACTCCCTTCCATGTTGGGCAGCTCCTGGGCATCCCCTATAAGTCTGGAGGCACGGGGGTGTGGGAGTGCCATGTGCCGGGAGCTGCCCACTGTGCCTTGGTCTTATGTAGAGACGGGCAGCAGAGTGAAGGAAGCGCCGTGGAATAATCTGCTGGAGGGGAAGGATAAACAGCTCTGATATAAGAAGTGGCCGCCGCACTCACCATCCGTTTTTCTCCCCCCTAAACGACTATTAATCCCATTAATGCATAAAACATTGGCGCTGAGCGGCTCTTTTTGCTGCACGAAGGCGAAACTGCAATCTTCGTTATTTTATCCAAACGCTTCCCCATAAATGCAGGAGCCGTCATCTATTATACATCGCGGTTTGTCTGCGCTCCAGTTCCAGGCGGCACTTCCAAAACATATCCATAAATGATATCTTAGCAGTGTGCATGGCGGAACACGAGCGCCATCGCCTCATCTATTATTCCGTAAGTCAGGCGAGTGCCAAATGTGAAAAGGGATGAAATTCGCCCCGGATGCCAATCGCTGACGCCAAAAAATCTGTATTTGCAGCTGGGTCCGCGCCCGCTGGTTCTCAAGCTGATATCAAATCGCAATTATTACTCGGCTGCGTAGAAATTGTGAACGATTCAGCAAGTCGGGCGGCGAAGGCAGCGAATCGCCGAGGGCTTATCCACACCGACGGTTTTATTGTCCGAGCTTGAAACTAACAGAACCCATTAACCCCTTACTGACACGGCCTATTTAGTTCCTACGGCCGTGACAATTTTTTGGATTCTCACCGTACCGTGTTTTATTTTTCCGCTGACGCGGCCGCGCGGCTCGTACCGTTAATTGGGTACATATAGAAGAACTTTTAGGAATTATTTTGCGGGGCGGTTTTTTTCAGCGCTAATCATGCAGTATAAATGCTGGGATCCGTTTTTCCAGCACCTCGGCTGCCACAATACCAGCATTACACAGATCTGTTTTTATCAACTTTTGCAGAATAAAACCCCTTTTTATTATTAATTCTTTTTTAATTCAAAGTTTCCATCGTCTTTCAGATTTTTCCGCGGCCGCAGATCTCGAGGGCTTGCTTTTTGCATAATTTTTGTAGTTTTCATTGGTACCATTTTCGAGTACAGATTTATCAGTTTTATTATTTTATGAAATTAACAAAAAAAGCATTTTTGCTTAATTTTTTTTTCTTAAAGGGGTTGTCCCGCGCCGAAACGTTTTTTTTTTCAATAGGCGCGAGACAAACCCAATGCATGTGTAAAAAAAAAAAAAACGTTTAGTACTTACCTGAATCCCCGCGCTGTGGCGACGTCTTCCTTACCTTAGCAAGATGGCCGCCGGGATCTTCACCCACGATGCACCGCGGGTCTTCTCCCATGGTGCACCGTGGGCTATGTGCGGTCCATTGCCGATTCCAGCCTCCTGATTGGCTGGAATCGGCACACGTGACGGGGCGGAGCTACGCGATGACGCGTAGAAGGGGGCGGAGCCAGAACTCCGCTCGTGCCGAGACCCAAGAGAAGGGAGAAGACCCTTCTGCGCAAGCGCGTCTAATCGGGAGATTAGACGCTGAAATTAGACGGCACCATGGAGACGAGGACGCTAGCAACGGAACAGGTAAGTGAATAACTTCTGTATGGCTCATAATTAATGCACAATGTACATTACAAAGTGCATTAATATGGCCATACAGAAGTGTATAACCCCACTTGCTTTCTCGGGACAACCCCTTTAATAGCGTTCCCTGCAGGATTAAAACGTGTGTTCAACTTACTGTCACTACGAATGCAGATAGCGAACATGTAGGTTCTTAATAAAGAAAATATATATATTAAACAAAGCGAAGAAAGTGGCTAAAGAGTTTGGGGCTTTTTGTATCTTTTTTTTTACATTTCCATTTCCTGCGGCTCTGTAGGAGATCTGGAGCGGAGCTGATAATAGGAGTTGCTGTAGATGGAACTGATATGTTTATTGTCTCTGTTTAGTACTTTAGTGCGCTGCCATATTTGGGTTTGGTTGCCCATTTCTAGATCAGTATGAAGTGATCAGATAATCGGGGGTTTAGAGGTAAACTAAAGTGTTGTCAGCATTCAAGCATAGCCTGCTTGTTGATGGTCTCCAGGCAACAACCAAGTAAAAAGAAACCGAAAAATAAGTGAAAACAGCAAAATAAACCCTAAACGTGTATGACACATCTTGGTCATCTTCTGTTAGCTCTTGTAGATAAGTTACTGGGAGGCGGAGAGCCACTTACAGCACATCACCAGAATAACACTGCCATTCGTCTCTATTAGCTGAATTGCTTCTGCTGTAAGCGGCTTTCTTGCAGAATCTTCTTCAGTGAAATCTGGCAAACAGCTGAAGACAAGGCCCTCGAATGCCTCCCAGTATTTATGTTGGCAGGAGTTGCAGAAGGAAAGATCATGAATTACTAAGCTGTATGAGTTGGCACAAGGGGCAGTTTAACCCTCTGATCCGTCGCACCGCTGCCATGTAAAGGCCTGAAGATGGAAGAGTACCTGGCTGCACACTTGTGGGGGGCATCGTTGGCTCTTGACTGTTTAGTATAAAAACCCCAAAGTCTTCAGATATAAGTGGATGTGTAGTAACTTTGTATCATTGGAATATATTATTAGCGCTTCCAGGGGTGGACTTACCACTTGTCCAGCTGCACAGGTGAGTTTGGGGGCTCGGTGCCTGGAGCATGGGGAACAAACAAGGAGAACTGGAGCTCCGAACACAGGAAGAGGAATATGATGTCATCGGCATCACGGAAACTTGGTGGGATGATACACATGATTGGATACAAGGCTTGAAGGATACAATGTATTTATAAGAAACACACCTAACAAAAGGGGAGGAGGTGTTGTGTTGTATGTTAGGAGAACCTTCATCTCCACAGAGATTCAAGCTTCAGAGCTGGGAGTTCTGTAGAAACTGTTTGGGTAAAAATACAAGGAGAGAACAACAGAAAGGACACCATTGTAGGCATTTACTATAGGCCGCCTGGACAAGCAGAAGATATGGAGGAACTCTTTCTACATCAGCTGGCCAAGCTCTCAAAGAAGCCCAACATAGTGATCATGGGAGATTTTACCCATCCAGACATTTGTTGGGAATCTCTTTCAGGTAAAAGTAATGGATCCAACAGATTCTTATCTGTTCTTGTGACAACTTTATCTTCCAGAAGGTAGAAGAGAAAACAAGGGGATCTGCTATCTTGGATCTAATTCTTACCAACAGGGAGGGAATGGTTGAGGAAGTAAGGGTGGCTGGGACCTTAGGAGGCGGTGATCATGCTATCCTTGGATGTTGAATAACAAGGGGAGGAAGACCTGAGAAGACTCAGACCTCAAGGTTGGATTTCAGAAAGGCAGATTTTACTGAACTCAGAAAGAGGAGAGGAAGAATCCAATGGCTGGATGTTCTTAAGGACAGAAATGTCCAAGAAGGTTGGGAAATATTGGGAAATGAGATTCTCAAAGCACAATCGTTAACAATCCCTAAAAGAAGGAAGAATGGGAAGCATTTAAAGAGACCCGGATGGATGAACACAGAACTTGTACACATGTTAAAGAGGAAGAAAAATATGTTTATCAGATGGTAAGAGGGGGAATATCTAAAGAAGAATATAATGGGGTCTGCAGAAACTGTAGGGCAAGTGTCAGAAAAGCTAAGGCTGATAATGAAAGGAGGCTTGCAATATAAAAGTAATAAAAAAGGACTGCCACAGACGGGGAGAAGAGCCGGTCAGCTAGGAATGATTTTCAGGGAAGGGCTCATGTTTCAAGCCCTTCCCCAAAAATCATCACTGCGGGGTTTCCTTCATCCCATTGCTTTCAATGGGATGGCATTGTGCTCCTCTGACACAGCTGTCAGGTTCAGTGATGAGAGGACCTTCGTGGAGCAGCTGCTCCAGTGAACGGGCAAAGTTTCATGTGCAAACTTTGCATGTTCTCGTGTTTTCCGCTCATGCGAGCAGCAGGTTTTTTTCACGCACATAGACGCACAAAAAATACACTTGTGTGAATGAGGGCTGAATGGGAAACTACTGGGAAGACTGACATGAGACAAAGAATATAAATATGCAAGATTAGAAATTAACATCTAAATTGCTAAAGGAAAAGCAGCGCAGACACAGTAGTATCCTACATGATTAACTTCTTCGAACACAAAGGTACTTTAATTATAAACAATAAGTTGTTTTATAGAGAGACAGTTGAACAGGGTGCAATGACATGAGACATTCAGTCTAGGGCCTTGGAATGTTCCAATCATCGAGGGCCTTTCTCATTCTTCAATACATTTTAGCAAATCTTGTTAAAGGAAAAGTACAAAGCATTGACACAGACTATATCATACAAATGGAAGGAGCATACTATAAGATATACAAGGGAAGATGGAGTCATATCCATTTCACTAACACTCTGATATTGTAAACACTTACTTTACAATTACAATTACACAGAGAAAGTTTCATCCCATCCAATGACTTCTAGGGAACGGAAGTTACTGACAATGAGTGTGTGTAATATATATTTATATAATACACTCATTCTAGGGGGAGATATTACTGACAATGAGTGTGTGTATATATATATATATATGTAGTGTACACGCCATAATAGCAATGTGGATGCTTCATGATGTATATGTCATTTTAAGAATGTTCAATTTTATTGTTGCTCTGCCATACTTTGAGAAACCACAACCTAAGTTAGAGGTAAGAGTCAGATAGCCAGGAGATAGGCAGCCTGTAATTGGCAGACAAGTCACGGGTTGGTTGATAGGAGTTATTGTAAGAAGTAGAGTTAGGGAGTCTAGAGAGGAGTGGGGAGAAGAGAAGAAAGAAGTACTAGGAGAGAGCCTAGAGCAGCAGAGGAGCGAGGATGGAGAAGCCAGTGCAGTGGGAAAGAGAAACAGTGTGAGTACAAAAGTTACATAAGGTCTGGAGATTAAAAGTAAGAGAACTAAGATAAAGCTGAACTTTTAGCAAGATAGAGAAAATAGACAGAACTAGAAAGAATAAGAAACAGCCTAAAGTAACTTAAAGTAATTAACTGTAGAGCTTTATACTAAAAAGCATAGAAGAAAAGAAAGAGAGAGAGAGAGAGAGAAAAGCAGGAGGGCAAAGCATAGAGGACATGAAGTATCCCCATGCTTACTTATTGTTAAAGATGTGCTTACTGTACTTCATGCCTGCGCTTGATGTAACTGAATTGCCTAAGTAAAGTCTGCCTCCAGATAAAGTAATGCTAATGTGAATGAAGTATTGAAAATCCCTTTCAATAAGAAGAATAAAGTGTCTCTTGATTTCACCGTTCATCCTTCCTCCTGGAGTCCTTTTCCACCACCGAACATCTGCACTGACGAACCACACCACACTTTAGGGGAAAGGAAAAGTTTTAATTTATTTTTCCCATTTTTAGTATTATTGTGTCCAGCACAGGTCCCGGCCTGTATAGAAACTGGCATCATGAACTTGACAAAATACTGTCTTACCCTGCCCGACTTCACGGGAGCACCAAAAGCTAAAAACTCAAATTACTCTTTTTTCCAACTCTGTACCACCTTCCTCTAATGAGGGAGAGCAGCAGAGCCACCGTGAACACCATCATCTTTCCTTCGGAGGATGGATGGCAACACTATAAGAATTCGCTTTTTACACCGCAACTTTATTAACGGACATCACTGTGCACAAGCCAAAGTCCATACCATCATCAGTAGTGTCATCAACTCATGTCAGCATAGGGTTCACCTACCCCTGTGATGCTTGCTGCAGTCACAGCCCAGTCTGCACCGGACCCCAGGCCTGCAGCCCTCTCTGCTGCTTCTGAGCTGGCTGCAATGGAGCTCGCTCTCTATCTGAACTCCCCCAACCGCACCCCTACACCTATCCCAGCTAATTAGCAGTCAGCATGTCTGTTCTTCAGCCCCCTGCAGGCTATCTCTGTGTACTGCATTACCACAACTGCCCTCCTCATAAAGGCCATAGGCAGAGGCGTAACTTGAAGCTCCTGGGCCCCAATGCAAAACCTGGAATGGGGCCCCCAACTATAATGCTTTATTCATAGTGCTGGGCTTCCTATATGGAGAAGAGAGGCCTTATGGGCCCCCCAAGGCTCCTGGGCCCGGGTGCAACCGCATCCCCTGCATCCTCTATAGTTACGCCCCTGGCCATAGGTCTTTATCATAGGACTTAACCCTCCAGGGTGCAAACTCCACACTGTGGGATCTCAGCTGCTGTGGTACCTCATGCAGTTCCTGAATATCTTCTTCTCTACCGTTGTTTACAGAGGTGACTTCTTCCTTCGGGATTTCAGTTTTCACAACCTGTTCACCTCTAGCTCCCAGGCTCCCTTTGAAGCAGTATTTGGCATATATTTAGTATCCTCTAACAGACTCTTCATTTCTTTTCTGGCTGTTGGAACAAACATTTGGACTTTTCCCATACCAGATTTCTCTTTTCAGCATCCTTCTTGATGCTAAGTTCTGCATTTCCGTGCGCAACCACTTGTTAAGCCGTTCTACTTCAGCCTTCATTTCAAGGGCCTCCTCCAGGGTGCGTACCAAGGAGAGCACTTTGATTTCTGTTTCACGCACCTCTGCTTCAGCACAATCATGTTCTTTGGCATATTTAGCACAAATTGTTTGCTCCTCACCTAGCAACTGATCAAACTGCTTCCAAGCTGGACACAATCTGAGGGCTTATTCACACAAGTGTTTATTGACCGGTGTTTTCACGGCTGGCCGATATATGCGGCCATGTGATGCACGGGCTCAGTGTATGTGCCGTTGGGTGAGGGGGGACAGCTTATTCTGTCTTTCCCTTCCCTCCCCCTCGCCGGCTCACCTCCTCTCTCCTCTCCTCCAGCTTTTTGCAATGGGAGGGGGCGGAACTAAGCTCCCACCCCCTCCCCGCCCCTTGTCCGTAACCATCAATGGAAGGGGCTTAGTTCCCCCCTCCCCCATTTCAAACAGCCAGAGGGGAGGAGAGAGAGGAGGAGAGAAGGAGGAGGGAGTTTAGCTGCGTGACTGCTAAACTCCCTCCCACCTCCCTTCTCCGGCTGCTGTCACCACAGCCACCAGCTAAAGTCTGTAAATATACGAAAGTTACGTAGCACAGCTGTGTGTGTGTGATGTGCATGTAGCAGAGCTGTGTGTGATGTGCATGTAGCAGAGCTGTGTGTAAGGGGGATGTAGCAGAGCTGTGTGTGTGATGTGCATGTAGCAGAGCTGTGTGTGTGATGTGCATGTAGCAGAGCTGTGTGTGTGACATGCATGTAGCAGAACTGGGTGTGTGTGTGATGTTCATGTAGCGGAGCTGTATGTGTGTGTGTGTGTGTGTGACATGCATGTAGCAGAACTGTGTGTGATGTTCATGTAGCGGAGCTGTGTGTCACATGCAAACAAACAAAATAAGTCCAAATGAGATCAGCGACAATTTTACTGGATCCGTTTTTTTTCATTTAAGTGCTCTAAGGATGGAACTGAAAATGAACCGCTGATGTTAATTCCATCTCAGGGCGCCCACCCACTGGCGGTTTTTTTTCCTTTGCGTTTTGCGGTTTTTCTCAAGAGCAATTAGTTTTGAATGTACTCCTGTCCACTGGCGTTTTTTTTTTTTCGGTCCGTTGCAATTTTTAACATAGGAACTGTCAGTTGCATATGTGTCCTTATTTTTCTCTTAATGCACCCATGAATGTCAATGGAAATTAATGGAAAAGGCGCGAAAATGCCGCGAAAATGCCGCGAAAAACGCTGCGTTTTTCACGCACGGAAATCGCAAACGCCAGTGGGTGGGCGCCCTAAGGCCGCTCTCACACAAGCACTTTTTACCGCAATTACCTTGACCTTTTAGAACACCATGCTAATCACGGTACAACTCTCCCATTGCAGCCCCGCAGACCTGCGCTTGAACGGGGCGTTTTCTGATGTCACGATTTTCAAGCGATGTCCTCTCTCTTTTGGCGCATTTTCGTGCCTTTTAATGCCCCTCATCACCCATCAGAATGAAGGAGCGCATTAAAAAAACGCTGCTGGTTTCAGTAACTTGTGTTTTAAGACGCCAATAAAAATTGTGTAAAACGCCATGATCAAAATGGCGTGATGCCGTGTATGAGAGTGGCCTAAGGTCTGGCATTCGCCAGCGTGTCCCGTCGCTTGAGTTCTGATTGGTTCCTCACTCAGATATTACAGTAGTACAACAGGAATCGGTAATGTCAAGGGCACCGCGGTCCGACAGGCGCAGCCTTCACTCCAGAGGACTCATGGGACGTCGGTCAGGACCCGAGGAAGCGCCAGTCTAGATCTCGGCATCCTTCCAGTAACTGTAATGTGACACCTGGGCTGACGATGCTAATGTCTCTTTGTCTCCGTAGGTCTTCCTGTGTCTGCAGACCTATGTGTGGATGAGCCCCCCGTGCCGCTGCTCTGCAAGGTGCCCTGCAGTCTGGACTGTGTCATCAGCGAGTGGTCAGACTGGTCGCCATGTTCCCGGTCTTGTTCTACTAAAAATGCAGAAGGGAAGCAAAGCAGAAGCAGGTCAATCCTTGCCTACCCTGGAGAAGGTGGGTGATTGTGCCAGCTGCATCCCTCAGATGCCGGATTATCAAGCATTCTGGTTTACCAGACATAGAGAAGTAATTGAAATCCTTGAGTTGTTGGCAGGGTGACAACTATTTGGCTGCCAGTTCTACCTGAACAGGAGTTGTCAGCTGTCAGAGCAACAACTGCTTAGTGCTACAGTGATGGGGAACTGCCAACCCTGATGGGGTGTATAATGGTGTTCATATTGGTTGTCACTCTTCTAACAACAGAGTTTTGTCACCAGCAACTCCTGCAACATGGAATCTGCCCTGGATCCAACTTCCTTGCAAATCACTGATTCTACTGGCCAAAGTTGCCTGTGGGGGTGTAATAGTACAATTCTTAGTGGTTCTCCGCTCCGGGTCACAGATGGAGGTCCTGAGAAGCGGACTTTATAGCATTCCATATACCATCGCAGGGCATGCGGGCGAGGGAATGCCCATCTATAGGAAATAAATAAATATGGCCCCCACCCCCAGATCGGCTCATACCCAGCTGTGGGAGTGGAGCATTACCAGTCTGGGTCTGGGGTGCTGGAGCCCACCAGCTGCCTGCCACCCCTCCATGTGCAGCAGATTCCTGGCTGTCTGGCCCGTGTCTTGGGCCCCTCTTGTCTGGGACTAGTGGTCCTCTCGGCTATGTAAGGTGGCATACATGGTCACAGTAAGAGGCTATAGGGTGATTGGCGAAGGGGGCCCCTGCCGTGTACATGAGGAGGTCGGGGCCACGGACGGTACCGGCCCATAGACATTATATACATAAACTGCCCACGTATTATATATATGTTTAGGGCTGACTGAGATATTGCTATCTGTGTGCAGTGAGTGCAATGCCCTAGGCAACCCTCGTGAGGGACCCAATCCTGGCAGCGTGCCCAGTGGGGGATTCAGCTGTCCCCTGGGGGATGGCATGGGCATTATGGAAACAAGTCAGGGGGCCTTCTTACTGTGTCCACAATTCCCGTAGAAGTGAATGAGGGTTATGAAAACAGTATGTCACATTGAGCTGCGCTGTTCCCGCAAACCTGGAGCATCAGTCGCAGTGCCGCTCGCTCAGCTATGCTATTTCTGTATACCTGGAGCATCAGTCGCAGTGCCGCTCGCTCAGCTACGCTGTTTCTGTATACCTGGAGCAACAGTCGCAGTGCCGCTCGCTCAGCTACGCTGTTTCTGTATACCTGGAGCATCAGTCGCAGTGCCGCTCGCTCAGCTACGCTGTTTCTGTATACCTGGAGCATCAGTCACAGTGCCGCTCGCTCAGCTAGGCTGTTCCCGTAAACCTGGAGCATCAGTCGCAGTGCGGCTCGCTCAGCTACGCTGTTTCTGTATACCTGGAGCATCAGTCGCAGTGCCGCTCGCTCAGCTACGCTGTTTCTGTATACCTGGAGTATCAGTCGCAGTGCCGCTCGCTCAGCTACGCTGTTTCTGTATACCTGGAGCATCAGTCGCAGTGCGGCTCGCTCAGCTACGCTGTTTCTGTATACCTGGAGCATCAGTCGCAGTGCCGCTCACACAGCTACGCTGTTTCTGTATACCTGGAGCATCAGTCGCAGTGCCGCTCGCTCAGCTACGCTGTTTCTGTATACCTGGAGCATCAGTCGTAGTGCCGCTCGCTCAGCTACGCTGTTTCTGTATACCTGGAGCATCAGTCGCAGTGCCGCTCGCTGAGCTACGCTGTTTCTGTATACCTGGAGCATCAGTCGCAGTGCCGCTCACTCAGCTTCGCTGTTTCTGTATACCTGGAGCATCAGTCGCAGTGCCGCTCGCTCAGCTACGCTGTTTCTGTATACCTGGAGCATCAGTCGCAGTGCCGCTCGCTCAGCTACGCTGTTTCTGTATACCTGGAGCATCAGTCGCAGTGCCGCTCGCTCAGCTACGCTGTTTCTGTATACCTGGAGCATCAGTCGCAGTGCCGCTCGCTCAGCTACGCTGTTTCTGTATACCTGGAGCATCAGTCGCAGTGCCGCTCGCTCAGCTAGGCTGTTTCTGTATACCTGGAGCATCAGTCGCAGTGCCGCTCGCTCAGCTAGGCTGTTTCTGTATACCTGGAGCATCAGTCGCAGTGCCGCTCGCTCAGCTAGGCTGTTTCTGTATACCTGGAGCATCAGTCGCAGTGCCGCTCGCTCAGCTAGGCTGTTTCTGTATACCTGGAGCATCAGTCGCAGTGCCGCTCGCTCAGCTACGCTGTTTCTGTATACCTGGAGTGTCAGTCGCAGTGCCGCTCGCTCAGCTACGCTGTTTCTGTATACCTGGAGCATCAGTCGCAGTGCTGCTCGCTCAGCTACGCTGTTTCTGTATACCTGGAGTGTCAGTCGCAGTGCCGCTCGCTCAGCTACGCTGTTTCTGTATACCTGGAGTGTCAGTCGCAGTGCCGCTCGCTCAGCTAGGCTGTTCCCGTAAACCTGGAGCATCAGTCGCAGTGCCGCTCGCTCAGCTACGCTGTTTCTGTATACCTGGAGCATCAGTCGCAGTGCCGCTCGCTCAGCTACGCTGTTTCTGTATACCTGGAGCATCAGTCACAGTGCCGCTCGCTCAGCTAGGCTGTTCCCGTAAACCTGGAGCATCAGTCGCAGTGCGGCTCGCTCAGCTACGCTGTTTCTGTATACCTGGAGCATCAGTCGCAGTGCCGCTCGCTCAGCTACGCTGTTTCTGTATACCTGGAGTATCAGTCGCAGTGCCGCTCGCTCAGCTACGCTGTTTCTGTATACCTGGAGCATCAGTCGCAGTGCGGCTCGCTCAGCTACGCTGTTTCTGTATACCTGGAGCATCAGTCGCAGTGCCGCTCACACAGCTACGCTGTTTCTGTATACCTGGAGCATCAGTCGCAGTGCCGCTCGCTCAGCTACGCTGTTTCTGTATACCTGGAGCATCAGTCGTAGTGCCGCTCGCTCAGCTACGCTGTTTCTGTATACCTGGAGCATCAGTCGCAGTGCCGCTCGCTGAGCTACGCTGTTTCTGTATACCTGGAGCATCAGTCGCAGTGCCGCTCACTCAGCTTCGCTGTTTCTGTATACCTGGAGCATCAGTCGCAGTGCCGCTCGCTCAGCTACGCTGTTTCTGTATACCTGGAGCATCAGTCGCAGTGCCGCTCGCTCAGCTACGCTGTTTCTGTATACCTGGAGCATCAGTCGCAGTGCCGCTCGCTCAGCTACGCTGTTTCTGTATACCTGGAGCATCAGTCGCAGTGCCGCTCGCTCAGCTACGCTGTTTCTGTATACCTGGAGCATCAGTCGCAGTGCCGCTCGCTCAGCTAGGCTGTTTCTGTATACCTGGAGCATCAGTCGCAGTGCCGCTCGCTCAGCTAGGCTGTTTCTGTATACCTGGAGCATCAGTCGCAGTGCCGCTCGCTCAGCTAGGCTGTTTCTGTATACCTGGAGCATCAGTCGCAGTGCCGCTCGCTCAGCTAGGCTGTTTCTGTATACCTGGAGCATCAGTCGCAGTGCCGCTCGCTCAGCTACGCTGTTTCTGTATACCTGGAGTGTCAGTCGCAGTGCCGCTCGCTCAGCTACGCTGTTTCTGTATACCTGGAGCATCAGTCGCAGTGCTGCTCGCTCAGCTACGCTGTTTCTGTATACCTGGAGTGTCAGTCGCGGTGCCGCTCGCTCAGCTACGCTGTTTCTGTATACCTGGAGCATCAGTCGCAGTGCCGCTCGCTCAGCTACGCTGTTTCTGTATACCTGGAGCATCAGTCGCGGTGCCGCTCGCTCAGCTACGCTGTTTCTGTATACCTGGAGCATCAGTCGTAGTGCCGCTCGCTCAGCTACGCTGTTTCTGTATACCTGGAGCATCAGTCGCAGTGCTGCTTGCTCAGCTACGCTGTTTCTGTATACCTGGAATGTCAGTCGCGGTGCCGCTCGCTCAGCTACGCTGTTTCTGTATACCTGGAGCATCAGTCGCAGTGCGGCTCGCTCAGCTACGCTGTTTCTGTATACCTGGAGCATCAGTCGCAGTGCCGCTCGCTCAGCTACGCTGTCTCTGTATACCTGGAGCATCAGTCGCAGTGCCGCTCACTCAGCTTCGCTGTTTCTGTATACCTGGAGCATCAGTCGCAGTGCCGCTCGCTCAGCTACGCTGTTTCTGTATACCTGGAGCATCAGTCGCAGTGCCGCTCGCTCAGCTACGCTGTTTCTGTATACCTGGAGCATCAGTCGCAGTGCCGCTCGCTCAGCTACGCTGTTTCTGTATACCTGGAGCATCAGTCGCAGTGCCGCTCGCTCAGCTACGCTGTTTCTGTATACCTGGAGCATCAGTCGCAGTGCCGCTCGCTCAGCTAGGCTGTTCCCGTAAACCTGGAGCATCAGTCGCAGTGCCGCTCGCTCAGCTACGCTGTATCTGTATACCTGGAGCATCAGTCGCAGTGCCGCTCGCTCAGCTACGCTGTTTCTGTATACCTGGAGCATCAGTCGCAGTGCCGCTCGCTCAGCTACGCTGTTTCTGTATACCTGGAGCATCAGTCGCAGTGCCGCTCGCTCAGCTACGCTGTTTCTGTATACCTGGAGCATCAGTCGCAGTGCCGCTCGCTCAGCTACGCTGTTTCTGTATAAATGGAGCATCAGTCGCAGTGCCGCTCGCTCAGCTACGCTGTTTCTGTATACCTGGAGCATCAGTCGCAGTGCTGCTCGCTCAGCTACGCTGTTTCTGTATACCTGGAGTGTCAGTCGCGGTGCTGCTCGCTCAGCTACGCTGTTTCTGTATACCTGGAGCATCAGTCGCAGTGCCGCTCACTCAGCTACGCTGTTTCTGTATACCTGGAGCATCAGTCGCAGTGCCGCTCGCTCAGCTAGGCTGTTTCTGTATACCTGGAGCATCAGTCGCAGTGCCGCTCGCTCAGCTACGCTGTTTCTGTATACCTGGAGCATCAGTCGCAGTGCCGCTCGCTCAGCTACGCTGTTTCTGTATACCTGGAGCATCAGTCGCAGTGCCGTTCGCTCAGCTAGGCTGTTTCTGTATACCTGGAGCATCAGTCGCAGTGCCGCTCGCTCAGCTAGGCTGTTTCTGTATACCTGGAGCATCAGTCGCAGTGCCGCTCGCTCAGCTACGCTGTTTCTGTATACCTGGAGTGTCAGTCGCGGTGCCGCTCGCTCAGCTACGCTGTTTCTGTATACCTGGAGCATCAGTCGCAGTGCTGCTCGCTCAGCTACGCTGTTTCTGTATACCTGGAGTGTCAGTCGCGGTGCCGCTCGCTCAGCTACGCTGTTTCCGTATACCTGGAGCATCAGTCGCAGTGCCGCTCGCTCAGCTACGCTGTTTCTGTATACCTGGAGCATCAGTCGCGGTGCCGCTCGCTCAGCTACGCTGTTTCTGTATACCTGGAGCATCAGTCGCAGTGCTGCTCGCTCAGCTACGCTGTTTCTGTATACCTGGAGTGTCAGTCGCGGTGCCGCTCGCTCAGCTACGCTGTTTCTGTATACCTGGAGCATCAGTCGCAGTGCCGCTCGCTCAGCTACGCTGTTTCTGTATACCTGGAGCATCAGTCGCAGTGCCTCTCGCTCGGCTTCGCTGTTTCTGTATACCTGGAGTGTCAGTCGCGGTGCTGCTCGCTCAGCTATGCTGTTTCTGTTTACCTGGAGCATCAGTCGCGGTGCCGCTCACTCAGCTATGCTGTTTCTGTATACCTGGAGCATCAGTCGCAGTGCCGCTCGCTTAGCTACGCTGTTTCTGTATACCTGGAGCATCAGTCGCAGTGGCGCTCGCTCAGCTACGCTGTTTCTGTATACCTGGAGCATCAGTCGCGGTGCTGCTCGCTCAGCTATGCTGTTTCTGTTTACCTGGAGCATCAGTCGCAGTGCCGCTCGCTCAGCTACGCTGTTTCTGTATACCTGGAGTGTCAGTCGCGGTGCTGCTCGCTCAGCTACGCTGTTTCCGTAACTCCAGCCCACCTCTATGACAGTTATGGACACAACGTTACAAAGTTTTCCAGGCTGTTGCCATAACTTTCCGCCACCATGTACAGCCGGCAGTCCGGCGATGGTTGGCCTCACATCCTGAGATGTGTGTGGGTACCAGAGGTGGAATTTATCAGATTTATGTCATTTCCTGCGGACGTGCCCCAAAAGTTCCCGATGGGGATTCCCCTTTAATGGTGTAGACTATAGTCAAAGTGTTGGACTATCAAATGCTGGATTAAAGGACTTCTTTCAAGAACTCTGTTTTGTGGCTTAAACTGCATGTTTCTGTAGTGATTGTAGTCGCTGACATGACACATTGATATCATCATCTCCTCTGCTGCAGGTGGGAAGCTTTGTCCTTCAAACCAAGCCTTATACGAGTACCGATTGTGCAACAACCATCCCTGCTCCACATTTCACTGGGAGTCATCGCCATGGGAACCGTGCGCAGCGGACATAAAGGGTGCACAAATAAACTTTACCATCAGCTGGAACAATGTAGCAGAATGTGGCCTGGGGGTGCAAAGCCGGAGAGTCTCCTGCATGCGGAACCCTGGAGGCCAAGTCACCAGCAAAAGGTCATTAAGCAAAATGTTAATGTGATGCAGGATAAGAAAAGCTTCTCACTGGAGATGAAAGCTGCTCCTTACATGGAAGGCGCTCACACGGCAGAGAATGAGCTCAGCTCGGGCAAGCCTCACGTACATCTTGCAGAAAGAGGCTGAGGAAGAGTGTGCCGGAGTTTTGAACCCATTCTCTAACATACACCGCTGTCTCCTTCCGCTCACTTGTCACTGTGTTTCATGCCTGTAACTTCTGGTTTTTCAGATGGTCTTCCCCATTTTTCTGCTGTCCTGCTGTTTGCAATCCACTTTCAAGGAGGGTTGTGTAGCACACCTAGAATTCTGCCAGTAGTTCACTGTACTGACTTCCTTGCCTTGACTTCACATTGTGCTGTCTCTCGTCCAATCAGCAGGGAGGCAGTATCTGAATGCAGGTCACTCTCCTTTCTCAGGAGGATAAGGCCATTATAATCTGTGTGTAATGAGTGCACAAAGACACCACAGAGCCACACCCAGGCGCTGCAACAGAAGAGATTCTTATCACACTGTCTGCAGATCTGTCAGCCTGTAAGTGCAGGAAAACAGCTGGTGAAGATAGCCCCTCACCCTGTTGCCATGGAGACATCCTTGTTACTACGAAAGCTTTGCACCTAACCACAGAAAGTGGATTGCAGAGACGCTGGAAAGGAAAACCCCTAATGGCAGCCACAGGTTGTTTTTCTTTGCCGTTCCTCTGATCCGCCAGTTCCGGGTCCCATGTTCAGTCATAAGTATCTTCAGACTACCTTATTCCCACAGGCCATTGATAGTTTAAACTACCAGTGCATTGTACCTACTCTCTGATGGGCAAGCACAACTCACATGATCAGCAATAGCCAATCACAGAGTAGGGCATAGTGTACCCTAGCTAGTTAGAAAATTGCTGCTGCCATTTTAAAAGACTGAAAGTAGGTCCGGAAACCGGATCAGAAGGCTGGCAGCGGAGAACAACTGCAGGCAATGTAATCCCCCCTGTCCAAGGACAGAATTTTGTGTTGAAACTTGAGGATTGTTTTAAAATATTTGACAGACTGCCTTCAGCCACCACTAGGGGGAGCTTACTGCATACAGAGTCATACAGCTCAGAAACAGTCAAAAGAAGTGATATATGTGTGTGTGTGTGTGTGTGTGTGTGTGTTAGATGTGACGTTGTGTGAAGAAAGATTCTACATGCATCAAACATTTATATTTCACTCTGTTTTCATCTTCAGATGCCCAGAATCTACTAAACCTGAAACACTTCGCTCCTGTAGCTTACCGTGTGCTAAGGATTGTATTGTGACTCTATTTAGTGAGTGGACTCCATGCCCCAAAAGATGTCAGCCTGGTGAGTAAAGGACTATAAAGGCATTGTGACCCTCGTTTTGTGTTTATAGGGAGCAGTATTATAGTAGTTATATTCTTGTACATAGGGGGCAGTATTATAGTAGTTATATTCTTGTACATAGGGGCCAGTATTATAGTAGTTATATTCTAGTACATAGGGGCAGTATTATAGCAGTTATATTCTTGTACATAGGAGGCAGTATTATAGTAGTTATATTCTAGTACATAGGAGGCAGTATTATAGTAGTTATATTCTTGTACATAGGGGGCAGTATTATAGTAGTTATATTCTTGTACATAGGGGCAGTATTATAGCAGTTATATTCTTGTACATAGGAGGCAGTATTATAGTAGTTATATTCTTGTACATAGGGGGCAGTATTATAGTAGTTATATTCTTGTACATAGGGGGCAGTATTATAGTAGTTATATTCTTGTACATATGGGGCAGTATTATAGTAGTTATATTCTTGTACATAGGGGGCAGTATTATAGTAGTTATATTCTTGTACACAGGGGGCAGTATTATAGTAGTTATATTCTTGTACATAGGAGGCAGTATTATAGCAGTTATATTCTTGTACATAGGAGGCAGTATTATAGTAGTTATATTCTTGTACGTAGGAGGCAGTATTATAGTAGTTATATTCTTGTACATAGGGGGCAGTATTATAGTAGTTATATTCTTGTACATAGGAGGCAGTATTATAGTAGTTATATTCTTGTACATAGGGGGCAGTATTATAGTAGTTATATTCTTGTACATAGGGGGCGGTATTATAGTAGTTATATTCTTGTACATAGGGAGCAGTATTATAGTAGTTATATTCTTGTACATAGGGGGCAGTATTATAGTAGTTATATTCTTGTACATAGGGGGCTGTATTATAGTAGTTATATTCTTGTACATAGGAGGCAGTATTATAGTAGTTATATTCTTGTACATAGGAGGCAGTATTATAGTAGTTATATTCTTGTACATAGGAGGCAGTATTATAGTAGTTATATTCTTGTACATAGGGGGCAGTAGAATAGTAGTTATATTCTTGTACACAGAGGGGAAGTATTATAGTAGTTATATTCTTGTACATAGGGAGCAGTATTATAGTAGTGTAATTCTTGTACATAGGGGGCAGTATTATAGTAGTTATATTCTTGTACATAGGGAGCAGTATTATAGTAGTGTAATTCTTGTACAGAGGGGGCAATATTATAGTAGTTATATACTTGTAAATAGGAGGCAGTATTATAGTAGTTATATTCTTGTACATAGGGAGCAGTATTATAGTAGTTATATTCTTGTACATAGCAGGCGGCATTATAGTAGTTATATTCCTGTACATAGGGGGCATTATTATAGTAGTTATATTCTTGTACATAGGAGGCAGTATTATAGCAGTTATATTCTTGTACAGAGGGGGCAATATTATAGTAGTTATATTCTTGTACATAGGAGGCAGTATTATAGTAGTTATATTCTTGTACATAGGGAGCAGTATTATAGTAGTTATATTCTTGTACATAGGGAGCAGTATTATAGTAGTTGTATTCTTGTACATAGGGAGCAGTATTATACTAGTTATATTCTTGTACATAGGGGGCAGTATTATAGTAGTTATATTCTTGTACATAGCAGGCGGCATTATAGTAGTTATATTCCTGTACATAGGGGGCATTATTATAGTAGTTATATTCTTGTACATAGGGGACAGTATTATAGTAGTTATATTCTTGTACATAGGGGACAGTATTATAGTAGTTATATTCTTGTACATAGGAGCAGTATTATAGTAGTTATATTCTTGTACATAGGGGGCAGTATTATAGAAGTTATATTCTTGTACATGGGGGGCAGTATTATAGTAGTTATATTCTTGTACATAGGGTGCAGTATTATAGTAGTTATATTCTTGTACATAGGGAGCAGTATTATAGTAGTTATATTCTTGTACATAGGGGGCAGTATTATAGTAGTTATATTCTTGTACATAGGGAGCAGTATTATAGTAGTTATATTCTTGTACATAGGAGGCAGTATTATAGTAGTTATATTCTTGTACATAGGGGTCAGTATTCTAGTAGTTATATTCTTGTACATAGGGGACAGTATTATAGTAGTTATATTCTTGTACATAGGGGGCAGTATTATAGTAGTTATATTCTTGTACATAGGGAGCAGTATTATAATAGTGTAATTCTTGTACATAGGGAGCAGTATTATATAAGTTATATTCTTGTACATAGGGGGCAGTATTATAGTAGTTATATTCTTGTACATAGGGGGCAGTATTATAGTAGTTATATTCTTGTACATAGGGGGCAGTATTATAGTAGTTATATTCTTGTACATAGGGGGCAGTATTATAGTAGTTATATTCTTGTACATAGGGAGCAGTATTATAATAGTGTAATTCTTGTACATAGGGAGCAGTATTACAGTAGTTATATTCTTGTACATAGGGGCATTATTATAGTAGTTATATTCTTGTACATAGGGGGCAGTATTATAGAAGTTATATTCTTGTACATAAAGGGCAGTATTAGAGTAGTTATATTCTTGTACATAGGGGGCAGTATTATAGTAGTTATATTCTTGTACATAGGAGCAGTATTATAGTAGTTATATTCTTGTACACAGGGGGCAGTATTATAGTAGTTATATTCTTGTACATAGGAGCAGTATTATAGTAGTTATATTCTTGTACATAGGGGGCAGTATTATAGTAGTTATATTCTTGTACACAGGAGCAGTATTATAGTAGTTATATTCTTTTACATAGGAGGCAGTATTATAGTAGTTATATTCTTGTACATAGGGGGCAGTATTAGAGTACTTATATTCTTGTATATAGAGGGCAGTATTATAGTAGTTATATTCTTGTACATAGGAGCAGTATTATAGTAGTTATATTCTTGTACATGGCAGCAGTATTATAGTAGTTATATTCTTGTACATAGGGGGCAGTATTATAGTAGTTATATTCTTGTTCAAAGGGGGCAGTATTATAATAGTTATATTCTTGTACATAGGGGGCAGTATTATAGTAGTTATATTCTTGTACATAGAAACAGTATTATAGCAGTTATATTCTTGTACATAGCGGGCAGTATTATAGTAGTTATATTCTTGTACATAGGAGGCAGTATTATAGTAGTTATATTCTTGTACATAGGGGGCAGTATTATTGTAGTTATATTCTTGTACATAGGGGGCAGTATTATAATAGTTATATTCTTGTATATAGAGGGCAGTATTATAGTAGTTATATTCTTGTACATAGTAGCAGTATTATAGTTGTTATATTCTTGTACATAGGAGGCAGTATTATAGTAGTTATATTCTTGTACATAGGGAGCAGTATTATAGTAGTTATATTCTTGTACATAGGGAGCAGTATTATAGTAGTTATATTCTTGTACATAGGAGGCAGTATTATAATAGTTATATTCTTGTACATAGGAGCAGTATTATAGTATAGTATTATAGTAGTTATATTCGTGTACATAGTGAGCAGTATTATAGTAGTTATATTCTTGTACATCGGGGGCAGTATTATAGTAGTTATATTCTTGTACACAGGAGGCAGTATTATAGTAGTTATATTCTTGTACATAGGAGGCAGTATTATAGTATTTATATTCTTGTACATAGGGAGCAGTATTATAGTAGTTATATTCTTGTACATAGGAGGCAGTATTATAGTAGTTATATTCTTGTACATAGGGAGCAGTATTATAGTAGTTATATTCTTGTACATAGGAGACAGTATAATAGTGGTTATATTGTTGTACATAGGGGGCAGTATTATAGTAAATATATTCTTGTACATAGGGGGCAGTATTATAGTAGTTATATTCTTCTACATTGGAGACAATATTATAGTAGTTATATTCTTGTACATAGGGGACAGTATTATAGTAGTTATATTCTTGTACATAGGGAGCAGTATTATAGTAGTTATATTCTTGTACATAGAAGGCAGTATTATAGCAGTTATATTCTTGTACATAGGTGGCAGTATTATAGTAGTTATATTCTTGTACATAGGACGCAGAATTATAATAGTTATATTCTTGTACATAGGAGACAATATCATAGTAGTTATATTGTTGTACATAGGGGGCAGTATTATAGTAGTTATATTCTTCTACATTGGAGGCAATAGTATAATAGTTATATTCTTGTACATAGGGGGACAGTATTATAGTAGTTATATTCTTGTACATAGGGGGCAGAATTATAGTAGTTATATTCTTGTACATAGGGGGCAGTATTATAGTAGGTATATTCTTGTACATAGGGGGGCAGTATTATAGTAGTTATATTCTTCTACATTGGAGGCAATATTATAGTAGTTATATTCTTGTACATAGAAGCAGTACTATAGTAGTTATATTCTTGTACATAGGGATCAGTATTATAGTAGTTATATTCTTGTACATAGGAGGCAGAATTATAATAGTTATATTCTTGTACATAGGGGGCAGTATTATAGTAGTTATATTCTTGTACATAGGGGGCAGTATTATAGTAGTTATATTCTTGTACATAGGGGGCAGTATTATAGTAGTTATATAGTTATGTTCTTGTACATAGGGAGCATTATTATAGTAGTTATATTCTTGTACATAGGGGGCAGTATTATAGTAGTTATATTCTTGTACATAGGGGGCAGTATTATAGTAGTTATATTCTTCTACATTGGAGGCAATATTATAGTAGTTATATTCTTGTACATAGGGGGACAGTATTATAGTAGTTATATTCTTGTACATAGGGGGCAGTATTATAGTAGTTATATTCTTGTACATAGGGGGCAGTATTATAGTAGTTATATTTTTCTACATTGTAGGCAATATTATAGTAGTTATATTCTTGTACATAGGGGGCAGTATTATAGTAGTTATATTCTTGTACATAGGGGGCGGTATAATAGTAGCTATATTCTTGTACATAGGAGACAGTATTATAGTAGTTATATTCTTGTACATAGGGAACAGTATTATAGTAGTTATATTCTTGTACATAGGGAGCAGTATTATAGTAGTTATATTCTTGTACATAGGGGCAGTATTATAGTAGTTATATTCCTGTACATAGGAGCAGTATTATAGTAGTTATATTCTTGTACATAGTAGCAGTATTATAGTAGTTATATTCTTGTACATAGGGGGCAGTATTATAGTAGTTATATTCTTGTACATAGGGATCAGTATTATAGTAGTTATATACTTGTACATAGTGGCCAGTATTATAGTAGTTATATTCTTGTACATAGGGGCAGTATTATAGTAGTTATATTCTTGTAGATAGGGGGCAGTATTATATTAGTTATATTTTTGTACATAGAGGGCAGCATTATAGTAGTTATATTCTTGTACATAGGAGCAGTATTATAGTAGTTATATTCTTGTACATAGGGGGCAGTATTATAGTAGTTATATTTTTGTACATAGAGGGCAGTATTATAGTAGTTATATTCTTGTACATAGGAGCAGTATTATAGTAGTTATATTCTTGTACATAGGGGGCAGTATTATAGTAGTTATATTCTTGTACATAGGAGGCAGTATTATAGTAGTTATATTCTTGTACATAGGAGGCAGCATTATAGTAGTTATATTCTTGTACATAGGGGGCAGTATTATAGTAGTTATATTCTTGTACATAGGGTGCAGTATTATAGTAGTTATATTATTGTACATAGGGAGCAGTATTATAGTAGTTATATTTTTGTACCTAGAGGGCAGTATTATAGTAGTTATATTCTTGTACATAGGATCAGTATTATAGTAGTTATATTCTTGTACATAGGGGGCAGTATTATAGTAGTTATATTTTTGTACATAGAGGGCAGTATTATAGTAGTTATATTGTTGTACATAGGAGCAGTATTATAGTAGTTATATTCTTGTACATAGGGGCAGTATTATAGTAGTTATATTCTTGTACATAGGAGGCAGCATTATAGTAGTTATATTCTTGTACATAGTGGGCAGTATTATAGTAGTTATATTCTTGTACAAAGGGGGCAGTATTATAGTAGTTATATTCTTGTACATAGGGGGCAGTATTATAGTAGTTATAGTATTGTACATAGGGGCAGTATTATAGTAGTTATATTCTTGTACATAGGGGGCAGTATTATAGTAGTTATATTCTTGTACATAGGAGGCAGTATTATAGTAGTTATATTCTTGTGCATAGGGGGCAGTATTATAGTAGTTATATTCTTGTACATAGGGGGCAGTATTATAGTAGTTATATGCTTGTACATAGTGGGCAGTATTATAGTAGTTATATTCTTGTACATAGGGAGCAGTATTATAGTAGTTATATTCTTGTACATAGGAGGCAGTATTATAGTAGTGATATTCTTGTACATAGGGGGCAGTATTATAGTAGTTATATTCTTGTACATAGGGGGCAGTATTATAGTAGTTATATTCTTGTACATAGGAGCATATAATAGTAATTATATTCTTGCACATAGGAGGCAGCATTATAGTAGTTATATTCTTGTACATAGTGGGCAGTATTATAGTAGTTATATTCTTGTACATAGGGGGCAGTATTATAGTAGTTATATTCTTCTACATAGGAGGCAGTATTATAGTAGTTATATTCCTGTACATTGGAGGCAGCATTATAGTAGTTATATTCTTGTACAAAGAGGGCAGTATTATAGTAGTTATATTATTGTACTTATGAGCAGTATTATAGTTTTATAATAGTTATTTTCTTGTACATAGGAGGGGCAGTATTATAGTAGTTATATTCTTGTACATAGAGGGCAGTATTATAGTAGTTATATTCTTGTACATAGGGGGCAGTATTATAGTAGTTATATTCTTGTACACAGAGGGCAGTATTATAGTAGTTATATTCTTGTACATAGGAGCAGCATTATAGTAGTTATATTCTTGTACATATGAGCAGTATTATAGTTTTATAATAGTTATTTTCTTGTACATAGGAGCAGTATGATAGTATTTATATTCTTGGTATTTACCTGAGGCAGGTCAGATGAAGCTTTCCTATTCTGTCTATGAATTCAAAGCTATATTCTGTCCAATATAAAGGAGTTCTTTGTCTTTTCCTGTAAATGAAGCCTATGAATGGTGAATGGCGCATTATGAACGTGCAGTGAACCTGGCAGGGCCACCTTGTCACCCGGCTTCACTGCTGAAACATCCCAGAACTAATGAAATGAATCCGTCTGATGCTCCTTGAATGGAGTCGACAACATCTGTTCCTCCTGTTGTTTGAAGCTCTAAATACCTGCACAATTATAGAAAGAAATCATATAATGTTCACGGGGAGAGCGCTGCTCCTGAGCGACGCAGACTGAAGCATCTGTGTAAAGAGTCTGCAGAGAAATGTGTATTAGATTATAATACATCTGCAATCTAGTATAAATGGTTGAAGCCAGCCAGTGGCATGCACAGCAGAGAGGGGGCTCCATAGCAAAAACTGAAATTAGACCCTCCGCTATGGTGACTGGTTTTGCCACCCCACTCCGGATAGGACCGTCCAGTGCTTGTTTTCGGCTCCATGCCCTTTAAAGCAACCACTGGGTTTATTCTCTACCTTCCTTGCAGGAAGGTCCTACTCATTTATATAGCTTTACTACCGAGTAGCAAAAGGGATGGTGTAGTCAGAGCTGGGCCCCTTATCTCCATGGGCCCCGTAGCAGTGGCATGGTCTGACTCTATCATATGTACGTCCTTGAAAACAATCTGTTCTAAGTGCTATACAGGGGGCTTCTATGGCTCATACCACATCTTAATACATACATGGGGAGGAATCTAGAAAGACTGTGCTTACACCTCTAGCGCCCCCTTTATCTGTAGACTTCAGTTTGAGTCTCAAATACTTAGGAAGAAGAGCTTCTCAGCACTTGGGGCAAAAGATACCCCTGCAAAATGCTTAGTGGCTTTTTGGTACATCCCCGGCCCCCGCACCCGGGGCACATGCCCCACCAGGCAGGTTAATGCAACCAAGGGTCCTTTAATGCAGGATGACTGTCAGACGTTGAAGCCCCGATGGTCGTCCCAATGATTGTGACTCCTGTGCTTCCACACATAAGTGATAATCACCCAGTGAATGGAGATGGATGGAGATCTCTTCTGGCTGCTGGCCTCCATTTGCAGTAAACAGGTGGTCATTCGTAGATGTTTATACAGGCCAATCAGCTTTTGATGTCTTCAAAAACGGAACGATAAAAGATAAGCAAACACATCGTCATTTGTCGTTCAGTCGCTGGTGGCGTTTACACCGGATGATCGTTCAGCGATAATCATCCTGTGAGAAGGGGCCCTTAGATAGATGAGCCCTAGAAGGCGGTGGATGCGCCCAGTCCAAGCGTTACAGACTATCTTAAATATGGTAGAAGAATGGTTGCAGAGTCGTGTTATTTCTGTAGGTAAGTAAATATCGCATCGCACTCACATCAAAATCACAGCTGCTTGCGAATGTTAGGCGATTTTATTCTTTTTTTTTTTATTTTAACTTACCCCGATCGGTATCGCCGAAAAAGTAGGACATGCTGCAATTTTTCTTTCTCACAGCATCACTGAGAGGAGGACGACGCATGCAGATGGACCTCTGCAAATAATGTGCTCTCTTTAAGTGTAAAGTGCGATTGATCCGTCAAGAAGTAGAGTCATCCTGTCGATAGGAGGCCTTGTACTGGCCAACAAGAAGACATGGTTTTACGTGTTTAGTGTGTCTCGCAGCGCACATAAACCGCCTGTATAAACGTGGCTTGGACTGTCCGCTCCGGAGGACTCCTTCCTGCTTACTTTCCTAGGAGCCACGTAATCCCTCATCTCCCCTCTAGAGACGCTGTAGGTTAAAAGGAACAGTTGTGCTTGCCTCCTGCCCACACAGTCCAGCCCCCACTTGGTTGTGAGGGGACATGCATTCACAAAAAGGAAACCCCGACCCTAAAATAACACAAAGAGGGGATATAAACATCATATCTTACGAAGAGTAATTGTGTAGACTGGACAGCAGATGTCTGGTATAACTGCTATACATGGAAGCACCAATCGTGAGAGGGTTTTGGGCTCTAATAAAGGGTCTGCTTAGTGTATACATGTCATATTTGAAGTCACATGACTCCAGGGTGGCTACAGGTGGGCATATGGGCATAGCTGCATGACTGTTCCTTGTCTTTGTAGGGAAGACCTCTGTGGTCAAGCAGTCGCGGTCCAGGATAATATTACAGCATGCTGTGAATGGCGGTCAGGAGTGCCCGGATACTCTGCATGAGGAGAGGGAATGTGAGGATGTCCCCACCTGCCAGATGTACAGGTAGGTTCTGCTCCATATGATATGACTGCTGATACATTGCAACATCATTTCCATAAAAGGAGGTTACAGAATCTGCCAATACAAGTGGTCTTCCTTGAAGTAAAAGACCACCTTTTAACATGACGCCATTTCAAGGTCCAACACGCTGAGCTGGATGATTTTTTATATATATTCATAGCAGTAGGTGCTCAATTGTTCTTCTCCAGAGCTCTGAATCGTTAGTCCTAGAGTTGAGTAATAAAATTCTGTCTGGCTGCAGCTGCCACTAGGGGGAGCTCTGACATTTATTGTGTTTATTACTGACTTCAGTGCACCAGCAGCATGTAGCACCCTTCTGAGCTCCTCTTATTGGTGACTAAAGTTAACGGAAATTGCATTATTCCAGGTTCTGTCTATATATGGGGCATGGAACGTCAGAGAAATAAAGGCATATTAACCCAATCCTAACTTCCCAAACATAGCCTGACATATGTACACAATGGAGATGGCTCAGGAGAGTGTGCCAATGGGTTCTCTCATGGCGCACTGACAGGCATAATGCATTGCAACACAGAAAAAAAATCTTAGAAAAAAAGTTTTGGAAAACACTAAGAAAAGAAGCAAAAGACACTCCCCCCCCCCCCCCCCCCACCACACACACACCATTTAACCTCCATTATAATTGAAAAAAATAAGCATTAAAAATCCCATAATTAGTTCCTTGCCTGTAACGACCCAGAATACAACGTATCTTGTTGTCCAGCCCACTGTAAAAAACAAAACCAAAGACGAGCGGCGCCAGGATTGCTGTTTTGATTTCTGCCTCCCAAAAAAAAGGAATGAAAAGTGATCAAAAATTCATATTTACTGCAGAATGGTACAAACAAAATATGTCAACTGCAAAAGAACAAAGCACCGCGCACACAGCGCCGCCAACTGGGCGAATGCAGCGTCTGCACTCCCAGCAGGATTGACTGTACAGATGATCTTTTGTAAGAGGTATAAATGCAGACGCACTGACATATAAGGCAGCGACTGCTCTCTGGATGCAGCCACACAAAATACATGATTTTCTCTTTTTTTAACCGCTTGAGGACGCCGCATTTTGAATTTTTTAAATTGTTTTCCTCCCGACTCTTAAAAAACCATAACTTTTTTTTCCATCAGCCTATCTTGTTTTTTGTGGTACAAGCTTTATTTTTAGAGATGAGCGAACGTACTCGTCCGAGCTTGATGCTCGGGCGAATATTAGGGTGTTCGGGATGCTCGTTACTCTTAACGAGTACCACGTGATGTTCGGGTTACTTTCACTATCATCTCTGAGAAATTTGCGCGCTTTTCTGGCCAATAGAAAGACAGGGAAGACATTACAACTTCCTCCTGTGACGTTCAAGCCCTATCCCACCCCCCTGCAGTGAGTGGCTGGCGAGATTAGGTGTCACCCGAGTATTGAAATCTGCCCCTCCCGCGGCTCGCTACGGATGCATTCTGACATAGAGGAGGGAAAGCGCTATCGTGTTGGAGCTGCTATAGGGAGAGTGTTAGGAGTGATTTTAGGTTTCAAGAACCCCGACGGTCCTTTTAAAGGCCATAAATCTTCTCTATATGCGCTCAATGGGGCCGGTGGCAGCAGCGCCGACCCCATTGAGAACATATAGAAGACAAATCATTCTTCTCTGCCACAGCTGTAACAGTTGTGGCAGAGAAGAACGAATTTTGCCCATTGAATTCAATGGAGCCAGCAATACAGCCGGTTCCACTGAAAGCAATGGGCTGCCGGCGATCGCGGGATGAATGATCGGGAAGGGCTTAAATATATAAGCCCTTCCCTGCAATTCATCCAGAAATGTGTTACAATAAAAATATATACCGGCGTATAAGGCGACGGGGCGTATAAGACGACCCCCCAACTGTCACCTTATACGCCGGGAATACAGTGGAGCAAAGAATAAAAATCATTACTCACTTCTCCTGGCGTTCTGCGGCGCTCCTGCAGGCTGTCACTCCCTCCTGGTGTTTGCAGGCTCTTGCTCCTTCCTGGTTCCCGGCAGACTATTGCTTTCTCTACGAAAGGCTTTAAATCCCCGCCTCCAGAAACACACGTGCCTTCAGCCAATCACAGCCAATGACAATGATGTCATTGAATGGCTGTGATTGGCTGTGTTTCTGGAGGCGGGGATTTCAAGCCCTGCGTCCAGAAAGCAATACTCTGCCGTGGACCAGGAGGGAGCGACAGCCTGCAGGAGCGCCGCAGAACGTCAGAAGAAGTGAGTAATAATTTTTATTCTTTGCTCCGCTGTATTCCCGGCGTATAAGGTGACAGTTGGGGGGTCGTCTTATACGCCCTGTCGCCTTATACGCCGGTATATATTTTTAGTGTAACACATTTCTGGATGAATTGCAGGGAAGGGGTTATATATTTAACCCCTTCCCGACAATTCATCCTGCGATCGCCGGCAGCCCATTGCATTCAGTGGAACCTGCTGTATTGCCGGCTCCATTGAATTCAATGGGCAAACATCTTTCTTCTCTGCTACAGCTGTTACAGCTATGGCAGAGGAGAACGATCTTTACGCTGACAGTGCGGGGGGGGGGGGCACTCTTGCCGCTATTGTGGCTTAATAGTGGGACCTGGGAACTTGAGATGCAGCCCACCATGTAGCCCCTCGCCTGCCCTATCCGTTTCTGTGTCGTTCCCATCACTTTGTAGAATTGCCCAGATTTTCACACATGAAAACCTTAGCGAGCATCGGCGAAATACAAAAATGCTCGGGTCGCCCATTGACTTCAATGGGGTTCGTTACTCGAAACGAACCCTCGAGCATCGCGGTAATTTCGTTCCGAGTAACGAGCACCCGAGCATTTTGGTGCTCGCTCATCTCTATTTATTTTTCAATGGTACCTTTCACAAGGTTCATGCTGCTCGAATAACAGCCTCAACCCAGACGGGTGTGACCGCTGCCCCTGCGGATCTGGCAGTCTGAAACACTGCCGCATTTCACAATGAGCAGACTTTAAAGTTTGACTCAGCACTCTCAGGTCATGAAGGCGTACCATGCTGGGATCCCCCCACCGGCAGCATGAAGACTGAAAATATTGAATGTATGATTAGTTAGATTTAATTTCATTTTATTTCCTTCAGTCAAGAATATACTGAGTAGGGGGGCTAAGCCAGAAGAGTAGGGGACTAGACCAGAAGACTAGGAGGCTGCACCAGAAGAGTAAGGGGCTGAACCAGAAGAGTAGGGGGCTGAACCAGAAGAGCAGGGGGCTGAACCAGAAGAGCAGGGGGCTAAACCAGAAGAGTAGGGGGCTGAACCAGAAGAGTAGGGGGCTAAGCCAGAAGAGTAGGGGACTACACCAGAAGAGTAGGGGGCTGAACCAGAAGAGTAGGGGGCTGAACCAGAAGAGCAGGGGGCTAAACCAGAAGAGTAAGGGGCTGAACCAGAAGAGTAAGGGGCTGAACCAGAATAGCGGGGGTACTAAACCAGAAAAGTAGGGGGCTGAACCAGAAGAGCGGGGGCTGAACCAGAAGAGTAGGGGGCTTAACCAGAAGAGTAGGGGGCTAAGCCAGAAGAGTAGGGTACTAGACCAGAAGACTAGGGGGCTGCACCAGAAGAGCAGGGGGCTGAACCAGAAGAGTAGGGGGCTGAAGTAGAAGAGCAGGGGGGGGGGGGGGGCTAAACTAGAAAAGTAGGGGGCTGAACCAGAAGAGCGGGGGACTTAACCAGAAGAGTAGTGGGCTTAACTAGAAGAGCAGGGGACAAAACTAGAAGAGCAGGGGGCTAAACCAGAAGAGTAGGGGGCTGAACCAGAAGAGTAGGGGGCTGAACCGGAAGAGTAGGGGGCTGAACCAGAAAAGTAGTGGGCTGAACAAGAAGAGCAGGGGGCTAAACCAGAAGGGTAGGGGGCTTAACCAGATGAGTAGGGGGCTGTACAAGAGCAGCAGAGGGCTAAACCAGAAGAGTAGAGAGCTGAACCAGAAGAGCAGGGTCTGCACCAGAAGAGTAGTGGACTAAACCAGAAGAGTAGGGGTCTGCACCAGAAGAGTAGGGGGCTGAACCGGAAGAGTAGGGGGCTAAACCGGAAGAGTAGGGGCTAAACCGGAAGAGTAGGGGGCTAAACCGGAAGAGTAGGGGGCTGAACCAGAAGAGTAGGGGACTAGACCAGAAGACTTGGAGGCTGAGCCAGAAGAGTAGAGGGCTGAGCCAGAAGAGTAGGGGGCTGAGCCAGAAGAGTAGGGGGCTGAACCAGAAGAGTAGGGGGCTGAACCAGAAGAGTAGGGGGCTAAACCAGAAGAGCAGGGGGCTGAGCCAGAAGAGCAAGGGGCTGAACCAGAAGATCAGGGGGCTAAACCAGAAGAGTAGGGGGCTGAACCAAAAGAGTAGGGGGCTGAACTACAAGAGCGGGGGGCTTAACCAGAAGAGTAGTGGGCTTAACCAGAAGATCAGGGGGCTAAACCAGAAGAGTAGGGGGCTGAACCAGAAAAGTAGGGGCTGAACCAGAAGAGCGGGGGGCTTAACCAGAAGAGTAGTGGGCTTAACCAGAAGAGCAGGGGGCTTAACCAGAAAAGCAGCGGGCTAAACCAGAAGAGCAGAGGGCTAAACCAGAAGAGTAGGGGGCTGAACCGGAAGAGTAGGGGGCTGAACCGGAAGAGTAGGGGGCTGAACCGGAAGAGTAGGGGGCTGAACCGGAAGAGTAGGGGGCTGAACCGGAAGAGTAGGGGGCTGAACCAGAAAAGTAGGGGGCTGAACCAGAAGAGCAGAGGGCTAAACCAGAAGAGTAGGGGCTTAACTAGAAGAGTAGGGGCTTAACCAGAAGAGTAGGGGGCTTAACCAGAAGAGTAAGGGGCTTAACCAGAAGAGAAGGGGGCTGAACCAGAAGAGTAGGGGGCTAAACAAGAAGAGTAGGGAGCTGAACCAGAAGAGTAGGGTCTGCACCAGAAGAGCAGTGGACTAAACCAGAAGATTAGGGGGCTGCACCAGAAGAGTAGGGGGCTGAACCAGAAGAGTAGGGGGCTGAACCAGAAGAGCAGGGGGCTGAACCAGAAGAGTAGGGGGCTGAGCCAGAAGAGTAGGGGGCTGAGCCAGAAGAGTAGGGGGCTGAACCAGAAGAGTAGGGGGCTGAGCCAGAAGAGCAGGGGGCTAAACCAGAAGAGCAGGGGGCTGAGCCAGAAGAGCAAGGGGCTGAACCAGAAGAGCGGGGGGACTAAACCAGAAAAGTAGGGGGCTGAACCAGAAGAGCGGGGGGCTGAACCAGAAAAGTAGGGGGCTTAACCAGAAGAATAGGGGGCTAAGCCAGAAGAGTAGGGGACTAGACCAGAAGACTAGGAGGCTGCACCAGAAGAGCAGGAGGCTGAACCAGAAGAGCAGGGGGCTGAACCAGAAGAGCAGGGGGCTAAATCAGAAGAGCAGGGGGCTAAACCAGAAGAGTAGGGGGCTGAAACAGAAGGGTAGGGGGCTGAACTAGAAGAGCGGAGGGGGGGGGGCTAAACCAGAAAAGTAAGGGGCTGAACCAGAAGAGGGGGGGCTTAATCAGAAGAGTAGTGGGCTTAACCAGAAGAGCAGGGGGCTAAACCAGAAGAGCAGGGGGCTAAACTAGAAAAGTAGGGGGCTGAACCGGAAGAGTAGGGGGCTGAACCAGAAGAGCAGGGGGCTAAACCAGAAGAGTAGGGAGCTGAACCAGAAGAGTAGGGAGCTGAACCAGAAGAGTAGGGAGCTGAACCAGAAGAGTACGGTCTGCACCAGAAGAGTAGTAGATTAAACCAGAAGAGCAGGGGGCTGAACCAGAAGAGTAGGGGGGCTGAACCAGAACAGTAGGGGGCTGAACCAGAACAGTAGGGGGCTGAACCAGAACAGGAGGGGGCTAAACCAAAAGAGTGTGTGTGTGTGTGTGTGGGGGGGGGGGGGGGCTGAACCAGAAGAGTAGGGGGGGCTGAACCAGAAGAGTAGGGGGCTGAGCCAGAAGAGTAGGGGGCTGAGCCAGAAGAGTAGGGGGCTGAGCCAGAAGAGTAGGGGGCTGAACCAGAAGAGTAGGGGGCTGAGCCAGAAGAGCAGGGGGCTAAACCAGAAGAGCAGGGGGCTGAGCCAGAAGAGCAAGGGGCTGAACCAGAAGAGCGGGGGGACTAAACCAGAAAAGTAGGGGCTGAACCAGAAGAGCGGGGGGCTGAACCAGAAAAGTAGGGGGCTTAACCAGAAGAATAGGGGGCTAAGCCAGAAGAGTAGGGGACTAGACCAGAAGACTAGGAGGCTGCACCTGAAGAGCAGGGGGCTGAACCAGAAGAGCAGGGGGCTGAACCAGAAGAGCAGGGGGCTAACTCAGAAGAGCAGGGGGCTAAACCAGAAGAGTAGGGGGCTGAAACAGAAGGGTAGGGGGCTGAACTAGAAGAGCGGAGGGGGGGGGGCTAAACCAGAAAAGTAAGGGGCTGAACCAGAAGAGCGGGGGGCTTAACCAGAAGAGTAGTGGGCTTAACCAGAAGAGCAGGGGGCTAAACCAGAAGAGCAGGGGGCTAAACCAGAAGAGTAGGGGGCTTAACCAGAAGAGTAGGGGGCTGAACAAGAAGAGCAGGGGGCTAAACCAGAAGAGTAGGGAGCTGAACCAAAAGAGTAGGGAGCTGAACCAGAAGAGTAGGGAGCTGAACCAGAAGAGTAGGGTCTGCACCAGAAGAGTAGTGGATTAAACCAGAAGAGTAGGGGGGCTGAACCAGAAGAGTAGGGGGGCTGAACCAGAAGAGTAGGGGGGCTGAACCAGAAGAGTAGGGGGCTGAACCAGAACAGTAGGGGGCTGAACCAGAACAGGAGGGGGCTAAACCAAAAGAGTGTGTGTGTGGGGGGGGGGGGGGGCTGAACCAGAAGAGTACGGGGGGGGGGGGGGGGGCTGAACCAGAAGAGTGGAGGGCTAAACCAGTTCATGTGCAAATCAGAAGAGATGACCCCTCTTTTGATGTGCAAATTCGATAGACTAGGACACAAGGGGGAAGTCAACATAATGGTCATTTAAGATCTTGGTCTAGGAAGAGGTGGAATTAAAAGTCCATTTATACACAAAGATAATCGCTCAAAATTCGTCCGAAACTAACAGCTTTGAGGGATGATTTTGCATTAGGTACTAATGATGTTAATTAATTAGCTGCTAATTAACATCATTTGCATGTTAATCAGCTGCCAGGAGATGTATTTACAGAACAGCAGGTGGTCTGTTCCTTAAATACATGTCCATTGTTCTGCCACAGTGCTGCTGGCTAATAAATATGTTATCAGTGCTGCCCGGGGAGAACTCGGCATGCTGTCCCTCTTATCAGGGACCATGGCTTTTATGCTGCGCTAAACTCCCAGGTGGACGAAGAGTGCAGGATGGGCACACATTTACACGCAAAGATGATAGCTCAAAAGCCATCTTTTGAGCGATAATCGTTGTGTGTAAATCTGCCCACCGTGCATTCTTCCTCCATCACTGAGTTCAGGTCCCCATGCAATCCTCGTCCCTCAGGATGATTAGGTAAGAGGGACGCCACGCTGAGTTCTCTGCAGGCAGCACTGATAACAGCTGATAATATTCTTTAACAACTGTTAACAGACACTGTCCTACTGAAGAACAATAGCAATGTATTTAGAGAACAGACCACCCGCTGTTCTCTAAATACATGCAATGAAGTACTGAAGGGCTGATTAGCCCATTAGTACCTCTGCAAAATGATCGCTCAGAACTGTCAGTTTATGACTAATTTTGAGTGATTATCTGTGTGTGTAAATGCACCTAGAGAAAAGGACGCTTCAGAGACAGAATCAGGTCATCTGCTGAGCCCCTCGAAGTGAGGGACCTTCTGGTGATGGTAATATGTGACCTGTAACCTTTAGGTAGTAATGTGTAGATAATGATATAATGTAACTTGCTACCTTTATACTTTGTGATGCGACGTCTGCAACCTTTATGCTTTGTATATAGCTATTATCACTTGTATATAGATCCAATAGTTTGCAAATGTAGGACTATTAGTCCCCAGGAGGCTCAATTATCATTTGGCTTGAATATATTCTTATTGTTAACCCTTCCATGGTGTTCTAAACTTAAAGGGGTTGTCCCGCGGCAGCAAGTGGGTCTATACACTTCTGTATGGCCATATTAATGCACTTTGTAATGTACATTGTGCATTAATTATGAGCCATACAGAAGTTATCAAAAGTTTTATACTTACCTGCTCCGTTGCTGGCGTCCTCGTCTCCATGGTGCCGACTAATTTTCGGCCTCCGATGGCCAAATTAGCCGCGCTTGCGCAGTCCCTGTCTTCTCCTGTCTTCAATGGGGCCGCTCGTGCAGAATGCCGGCTCCGTGTAGCTCCGCCCCGTCACGTGCCGATTCCAGCCAATCAGGAGGCTGGAATCGGCAATGGACCGCACAGAAGAGCTGCGGTCCACGGAGGGAGCAGACCCCGGCGGCCATCTTCAGCAGGTAAGTATCAAGACGCCGGACCGCCGGGATTCAGGTAAGCACTCTCCGTTTGTTTTTTTTAACCCCTGCATCGGGGTTGTCTCGCTCCGAACGGGGGGGGGGGGGGGTTAAAAAAAAAAAAAAAAACGTTTCGGCGCGGGACAACCCCTTTAAGTCTTGCTCCTCTCTGCTTGTGTGTATGGTAACATAGTATGCTGCCAGTCTTCATGCTGCGGGCGGGGGGCTCCCGGGCGGTCCGCCTTCATGACCTGACAGTTCCGTTGCTAGTCATGCTGTATAGTGTATTTATTCTAATATGCCGCATTGTTTCTGACTACCAGATACAGGAGCAGCGGTCACTCCTGCCCCGGTTCACACGGCCTGTCGTTTGTGGTTCCCATTAAATGGCACCATATCGTGTATTGAAAACCATGAAACATTTTTAAGTGGGGTCAGATTGAAAAAATGCAATTACACCATTTGGGGGCCGCTGGTCCTTTTGCGGCACGCGGTGTTATCTTTATTCTGTTGGTCGGAACGATTACGGCGATATCACATTTATGTAGTTTGGGGGATTTTTATACTACGTAAAAAATAAATTCTGCCATCAGTTTCCAACTCCGATGATTTTTTTGTCCACACAACTGTGTGACGGCTCGCCTTCTTCGGGTCAGCCCTTAGATTTTGTATTGGTACCATTTGGGGTTCATGTGAGCTTCTCTTGCTTTTTAGTTAATGTTGGAGACAGAATGACCTAAAAAAGCACAAGCCTGGTGGCGGTGGTGTTTTCTTTTCTGGTCGGTGTTCGCGGGATAAATAATTATTTTATTAGACCAGACTTTTACGGATGCGGCGGCGCCAAATGTATTTATTTTTTTTTCAATTTTGATATTTTATTACAATAAAGAAAACCTTTTTCACTTCTCCCTCTCTTTTTTGTTCCCCTTAGGGGGCATGAACTAGCGATCATTCGATCACTTATACAATGTACTGCAATACTTCACAGTCAAAGAGAGCGAACACCCGCCGTGTAGGGAGCAGGCTGAGCTTCCAAGTCGCTGCATACAAACCTGCGCACATTCACTGTACACATAACATGGATGTCGCCAAGGGGTTAAAGCACTATAAAATATAAATTTGTTATCCCTGTGATCCTACCGACCCGCCAAATAGAGCTCACATGCCATGCATACTGCACAGTGGACGCGATAAAAACAAAACGCAAACAAAGTTGCATCATTTTGGTTTGTTCTCCGTTGCTCCTCAAAAATTTCTAAAAGTTTCTCAATCCATTGTCTGCATGGGGCCGCCTTCACACCGGCGAGAAAATGGTGCAACGTTTGTGGGCACAAATCTCGCATATATATGAATCCTATTCTTTTTAATGGGCTCTTACGCGTGAGTGATTTGTTCCCGCAACGTAACACCCATTGCCTTCAATGGGGCAGCAATGTCACCACATGCAAAGTGCAAGGGATCAAGGGCATAGAATCATAGATCATAGAATGGTAGAGTTGGAAGGGACCTCCAGGGTCATCGGGTCCAACCCCCTGCTCAGTGCAGGTTCACTACATCATCCCAGACAGATGTCTGTCCGGCCTCTGAACAGTTCCATTGAAGGAGAACTCCCCACCTCCCATGGCAACCTGTTCCACTCATTGATCCCCTCACTGTCTAATATCTAATCTGTGTCTCCTCCCTTTCAGTTTCCTCCCATTGCTTCTAGTCTTTCCTTGTACAGATGAGAATAGGGCTGATCCCTCTGCACTGTGACAGCCCTTCAGATATTTCTAGGCAGCTATCAGTCTCCTCTCCTCTCATTTAACCGTTCCTCATAGCACATGATTTGCAGACCGCTCACCATCTTGGTAACTTTTCTCTGAACTTGCTCCAGGTTGTCTGTTTTTATTAAAGTCAGGTGCCCAGAACTGGACACACTATTCCAGATGAGGTCTGACTAAGGAAGAGTACAGGGGGATAATGACCTCACATGATCTAGACTCTATGCTTCTCTTAATACATCCCAGAATTGTGTTTGCCTTTTTGGCTGCTGCATCACATTGTTGACTCATGTTCAGTCTATGATCTAGTAGTATACCCAAGTCTTTTTCCCATGTGCTGCTGCTTAGCCCAACTCCTCCCATTCTGTATGTGCTTTTTTAATTTTTCTTGCCCAGATGTAGGACTTTGCATTTCTCCTTGTTAAATACCATTCTTTTAGTCCCCACCTACTGTGCAAGCCTTTCTAGATCTTTTTGAATACTCTCTATCTTCCCAAGTTTTAGCTATCCCTTCTAGATTTGTAATAAGTATGGTATGAGATACTTTATGAAATGCTTTTCTAAAGTCAAGATATACTTTATCCACCGCATGCCCCGGATCAACCCAGTCAGTGACTCTGTAAGACAGAAATTAGATTTGTCTGGCATGACTTGTTTGTTACAAACCCATGCTGGGTCTGGTTAATTACTCCATTTTTATCCAAGTACTTGCATACATGCTGTTTAATAATTTGTTCAAAGATCTTTCCCAGTATAGAAGTCAGGCTCACAGGCCTGTAGTTTCCTGGATCCACCTTCTTTTTTCTACTTCCGCTGCTTCCTTTAGTATCGTAGGATGTAATTCATCTAGACCTTGAGACTTGGGTTCATGTAAGTTAGCTAAGTGTTCCTTCACCATCTCTCTGCTTATAGATAGCCTGTATTGTTTTATTCCCCCAATGGCAAAGGGAAGATCAGTTGATGTTACATCTACTTTCTGAGAGAAAACAGATACAAAATAGTAATTTAAAAGTCCGGCCTTCTCAACATCATTCTTAACCAATTCACCATTTTCATCTTGCAAGCATCCAATAGCATCTTTGACTTTTCTTTTGACCCCCAAAATCCATTTGTATTGCTTTTGGCCTCCGTTGCAATGCTCAATTCATTATTAGCTTTCTCTTTTCTGACACTTGCCCTACAGTTTCTGCAGACAGCATTATATTCTTCTTTAGATATTTCCCCCTCTTTCCATTTGATAAACATATTTTCTTCCTCTTTAACATGTGTACAAGTTCTGTGTTCATCCATCCGGGTCTCTTTAAATGCTTCCCATTCTTCCTTCTTTTAGGGATTGGTAACGATTGTGCTTTAAGAATCTCATTTCACAATATTTCCCAACCTTCTTGGACATTTCTGTCCTTAACAACATCCAGCCATTGGATTCTTCCTCTCCCCTTTCTGAGTTCAGTAAAATCTGCCTTTCTGAAATCCAACCTTGAGGTCTGAGTCTTCTCAGGTCTTCCTCCCCTTGTTATCCAACATCCAAGGATATCATGATCACTGCCTCCTAAGGTCCCAGCCTCCCTTACTTCCTCAACCATTCCCTCCCTGTTGGTAAGAATTAGGTCCAAGATAGCAGATCCCCTTGTTTTCTCTTCTTCCTTCAGAAAGATAAAGTTGTCAGCAAGAGCGGATAAGAATCTGTTGGATCCATTACTTTTACCTGAGAGATTCCCAACAAATGTCTAGATGGGTAAAATCTCCCATGATCACTATGTTGGGCTTCTTTGAGAGCTTGGCCATCTAATGTAGAAAGAGTTCCTCCATATCTTCTGCTTGACTAGGCGGCCTATAGTAAATGCCTACAATGGTGTCCTTTTTTCTGTTGTTCTCTCCATCTATTCTTACCCAAACAGTTTCTACAGAACTCCCAGCTCTGAAGCTTGAATCTCTGTGGAGATGAATGTTTTCCTAACATACAACACAACACCTTCTCCCCTTTTTATTAGGTCTGTTTCTTATAAATACATTGTATCCTTCAAGCCTTGTATCCCAATCATGTGTATCATCCCACCAAGTGTCCGTGATGCCGATGACATCATATTTCTCTTCCTGTGTTCGGAGCTCCAATTCTTCTTGTTTGTTTCCCATGCTCTGTGCATTTGTGTAGAAACATGTTAGTTTGTGATCGGGGTCTCTTGTTCCTCTACTTGCCTTCTGAATTTTTTGTCTTTGTTCTTTCTTTCCACCTCTAATAGCGAGGGTCTCAAATGTATTAATTAGCTGTATATTTTTACCTGGTCTGCAGACAGCAGCCTCTGTTCCTCTCAATAGGGAATCCCCCACAACCACCACTCTCCTCTTCTTTGCAACAGCACTTCTTTTTCTCCATCCAAGAGAATTCTGAGAGCTTACTGTTTTTTGTTGGTAAATTCATTTCTTGCTGTACCTCTTTCTCCTCTGCTCTTTGTGGGCAGAGTCATTTCTTGCTGTACCTCTTTCTACTCTCCTCTGTTCTTTGTGGGTAGAGTCATTTCTTGCTGTACCTCTTTCTCCTCTGTTCTTTGTGGGTAGAGTCATTTCTTGCTGTACCCCTTTCTCCTCTGCTCTATTCTTTGTGGGTAGAGTCATTTCTTTTTGTACCTCTTTCTCCTCTGTTCTTTGTGGGTAGAGTCATTTCTTGCTGTACCTCTTTCTCCCCCGCTCTGTTCCTTGTGGGCAGAGTCATTTCTTGCTGGACCTCTTTCTCCTCTGCTCTGCTCTTTGTGGGTAGAGTGATTTCTTGCTGTACTTCTTTCTCCTCTCCTCTTTGTGGGTAGAGTCATTTCTTGCTGCACCTCTTTCTCCTCTGCTCTTTGTGGGTAGAGTCATTTCTTGCTGTACCTCTTTCTCCTCTGTTCTTTGTAGGTAGAGTCATTTCCTGCTGTTCCTCTTTCTCCTCTGTTCTTTGTGGGTAGTCATTTGTGTCTGTACCTCTTTCTCCTCTGCTCTTTGTGGGTAGAGTCATTTCTTGCTGTACCTCTTTCTCCTCTCCTCTTTGTGGGTAGAGTCATTTCTTGCTGTACCTCTTTCTCCTCTCCTCTTTGTGGGTAGAGTCATTTCTTGCTGTACCTCTTTCTCCTCTGTTCTTTGTGGGTAGAGTCATTTCTGGCTGTACCTCTTTCTCCTCTGTTCTTTGTGGGTAGAGTCATTTCTGGCTGTACCTCTTTCTCCTTTGCTCTTTGTGGGTAGAGTCATTTCTCGCTGTACCTCTTTCTCCTCTGCTCTTTGTGGGTAGAGTCATTTCCTGCTGGACCTCTTTCTCCTCTGCTCTGTTGTTTGTGGGTTGAGTCATTTCTTGCTGGACCTCTTTCTCCTCTGTTCTTTGTGGGTAGCGTCATTTCTTGCTGTACCTCTTTCTCCTCTGTTCTTTGTAGGTAGAGTCATTTCTTGCTGTACCTCTTTCTCCTCTGTTCTTTGTAGGTAGAGTCATTTCTTGCTGTACCTCTTTCTCTGCTCTTTGTGGGTAGAGTCATTTCTTGCTGTACCTCTTTCTCCTCTGCTCTTTGTGGGTAGAGTCATTTCTTTGTGTACCTCTTTCTCCTCTGCTCTTTGTGGGTAGAGTCATTTCTTGCTGTACCTCTTTCTCCTCTGTTCTTTGTAGGTAGAGTCATTTCTTGCTGTACCTCTTTCTCTGCTCTTTGTGGGTAGAGTCATTTCTTGCTGTACCTCTTTCTCCTCTGGTCTTTGTGGGTAGCGTCATTTCTTACTGGACCTCTTTCTCCTCTGCTCTGTTCTTTGTGGGTAGTCATTTCTTGCTGTACCTCTTTCTCCTCTCCTTTGCTCTTTGTGGGTAGAGTCATTTCTTGCTGTACCTCTTTCTCCTCTGCTCTGTTCTTTGTGGGTAGAGTCATTTCTTGTTGTACCTCTTTCTCCTCTGTTCTTTGTGGGTAGAGTCATTTCTTGCTGTACCTCTTTCTCCTCTGCTCTGTTCTTTGTGGGTAGTCATTTCTTGCTGTACCTCTTTCTCCTCTCCTTTGCTCTTTGTGGGTAGAGTCATTTCTTGCTGTACCTTTTTCTCCTCTGCTCTGTTCTTTGTGGGTAGTCATTTCTTGCTGTACCTCTTTCTCCTCTGCTCTTTGTGGGTATAGTCATTTCTTGCTGTACTTCTTTGTCCTTCTGCTCAGTAACCAGTACCAGTCCCCCTGCATGAGAACCTTGTACCAGTTCCCGAGCAGTATGGGTGCTGGCTGACTCCTGATCCTCCTGCTTCTTTGGGTCACATGCTTCCATTCCTCGGCTTCTTCAGGTACACTGGACATTTCTTTTCCTTCAACATTTTGAAGACTTTCTTCTGCTGTCAAAGAAATCCTCACCTTCCTTAACGAGCTTCAATGTAACTATTCTCTCCTGAAAGCAATAGCAGAAACTCGGCATTCCTCCGCCATCGCTGACAGCCGTGGCAGAGGATCGCCTCTTCTCCGAAGTGATGCCAGGCGGTTTTGGAACAAGAAATGCATCGTATCTGCAGGGAAAAGGCATGTGTGGAATCGCTAAATCGAGCCATGATTCTTAGCCCCATTTTGCGCTCGCCCGTGTGAAGTTAGCTCCATGGAATGGTACCATTAAAAGATACAACTCCTTCCACACAAAACAGTCCTTTGAGCGGCTTTGTCAGTGGAAAAATATGTTCTAAATCCCTGAAGGCACTGGTGAAAAAAAATCCCACCTTATGAAAAAGTCTGAAATCGCCTGCGGTGACAAGAGCTGAGGTGCCCTGCAGATATGAGGGTTAAAATTCTAAGTGCAACACCAATCGGGCCCACCCCACTTGCCCCGTTGCCGGCCGTAAGAATAGACACCACACAGAGGTCTGGTATAGTTTCTCACACGGGACATGGCTCTCGGCTGACGTCGACGTGCTTTATTACAGATTACATGAGATCTTATACCCTTTGTCCCCTCCCCACTACGGGGTGATGGGCTCATAACCATATATGGGCAGTCCGGATTTGCGGACTGAGACAGTGAAAATCATATAACAGTCATTATCTTGATACTGGCGCCTCTGGCTTACGTACAGAAAAACACATATTTAATTAACTCCAGTACAAAGAATCACCCACTTAATTCTAAGAAGTCCGGATTTCGGGCCTAAGACAGTGAAAATTATGTACATGGTTGAACATCTTGATATGGGCTTCTGGGAAAACAGCCAAGTACATGCGTCCTTGCGTCTGGTTCGGTATCTTCTCTGAATTTCTAGAACATCTTCTTGCAAAGCCTTGGGATATCTGATGTAAGGCGACATTTAAGTTTTTCTCATGTGGAATTGAATAAAACTTGCATATAGGTATAAAAGCATAAAAAAAACACATATGGCAATATATATGTATACCCTCACACAGAGAGGGTGAACAGACAAAGGGTGTATTTATGATTGTGGGAAACATTAGAAACTGAGACTGGGGAGAGGCGGAGTCAAGCCAGGGGTTGGGGGGGGGGGGGCTGACCGGTGTGTTCCGGACTACTTAATAGCTGTCTACAAATATCTGAAGGGCCATCACAGTGCAGAGGGATCAGCCCTATTCTCATCTGCACAAGGAAAGACTAGAAGCAATGGGATGAAACTGAAAGGAAGAAGACACATAGTAGATATTAGAGAGTAAGGGGATCAATGAATGGAGCAGGTTGCCACGGGAGGTGGGGAGTTGTCCTTCAATGGAAATCTTCAGAGCTCAGGCAGACATCTGTCTAGGATGATTTAGTGATCCTGCACTGAGCAGGGGGTTGGACCTGATGACCCCAGAGGACCCGATGACCCCGGAGGCACCTATGACCCCGGAGGACCCGATGACCCCGGAGGACCCGATGACCCTGGAGGTCCCTTCTAACTTTACTATTCTAGGATTCTAAATGTGCCTGAAGTAGTAAACCTTGACTCACTGGCGTTTCCTCCTCTGCGTTGGTTTTATAGTTTGTGTTTGTTTTCGGATTACATAATAAGGTTAATTAAGGAAGCGGATTCGGTGTCATTGATTACTGGAGACACCGGAGATTAAACCTCCGCAGTAGTGAAAATGAAAAAATTTCTCAGCAGACCTCTGTCCGCGGCCGAGCCGTGTGACCGCCAGGTAATTATAGCCGCGGCATCTGCAATATTGAAGTAATTACGGATTATATCTAAAGTACAAGTCTCCATGTATCAGCGCAGACAATACCCTGACCTGCCGCATCCCGCAGACGTCTGTCCGCTCCCGCGCCTATTCTGATGATCGGAGAGAATTAACCCCCTCAGCTCATTCATAGACTGCCATAGAATAACAGTATCAGAGAATCACTTTGCCAGTTGGTCAGATTCAGTGTCTGTGTATGTTAATGAGGGTGGATGCCCATGATTGCCTGCTCTTGGGCACACATTGGGCAAGGCATGACCGCTGAATGCCATCTTTTCCTCCTCTACAAGGCTTTCAATCAAGCAAAGGACAGAACACCCGAATCAACTTGCTAACTTGTAGAAAGAACAGAATCTTCCACGACGGACGGATACTCAACAAGCATTGCTTTTAAAGGGGTTGTCCAAAATTAGAAAAACTTGTCTGCTTTCTTCCTGAAACAGCGCCACTCCCATCCTCAGGTTGTCTCTAATATTGCATGTCAGCTTCATTAAAGTTAATGAGACTGAGCTGCAATACCACGAGCAACCCGTGGAGAGATGTGGAGCTGTTTTTGGAAGACAGAAGCCATGTTTTTCTAATACCGCACAACCTTTGTAGTTCTTTCTTTTCCAGAGTGCATAGTTTAGTGGGAAGACTGGTACTAAGGAGTCAGCCTAGTGGGATACATACATGATCTCCTGCCTTTCCAGGGCTGCAAGATGAGCGTAAACTACAGTAATCCACTGCACTGATGGCTTCAGGCGAAGGTCCAACAGTGGATCTACATGGGCTGGATTAGCGGCCTATGAGCCTCCTCAACTACTGGGTCCTCAGGAAATACCCAACCTACAAGCTGCCTAGTCTGCCCCTGAAGTGCCTCACATAACGGTTATGGGAATATCCAAGCATGTGGTCACTACCTTTATGGGACTAAACATTTTTTTTTTACAACTTTTATTGGGTGACTACCCACTACAGTTTTTTTTCATCGCAATTTTAACATTACAGGTCCCATAGACTCCTGCAGATAAAAAAACTCTGCGAATTTCACAGTGAAAAAAAACTGTAGTGGGCGGTCACCCTTAAGGGTATGTAACTTTTTTTTTATATTGTGAATCAAAATTAAAAGTAATTTTGCAAAGTGTTTAAAAATGTGTACAATTTTATTTATTCAGTTCCTATGTAAACCTGTGCGTCTCCATGGTAACAGACAACAAACAAACCCAGTGTAGTCTGGTCCTGCAGTCATATTTTCTTCCATTAAGTCCCTACTCTTGGCAATCTACTGAATGCATGTTAGCTGTGGCTTAGGTCCTTTACAGCAAGCGGCTAAATCCTCGTCCATCCGTAGCAGTATTTCGCCCACTGCATGCAGGTTGGGTTCTGCTGCGTGTGACCAGCCGGACCGCATGTCCTTATCATTAAAGAGTAACTGCTCTTCTCCAGGTGCCTCTTCGGAAACCTACTTGACTGAAGAGAGCAGAAATTGCCTCCGGAACGGATGTTTTGCTTCTCTGATTTCTCCGTATATTCAGGATTGCTGCCTGAAGGCGCACATTACGATTATTACAGAGGTTCACTTACTTCTCTTTACAGGAAAGATGTGATAAATAGTACAGTGACCAGACGTCCCAATTTAGGTGGGACAGTCCCGGCACCCCAGCAGGACAGCCATTTGTCTTGTTTTTGTCCCGCTCTTGGGACGTTTGGTCACCATTATAGTGATTACCAGCTGGGGTGGAGCTGCCATTGGGGGTCGCCGTGTGGTCCAATGGATAACGCCGAACACAAAAAAGTTAAATAAAGTTACAGTTTCATCTCCCTGCCGAGAGCAGAGAGATGACCCCGGGTCCCCGCAATGGATAACGGCAATCATACAAAGTTAAAGAAAAGTTTTTTAAAAAGTTAAAGTTTCATCTCTGCGGATGAATCTGTGAGGGGAGAGGAAATTACTTACCTAAGGCCCAGCATTTGCCCCCCCGACAGGATCTTCATTCGCGGACCTTTCCCCAGCTTCTGTGCATGTGCCCATCGGCAAAGTGGCAGACGCATGCGCAAAAAACGAGGATTGCCCGACAAATGTAAAATCTCCTGCTCCTGACTACCAGAGGTGGCTGAGAGCCTGAGATCCTACAATGTACCCCATATAAAACAAAGGGGGCAGTCCAAAATTGGAGTCCGTGCTCATTTAGGTCCTCTAGGTAAATAACAGTTTATGCAAGAAGAAGGAGGGCTTACTTGAGGAGGGATCCCCCGGTATGGAGACGCCTCAGTGCTGTAGTGCGCCTGGAGATGTTATCCCACCAGGGGGATCGTTCATCCATTCCTCAAACAATTATTCAGACCACCACCTGTAATCTGTAATTTACAAGGAGCTTGTTAAGCGGCTTCTGTGTGAGACCGCCGCAGCAAGCGTACAACGCCTCACACGGCACCTCTTTACCCCCCCCCCCCCCCCGCCGCTGAGGTGAAGAATCCCCCCCCCCCCCCCAAAAAAAAATATCTGCATTTTCAGCATCATTATGGGGAGCCTCGCTTTATGGCGCGCGCTGCGGTGAGGTCATGGCTGCATGCTCTGCCTCGGTACGATTACCAAGGACTGGACTACTTGACACAAATCTCCTTATACACTTTCCGCCACCATAGCGTCCCCCTTTCTCTCGCACTTTGCGGGACGTCCTGCGGTTTCTATTAATGCCGCTTTGGAGTTCATACAGTTTTCTTTCGCTTTTTGTTAAATGTTTACTTAGAGGCAGCGGGTCCAAAAAAGCACAATTCGGGCTTTTTTTCTGCATTCCCCGAGTTGGATACATAATTAGTCATTTTGATAGACTGGATTATTATGGATGCGGCTTTACCAAACATGATCATTTTTTTATGATTAATACAGGATTAAAAAAAATAAAAAATTTGGATTTATTTTTTTATAACAAAAACTTTTTAAACATTTCATGTAACTTTTTTTGTCCTGATTTGCGAATGTTTGATCACTTATACCATATACTGCCATGATCGGTGTGAGTGCTGGTCGCCGCTGCTGCTGGTGGGTTGCCTGGCTCGGCTCACGATCTCGCTTTATAGAAGTCCTGACGCTTACATGTATGGTCAAAAGTATCAAGTTGGAAGAAAGTATGACTGCAGGATGAAACAGTGCAGGGTTTGTTGTCTGTTACCATGGAGACACATAGGTCTGCACAGAGTTTAGACGCAAAACGGCAGCAAGTTTTTAATTTTCTAGACCCGTTTCAAAGTTTCTTCATTTTTCATTTTTGATGCTTTGGGCCAATTAAAAGAATTTGGATGTGAAGGTGAAAGGCGATCCTACATGACAGCAATTAGAAGGTGTGGGTGCGCCCGAGGCCGGACGTCCGGGGGGCACCATGGAACAGAGCTTGGTTCTGATCTTGAATTCTGAAGCTCTCTGCTTCTGGCATTAATGTGAAGCGGCCGCACCCGCGGATTTATCCTGGCGTCGGGCAACTGCAAGGACAGAGGAAGCGGGCGAGCGGAGACTTGATGTAGAAGAGCTGAAGCCCAACATTCTAATTGAACGTATGCAGCGTAATTGTAGGTCCCTTCAGATCTGTCAGCCAATCTGTGGAGATAAATAGTATCTCTGTCCTGAAGTTGACACGGCGTCTAATGCAGCGAGCGCTCTGTAATTACCCATAAGTAGAACAGTTTGAGAATGTCAGTTCTTGTACCGACTCCTGGGGGCTCTGAGAAATGATTCCACAGGAGAATCAAATGCTGAAGAGAAACCCGTTATAAAGTCACATCAAGTGACTCCTGGGAAGGAAATGCAGAAAATGCGTTTACGGGGGCGTCTGCGCCGGCGTATCACTGCAACATCAGAGAGCAGGAGACCACCAAACCTCAGGGTGACAAGTGTCGTCATCCGTGGGTTCTACCGTCCTGCCTATCTGGGAGGGTGGGGGTCCATGGAACATAATGGTGGGTTGTGTCTGGTGATAAGCAGGTGGAAAATCCGCAGGTCATGTGGATTTCATGTTGCTTTTGGTGCAGATTTTGAGATGTTCCGTACCAGAATCTGCTGAGGACTTTCCCAATGTGTCAAACATGGCCCATGTGAATGTATGCCAGATAATCATGAAAGGGGGTATTTCAGTATACTAGTAACTATTAGGAAATTATAGTACCAGTGCCACGCAACTCTGCTACATGCACGTCATACGCACACAGCTCTGCCACATGCACGTTGTGCACACAGCTCTGGTACATACACGTCACACACACACAGCTCTGCCACATGCACGTCATACACACACAGCTCTGCCACATGCACGTCACACAGAGCTCTGCCACATGCACGTTGTGCACACAGCTCTGCCACATGCACGTTGTGCACACAGCTCTGGTACATACACGTCACACACACACAGCTCTGCCACATGCATGTCATACACACACAGCTCTGCCACATGCACGTCACACACAGCTCTGCCACATGCACGTTGTGCACACAGCTCTGCCACATGCACGTTGTGCACACAGCTCTGGTACATACACGTCACACACACACAGCTCTGCCACATGCACGTCATACACACACAGCTCTGCCACATGCACGTCACACAGAGCTCTGCCACATGCACGTTGTGCACACAGCTCTGCCACATGCACGTTGTGCACACAGCTCTGGTACATACACGTCACACACACACACAGCTCTGCCACATGCATGTCATACACACACAGCTCTGCCACATGCACGTCACACACAGCTCTGCCACATGCACGTTGTGCACACAGCTCTGCCACATGCACGTTGTGCACACAGCTCTGGTACATACACGTCACACACACACACAGCTCTGCCACATGCATGTCATACACACACAGCTCTGCCACATGCACATCACACACAGCTCTGCCACATGCACGTTGTGCACACAGCTCTGATACATACACGTCACACACACACAGCTCTGCTACATGCATGTCGTGCACACAGCTCTGGTACATACACATCACACATACATTTTTCATCCCATACAACAGGGATCACAAGCAGCACAGCACTTGGGATGAAGGACCTGTGATGATGTCACCATCATGCTCTGACCCTGATCACATGACAGCAACGTCATCACAGGTCCTTCATCCCGAGTGAGTTACATGCTCCACCCCTGATCATATGATGGTAATGTCATCACAGGTCCTTCATTCCTGTGCAGATTACAGGCAGACTACATCCTGTATAAACGTCCGTGGCCTTAGTTGCTATGGAAGACTAACAAACACCTAGCCGGACAGGAGCTGTGTGCTTACAGGATCTGTGATTATGTCATCTTCATGTGATGTGGGGCGGAGCATGTAACTCACTCACAGACGGACAGTTGGTTGTTAGTATTTTGATAGTACAGGTGATCAAATAATTGCAAGCTACAGTCTCCTGTGGGAACTAAATAAAAGTGCAAAAAAGATGTAATAATATATATATTTTTTTTAACATTTGAAAATAATTTTAAAATATTAAGCTTTAAAAAAAAAACAAAAAAAAACACACGTTTCCAATTTTCCAATAAAAATCTGAAGAGTATATTTGGTATCATGGTGTTCGGTTATCCCACACGGTGAAGGCTGTAACAATATATAAAGATGCAATGGGGGAAAATGCTGCTATCCCAGTGAATAAAAAGTGATCAAAAACGTGTCTGCCAGTACTAGTAAAAACGAACGCTCACCCTACAAAAGGGCGATCCCTCCCACTACTGCCCCATTAATGAGAAAATAAAACAAAGGCGACGGAAAGCAACTTATTTACTTTTTAAAAATAGAAAAACATTTTTAAAAAACTGCATAAATTTGGAGTCGCTGTAATTGTAGTGACTCGCGGCACAACAATGTCTCCCCACCTAAACATTTTCCACACATTTTAAGGTACCATTAAAAAGTACAAAAACCTGCAAAAACCAAGTTCGTGTGCGCCCACATCTACGGAAAAATGAAGTCACGGCTGCTGGAAGGCGGGGCTGAAAATAACAAAAAAAGGAAAATCTTCAGTCCTGAAGGGGTTAAAGGGTAACATTTTATTCCCTATCTGTATTCTGTAGGGTGGTGATAACCGTGGAGCTCTCGCCGCTCCCACAACCCTCTCGCCGCTCCCACAACCCTCTTGCCGTTCCCACAACCCTCTCGCCGCTCCCACAACCCTCTCGCCGCTCCCACAACCCTTTTGCTGCTCCACAACCCTCTCGCTACTTCCACAGTCCTCTCGCCGCTCCCACAACCCCTTCGCCGCTCCCACAACCCTCTCGCCACTCCCACAACCCTCTCGCCGCTCCCACAACCCTCTCGCCGCTCCCACAACCCTCCCGCCACTCCCACAGTCCTTTCGCCACTCCCACAATCCTCTCTCCGCTCCCACAACCCTCCCGCCGCTCCCACTGTCCTTTCGCCACTCCCACAATCCTCTCTCCACTCCCACAGTCCTTTCACCACTCCCACAATCCTCTCGCCACTCCCAGAGTCCTCTCATCGCTCCCACAACCCCTTCGCCGCTCCCACAACCCCTTCGCCGCTCCCACAACCCTCTCGCCGCTCCCACAACCCTCTCGCCACTCCCACAGTCCTTTCGCCACTCCCACAATCCTCTCGCCGCTCCCACAGTCCTCTCGCGTCCCCCTCTTAACTGCACCCACTGGCTGTGATGCTGGGAGTCGCAGTCGCCATTGTGCCGCAGCGCTCCGCTATTTCCATGGGGACCCCCATTCTCAGGATCAGTGATAGCCGCAGCGGTGAGACTCCTGGGGATAGGAATGTGCCCACATGTTGCAGATTTAGGTGCGGACGCCTGCGGGTTTTATCCGCTGTGAACATCCACAGCACAAGGCTACATTCACACAACGGTGACGGCGCACATTTACACGACACGGGTAGAGCAGAGTCCTTGTCGCTGCAACCATACCCACCTACCAAACAAGTGCTGTTGTAATTCAGTATTGCATTATACTGTGCAAGTGATCGGATTATTGCAAGTTCAAGCCCCCCTCTGGGAAGTGATAAATAAGTAAAATAAAGATGTTTTAATTATTCTAAAAACTTTAAAAAGTAAGTTTTAAAAAAAAATCCCTTTCTCAGTCATCGCATCCGGATTTGGCAAGAAAGAAATTAATAAAAACTGATCAAAAAGCCGTATGTTCCCCAGAATGGCAGCAATACAAACGAGCCCCGGAAACCCTAACTACGGGAAAAGAAAGTCATGGGGGTCAAAAGATGGCAGCAGAAAGTAACGACCTTCTTAAAATATATTATTCATCTCGGAAAGCATCGCCTTATAGACGAGCGCCGACCGCCAGCATGACGGTGGGATTGGTACTGCAACACCAACCCTAACAATACAACCCATCAAGATGGCCGCTTGCATTTGTTCCAGTTCTGCCCCGATACGTTATCTGCTGCGTTAAATGGTAGAAAATACGCCGCGTCCTCCAAAAAACACGCCCTGATAATGCAAAGGTTCTACCGGACCTGAGCGCAGCGCATGGGGGACCGCTGGTCGTGAAAAGGTTAACAGAGGAAGGGTGAAACCTACTCTGATCACACATTCATAGTCAGACTCGTCCCAACGACGTGATGCGCAAAAGTGTCCGCTAGAAAAGCGACAGGATTGTGCGGGAGGCGAGGAGGAATGATGAAACACATGTAGGAACGGCGGGAATGGCGTCTACCCTCTTCACTGCTGCATCTATTTCCTCCCTTTCACATTCAGCGGTTTTACACTTTACATGAGAATCATTGGCGCGGTCTCTGTCCGGCGAGGGGCGGAGCTTGGCATCTCTTCTCACAGCCGTGTCTTGTGCTGGTTTGCAGGTGGCAGCCTCAGGAGTGGAGTCAGTGCATCCTGGTGCCAGACTATGTCCGACAGGGCATTGCGGGGGCCACGGAGTCATGTGGACCTGGGATCCAATCTAGAGGTAAGTCTTGGACAAATCCTATTTGTTAGCCGCGTGTCGGCCATATTGGTTGTCCCACAGTTTGGAGCAACGTAAGCGCTAAGCCATCACATCACCCAAGAAAAGTGGGCTGATTCTTGCAGTGTGTAGAGCACCGCGCCAAATATTTTACACTAAGCCACGCCCTCATTACACTGAGCCACGCCCCTTGTGCATGTACTGGGGGGGGGTTCAAAAGTATTTTGTTACTATGACATTACTTTTAATGAAACATGTATTATTAAGCTACTAAGAGCCTTTGAGAGCTGGCGGTGCCGTATTCTGCTGCTGAGAGGAGTCGTGTGATTGGAGGAGTCAGAGCTGTACCATAGCCACATACAGGGGCGGAGTTGGGGCTCATTCACACAACCCTGATTCCACCGTGTATTCTGCATGCGATGCGTGGTGAATGGAGTCAATGGAAGTGCATGGCCTTTCATGGATCCATCCGCATGTGCGTGTAGATACGGGCAAGAAAAAGATGGCGGCGTGCTCTATTCCTCCACATACCGCGCAGTGTGAGCCCTACGCCATTAAATATACTATTCTGTGGGCAGCGCATGCCATGATGCCCGTACGTGTGACGTTATATAAGGGGGCCAAAACATACGCAACCCCGCTATGAAACGGAGCGGAATGAAAAAAAAAGACAGACTGCGCAAGAGCTCTGTGTGAGACACGTGTGTGAGATACGCCGTCATGCGCTCAGTGTTGGCACATGGTGACAATCAAGCCCTAGATGGCACAAGATCACCTACCTGGAGATGAGTGGACTGTAGCGGCGTGGGGGACGCACGTTCATTTGGCGCCTTACACTATTCAAGTCTGTTGACTGCCGAGGAGCACAGATAGCGTAGGAGCGCTAGGATGTGATGGCTACAACTGGAGTGAGGTGCGGCGGCAAGTTTATGTGACGGCCTGCGCCCCTTTTATACAAAGCGCTCCCTCTGTATCCCATAGTAGTGGCCTTCAGTGACCCCTTCACAGTAATAGTGACTCCCATAATGGCCTCAGTAGTAATAGTGACAATTTAAGTGGTCCCAGTAGTAATACCTCCCTCCCCCCTTAGCGGCCCCAGTGGTGATAGTCACCCCATAGGGGCCCCAGTAGTAATACCCCCCCCTCATAGCGGCCCCAGTGGTGATAGTCACCCCATAGGGGCCCCAGTAGTAATACCCCCCCCCCTCATAGCGGCCCCAGTGGTGATAGTCACCCCATAGTGGCCCCAGTAGTAATAGTCACCCCATAGTGGCCCCAATGGTAATAGTCACCCCATAGTGGCCCCAGTAGTAATAGTCACCCCATAGTGGCCCCAATGGTAATAGTCACCCCATAGTGGCCCCAGTAGTAATAGTCACCCCATATACACCTGACCATGTTATTGCTGGGAGAGTTTCACAGGGAAACCTAGTCCGCAAAACCTAGACTATACAATCCGCACAGGAGATCCGCAGCTCCAGAAGCCCATAGAGCAAACAAATGCATGGGGATGTGATTTTTCTCCTGGCGTGTGGGAAATAATTGCAGCAGCTCCATTTTCCTGCGGATCCCCCGCGGTCTTTGTGCTGTGTCACACATCCGCCACGCTGAAGAAAGTAGATCCGGCCACGATGAAGGGAGGGGGGATCCACAGTGCCCGGACACAAATCTGCCACACAGTTGCATGAAACATGTATCTCCTGGGTACTTGGCATGGAATGAAGGGCGCTGGTGTTTTTTTACTTGTATAAATACGCTGCATATTTACGTGTGCAAAAAAACCACAGAAGGGCTGAAATCGGCAGTGATGGGCGTTCGTCAGCCCACGGACCCTCGGCTTATTCACTGAGGTCAATGAGCTCATCACCCTGCTGCATGCACAGAGCCACATAGCGCAGCAGCGGGCCGCCCGGTGAGTATCCAACCCCCGCTGCCTCATGTTTGAGCCCCATAGCGTAGTTTATCTGATGACGGGTTCCTTCTTAAATCCACTGCGCAGGTCTACCTATGTGCCAGATTTTCTCCGCAGCACGTGGGCGGCAGGCTGGCTCATGACATGCTGCTGAAAATCCACAGCTAATTCTACTGGGGAAAATCCGCAGCAATGTGGACCCGTGAGAACAGAAACCCCTCACCAAAAGCTGCATGTAAGACCGCCTTCACACGGGCGAGAAAATCCCGTGAGATGTCCACATTACAGATCGCACAAACATGAACCCCATTCTTTTGAATGGGTCATGCACTTTTTTCTGCATGGCACGGCGATTCAATGTAGGAAACGAATGGCATCATGTTCTTTCTTGTGTGTGCCCTTGCATCACACCGCCCGTTGCTTTAAGCGGGGTCGGCGGCAGCAGCGCACCACAAGGTAGGTGCACGCAGTACGATGTGAGGTCTCACACTGAAAACCTCCGCTGTGGCTGACAGGATCGCCTATTCCCGAAGTGATGCAAGGCGGTTCTGACATGTAAACTCCTCGTATTCCCTGGGATTTCACATGGTGGGGAGCGTGATCTGGGGCGGGATTCATGGTCTTGGATTGCGCTCACCTGTGGGAAGTTAGCTTAACTCCTTAGTGACGACCCCATTGATTTTTTACGTTCCAGCTAAGTGGGCTTTAATACCCAGGGATGTAAAAACATGCTCCTTCTGGGGATTAAAGGAGGATGTGACTGCTCCGGAGGTAGTCATAGAGGGCTGGGATATCCAACCGCTGGTCATGCGATTGGCACTCTCCATTGAAGTTAGAGTTTCAGCTCCCCCCACGGATCGCATCCATGAAGGGTGCTAAAACTACTCATCCCCCATTCTCCGCGAAGTCTCTCGACTATCTGGTCCAAAAGGGACCTTCAGCCGTCCTCTGCGCATGCGCGCCAAAGGAAAAGTAGTGATGCATGCGCAGAAGACCGGATCATCGCGGGACATTTGAAATATCCTGGTCCCTGGCCTGTGATCGCCCGCTATCAATGGATAACGGCGATCACAGAAAAGTTCAAAAAAGTTAAATAAAGTTAAAGTTTCACCTCCCCTCATGGAACGGATCCATGAGGGGAGGTGAAAATACTCACCCCCGTCCTCCGCGATGTCCTGTGGCGATATGGTCCTTTCAGGACCTTACGTTGTCTTCTGCGCATGCGCGCCTGACATCATATGGAGGGCGTGTGCTCAGAAAGGCTCGCGCCCCGGGAGATTTAAAATCCCTCTGCTCCCGGCTTACATGTGTAGTCTGGAGCAGAGAGATATCACCGGGAACAGCTGAATGCGGTCTATGTTCACACGATCACTACGCCCACACAGAATCTGTGATCATCATCTTCATCTCTGACCCCCACACAGAGTCGTTCGCCATCCTCTTCCTCTTGGCTTCATCTCTGACCCCCATACACAGTCGTTCGCCATCCTCTTCCTCTTGGCTTCATCTCTGACCCCCATACACAGTCGTTCGCCATCCTCTTCCTCTTGGCTTCATCTCTGACTCCCATACACAGTCGTTCGCCATCCTCTTCCTCTTGGCTTCATCTCTGACCCCCATACACAGTTGTTCGCCATCATCTTCCTCTTGGCTTCATCTCTGACTCCCACACAAAGTCGTTCGCCATCCTCTTCCTCTTGGCTTCATCTCTGACCCCCATACAGAGTCGTTTGCCATCATCTTCCTCTTGGCTTCATCTCTGACCCCCATACACAGTCATTCGCCATCCTCTTCCTCTTGGCTTCATCTCTGACCCCCATACACAGTCATTCGCCACCCTCTTCCTCTTGGCTTCATCTCTGACCCCCGCACACAGTCGTTCACCATCCTCTTCCTCTTGGCTTCATCTCTGACCCCCATACAGAGTCGTTCGCCATCATCTTCCTCTTGGCTTCATCTCTGACCCCCATACACAGTCGTTCGCCATCCTCTTCCTCTTGGCTTCATCTCTGACCCCCATACACAGTAGTTTGCCATCCTCTTCCTCTTGGCTTCATCTCTGACCCCCATACAGAGTCGTCCACCATCCTCTTCCTCTTGGCTTCATCGCTGACCCCCATACACAGTCGTTCACCATCCTCTTCCTCTTGGCTTCATCTCTGACCCCCACACAGAGTCGTTCGCCATCCTCTTCCTCTTGGCTTCATCTCTGACCCCCATACAGAGTCGTTCGCCATCCTCTTCCTCTTGGCTTCATCGCTGACCCCCATACACAGTCGTTCGCCATCCTCTTCCTCTTGGCTTCATCTCTGACCCCCACACAGAGTCGTTCACCATCATCTTCCTCTTGGGTTCATCTCTGACCCCCATACACAGTCGTTCGCCATCCTCTTCCTCTTGGCTTCATCTCTGACCCCCATACACAGTTGTTCGCCATCATCTTCCTCTTGGCTTCATCTCTGACCCCCACACAGAGTCGTTCGCCATCCTCTTCCTCTTGGCTTCATCTCTGACCCCCATACAGAATCGTTCGCCATCATCTTCCTCTTGGCTCCATCTCTGACCCCCATACACAGTCGTTCGCCATCCTCTTCCTCTTGGCTTCATCTCTGACCCCCGCACACAGTCATTCGCCACCCTCTTCCTCTTGGCTTCATCTCTGACCCCCATACACAGTCATTCGCTATCCTCTTCCTCTTGGCTTCATCTCTGACCCCCGCACACAGTCGTTCACCATCCTCTTCGTCTTGGTTTCATCTCTGACCCCCATACAGAGTCGTTCGCCATCATCTTCCTCTTGGCTTCATCTCTGACACCCATACACAGTCGTTCGCCATCATCTTCCTCTTGGCTTCATCTCTGACCCCCACACAGAGTCGTTCGCCACCCTCTTCCTCTTGGCTTCATCTCTGACCCCCGCACACAGTCATTCGCCACCCTCTTCCTCTTGGCTTCATCTCTGACCCCCACACAGAGTCGTTCGCCATCCTCTTCCTCTTGGCTTCATTTCTGACCCCCATACAGAGTCGTCCGCCATCCTCTTCCTCTTGGCTTCATCGCTGACCCCCATACACAGTCATTCGCCACCCTCTTCTTGGGAGATGTCGTACTGAGAAGCTAATGACCTTCTTCATGTCTGAAGAGGCGAGATTATGTCTCCAGCGTCCTCTTCTCATTGTCGTGGGGCTGCAATCATCTTCTTCTGAGGAGATCTCATTGTTATTAAGTCTGGCGAAAAAAATCTCCGTAATTAATTTCATTGTACAAATCACATTAAAGTCTCCAGCAGGAAATTTCAGACGTCACATCCTAAAAGAGCAAAGCGTGCGAGGAAATTGGCGACTTCATTACTACGAAGAATGGCTTAATTGCACGTATCAGATGCATTCGTTGTTTTTTTTTATAATCTTGCGCAAAGTTTCTTTCAAGCTCTGAAATGGTGATTGTTGTAATAATGGCCGCGTTTTACTATGGCTTCACAGCTGCGCGCCGTGTAACGATCCGCAGTCTAATTCGCTGTTGTAGAGATGAAACTGAGCGCAACTAAGTAAGATGTTCCATTGAGTTGCAGAGCTGAGACCCTAAAGGTGCCGTTCACGTCGCGGCTGAACTGCGGAATCGCACACGGTTTACTGCGTATCGCCATGCTGCAGCTGTGCCCAACCTGAAACTACGGCAAGTGCAGCAGCAGCAGCGCAGCTAGTGGCAAACCGCGTGCGGCTACCGCAGCCCGGCGCTGACTGTTCACACCGCGGATTGGACATGGAATTTGTTACAATTGTTGCTGTTCTGCCGCGGCTCCATCGCAGGCGGATATGTAAATGATGAGAGTTGTCGGGATTAGATGAACGGTCTTGTCGAGAAAATGCAAAATTACTAAATTGTGTAGCCAAATCTAAAATGGCTTTTTGGCATCGGGAGCTGAAGCTGCGCCCACCATCGTCCCGGCGGCCGGCAGAGCCAGAAGCACGGCAGCAATTATCACAGATAGAAGGCATCATGTTACTTATGGCTACCTGAGCCGCTGCATGCTGGGAAACGAGGGAATAGACCGCCTATACGATATTCGCTAGCTACACTCCTTGTGGAAAACAAACCCCCCTGCGCCCCCAGAAGAAGTTGTCGTTTGGCTGTAAAACTCATCCTGCAGTTCCAACTAGATATGTAAATGATGAGAGTTGTTCACCCCGTTACCAGAGGGGGGCGCATTATGGGGATGTGAGAAGCTGGAGGGTCGTATCAATGAATTGTCCCCCACCGGCCGTTCTGTCCAGACTGTTAGGGAGTGTTGGGACCAGTGGATGGAAGGTGACCGGGCTCAGGACGCCCCCTACAGACCACCAGTAGAGAGGAGCGTCTGATCATCCAACAAGCACCAGCAGCTCCAACTGTTTCGTTGTCCACCAGCCAGACACAGGGGGCGCCATCGTTACACCCCTGTGTCTGTCGGAACCATTACATGTACGGCCTCTGACAACCACCATCGCCTCCGTTTGCAGGGTGTCGTGAATAATAGAACTGGACGCTACGGAGGGAAATGGGTTGTCTTCAGTTTTGAATCCAGGTTTAGTTTGGGCGCTGACGACGGCCATGTTCATGTCTGGAGATCTTGGAGTGATCGCCTCAATCCTGCCCCCCCCCCTTCCCCCTACTGGTGTGGTGGTCTGGGGGGCCATCGCATACAACAGTCGGTCACCTCTAGTAGTGGTACAAGGAACAATGACAGCTCATGGTACTAGAGCCTCCATGCCCCACGTATCACATCGTGCATCCAAGCTAGAGGCGGTACAACATGGTACTAGAGCCTCCATGCCCGCCCATATCACATCTTGTATCCAAGCTAGAGGCGGTACAACAGGGTACTAGAGCCCCCATGCCCCCCGTATCACATCGTGCATCCAAGCTAGAGGCGGTACAACATGGTACTAGAGCCTCCATGCCCGCCTGTATCACATCTTGTATCCAAGCTAGAGGCGGTACAACAGTGTACTAGAACCTCCATGCCCGCCTGTATCACATCTTGTATCCAAGCTAGAGGTGGTACAACTGAGTACTAGAGCCTCCATGCCCACCTGTATCACATCCTGTATCCAAGCTAGGGGTGGTACAACAGTGTACTAGAGCCTCCATGCCTGCCCATTTCACATTATGTATCCAAGCTAGAGGCAGTACAACAGGGTACTAGAGCCTCCATGCCTGCCCATTTCACATCATGTATCCAAGCTAGAGGTGGTACAACATGGTACTAGAGCCTCCATGCCCACCTGTATCACATCCTGTATCCAAGCTAGAGGTGGTACAACAGGGTACTAGAGCCTCCATGCCCGCCTGTATCACATCTTGTATCCAAGTTAGAGGTGGTACAACATGGTACTAGAGCCTCCATGCCCGCCCGTATCACATCTTGTATCCAAGCTAGAGGCGGTACAACAGGGTACTAGAGCCTCCATGCCCGCCCGTATCACATCCTGTATCCAAGCTAGAGGCGGTACAACAGGGTACTAGAGCCTCCATGCCTGCCCGTATCACATCCTGTATCCAAGCTAGAGGCGGTACAACAGGGTACTAGAGCCTCCATGCCTGCCCGTATCACATCGTGTATCCAAGCTAGAGGCGGTACAACAGGGTACTAGAGCCTCCATGCCTGCCCGTATCACATCTTGTATCCAAGCTAGAGGTGGTACAACATGGTACTAGAGCCTCCATGCCTGCCCGTATCACATCTTGTATCCAAGCTAGAGGCGGTACAACAGGGTACTGGAGCCTCCATGCCTGCCCGTATCACATCTTGTATCCAAGCTAGAGGTGGTACAACAGGGTACTAGAGCCTCCATGCTCACCCATATCACATCATGTACCCAAGCTAGAGGTTTCTTTTAGTGAACCTAAGAAGCACACGGCATCGGCAGCAGCTCATGTAGGAAAAAACATCAATTTTTGCATACACGAAATGGGCATTTTTTTTATTTGAAATGTGCGCCAACCCTGCAGATTTTCTGGGTGGTGGGCCGTCTCATGGGGGCATACGGAACCCCGAAGGGCATGAAATGGTTAAAGACAATAAAGTAACGCATACCCACCACTCCGATACCGCCCCGGGCTCCTATGAGCAGCGCACCTTAGATCATGACAGCATCCCTCCAACTCACACAGTGAAGGAAAAGGCAGGAAGAGTATATATATATAATCTTGTACAGGGTGATCCTGGCGCTACCTTTTCATGTGAAGGAGATTAGTTGAGTTGTTGATCAGTGTCTTGTTGGACGTCCGTTCCTGCGAGGGGGGCCGGACTCGGAGGATTGTGAGAAGTATTGGCTCTTTACTGGTTTTTAGTCCTCTGACTGTAAATATGAACGTTCCCAGTCACTGACAGCTAACAGAGATCTTGGAAACGGTGACAATGCTAGAAGGCTGCAGAGTGTTTCGTCCTGCCTTAACCCTTCTCGCTCCTTTACACCTTTTATTTCAGCATTTTCAGACACTTTTAGCCGGCGCTCTGCACATCCGCTGCGTCACAAGTTCCATCGCTGTTTTTTCTTATTTTGTAGCATTTTTAACGTTTTTTTTTCCTGCAGAAAAATCTCTGGCAAAACATCAGAAAAAAAGCCGTTCCCACGTTATTTGTGTAAAAACACCAGCAACCTGGAAAACCGAGGTGCCTGGTCTGCTGCGGCCTCATAAACTGCGCTGGAGATCATCCGGAGCAAGACAAGAACACACAAAGCATGAAAACGTGGCCTGGGAGCCACGTGGCGCTGGGGTGTGCGGCGCTGGGGTGTGCGGCGCTGCGGTGTGCGGCGCTGGGGTGTGCGGCGCTGGGGTGTGCGGCGCTGCGGTGTGCGGCGCTGGGGTGTGCGGCGCTGGGGTGTGCGGCGCTGGGGTGTGCGGCGCTGGGGTGTGCGGCGCTGGGGTGTGCGGCGCTGCAGTTGTGCGGCGCTGGGGTGTGCGGCGCTGCGGTGTGCGGCGCTGGGGTGTGCGGCGCTGCGGTGTGCGGCGCTGGGGTGTGCGGCGCTGGGGTGTGCGGCGCTGGGGTGTGCGGCGCTGGGGTGTGCGGCGCTGGGGTGTGCGGCGCTGGGGTGTGCGGCGCTGCAGTTGTGCGGCGCTGGGGTGTGCGGCGCTGGGGTGTGCGGCGCTGCGGTGTGCGGCGCTGGGGTGTGCGGCGCTGGGGTGTGCGGCGCTGGGGTGTGCGGCGCTGGGGTGTGCGGCGCTGCAGTTGTGCGGCGCTGGGGTGTGCGGCGCTGCGGTGTGCGGCGCTGGGGTGTGCGGCGCTGGGGTGTGCGGCGCTGGGGTGTGCGGCGCTGGCCGTTCGCGCTCCAGTGGCGATGCCGGCCGTGTTCTGTCCCTTGCAGCTGCTGACTTGCAGTGATGGCCGCTGTAGAGTCGCGCACGCCGCACATTAATATTCCGCCAGGCACCTCACCCCCCGGGGACCCGGCCGTTCCTGACATGGACTCTACATTAACACTCTGCTCCCGAACACGCGCCGCGCTCCACAGCGTACAGCGGTACTGGCTCACGTCAGGAGACGCTATGACTGCGGGCAAACTGTCACAGCGATTGGTCAGATCAGGCCGTCGGTAACACATTAGCACCGAGGTCTCAGAGATGGCCCCAAGCGATGACCCGTACACGAGGGGGAAGACGCCGTCCCCCAATGTGTCATCAGCAGCCCCTCTCCTCTGTCAGGTCAGGCTTTGATGTTCAGCACATTTTTAAGCAGGTTTTGGTGATCGTTTTGTAATATTTTCCACTTCATTATTAAAAATAGACCTTGAACTCTTACAGTTCTCACACCGACCTCTAAGCCTGAGGATGGGTTCGCACTGCGTCCGGGGTTCCGCTTTCCTGCTCTGTTGGGGGAGCAAAATAGAGGAATCCCCATGGCCAAATAACTTTGTCCTAGAACTGAGCCGAGCAGCGGCGAGCAGCAGGGAGCAGCGGCCAGCAGCAGGGAGCAGCGGCCAGCAGCAGGAAGCAGCGGCGAGCAGCAGGGAGCAGCGGGGAGCAGAAGGGAGCAGCGAGTGACAGGGAGCAGCGGCGAGCAGCAGGGAGCAGCGGCCAGCAGCAGGAAGCAGCGGCCAGCAGCAGGGAGCAGCGGCGAGCGCACCCCATGGACTAGAATGCCATGCAGCACTTTATCTTCTGGTATTTTCTGCCGACTCTGCAGCAGAATCTCTACATACATACAGTCGTTGTCAGCAGAACCCTCCCCCTTCCTAGAAGGAGTATATTGTGGGGGCTCCTGGGACCCCCTTGTGTGTGCGGACGAGCATTATCCTGCTGGGAGCCGCCATGAGAGCAACACATGTGGCTGCAGGATGTCCTGAACATATCGCTGAGCGGTCATTGTCCCTCGTACCACCACTAGGGGGGGCCGACTGTTGTATACGATGTAACCCTCAGACCACCACACCAGCAGGGGGCAGGATTGAGGCATCACCCCAAGGTCCCCAGACACGAACATGGCCGCCGTTACCGAATACCAAAACACGTGGATCAGCACGCAGGAACCTTTTCACATGAAGTGCAGAATCTTTATTCCTCCAGCGATAATAGCAGCTTTTATCTATTGCTGGAGGAATAAAGATTCTACACTTCTAGGAACCCGACCTCGTTACCACTGGGGGGACCAACACTTAGTAACCGGGGTTACCTTAACTCCTGTTTGCCACAGTGACACCAATGTCTCTTCTTCTGCGGCGGATCACCCCAATAGAGTAGTCCACACACAGAGGGGATCGGGAACGCTCGGCCCGGTCTGTTTACTTGAACTCTTGATGAATCCACAGCACAGTCCTTGTACAACGTGAGCATTATGGGAGCAGTCAGGGTTATTATTCATCCACAGTCTCAGTTATCTGTAGGCTCCTTCTGTCTCACTTTACCCGCATGCTTGTGGTTTCCTCTCACGCTGGTTACATGCGGTTCCTGCGCTGCACTCCCACGCGCATCCAACATGTCCGGGCTTCCAACCTCTAGAAGGAAGCTTCTTGGCATGGCTGCGCTCTGGGCGGAGCTGCAACCCCTCTCCTCTTCCTCACCGGCCCGACTCTCCGACTCACTTACTCTCTCACTGAATTGACTCACCTGCAGGTAAAACTCAGATATGTAACTAGACAAACCGATACATTTTCCAGACATTAACCCGTTGATGCCTGCAGGTGCCAATACACATAACTCTGATGCATTCCACATTTATGACAGTAGTACATGTTTTCTGAGGTACTGGTGGGGACCCCAAAACTCTGGGCCACTACAAATGCGCCTCCCTCTGGTAACGGGGTGAAATGTCTTCTCTGCGTCGTAGAGGCGTCTAGTGGCCAACAAGCTCTACAAGCGGAAGAAGAGGTCACTACACACAAGGAGCCTCTGAGAGCCTCTTATAGGCCAAGGGTGGGACCACTTTTAGGGCCTCCGGTGACAAGACCGTCCATCTAATCACCACAACTCTCATCATCTACAGATCTGCCTGAGATGGAGCCGCGTGCCGGGGTCTGCAGCAGAACGACGGCTTCATCTGGGGATGCAGGAGTTTTCCACAAGGAGTGTAGCTAGTGAATATCGTATGGCGGTCTATTCCCTGGTATCCCAGCATGCAGCGGCTCAGGTAGCCATAAGTAACATGATGCCTTCTGTCTGTGATAGCTGCTGCCGTGCTTCTGGCTCTGCCGGCCGTCGGGACGATGGCGGGCGCAGCTTCAGCTCCCGATGCCACAAAGCCATTTTAGATTTGGCTACGCAATTCAGCCTTTTCACGCCTCCCTTCATGATCACCGGAGACGTGCGACTCCAAATCTAGAGGAAGCGGAAAAAAGGCGCGCGGACGCTTCTAATGTTTTACAGCTGATACTAATAATCATTGTGTAGTGCTAATGGCAGCAAGCGTCTCGGGGGATGGGGGGGTTGTGAACGCGAGCGGGTCTTCAGCGCTGGTCCGAGCCTCACGAATCGCCACATGTCGTGTTTCTGCGTGAGCCTTGCCCGAGTACAGACATGTGATGCCCGGTGGCTCTCACTGAACACAGATGTGGTGTACAACCCACATCACACATCTAAATACAGACTTTACCGTATCAGGACCTCCGCTTGCTGTCAGTGAACGGCCTTATTTATATCCAGAAACTGAATATCTTAACAGGGCTTTCTGGTTTTCAGTACGTGGAGCGTCCGCTGCGCTCCCCCTCTATTGGCTGCATAGTACGTATATATATATACACACACACACACAGTATATAGCCAATACGCACGTAACATCCATACACCCTGCATATTTTTTACAACCTTAGGCCACTCTCACACAATTAGCGCAGCATCCCAAGCGCCGCGCTAACCACGGTACAACATCACCGTTCAATGTGGCCCACCAGAGCTGCGCTCGAATGAGATGTTTCTAACGACGCAATCGTCAAGCGCGGTCGGTTGTGTTTTTCCCCGTTTTAACGCACCTCATCGCCCAGCAAAACGACAGCGTGCGTTAAAGAGCGCTGGACGAGCGTTCCAAAACACTGTTCGCCATCGTGGTAAAGATGCCACAATATGGAGCTGCGTTTTCTGAGCGCACGTGTGGGAGCGGCCGTAGACTATTAGGGTTCGTATTTTGCACCAATTTGGGACTTGCTGCCTTTCTTCACCGGTCTGAATGGCCCGATGGCAACCAGTGGGGTTCTGCACTGCGTGCTGCGCACCGCCCACACGGGCACCATAAGAGCTGCTAAGCAGTGGGAACGTCAAACTGCAGCCGGACTTCAGCTTCCTTTCTACGGGTAATGAGCGCCCAACGTCTGTGGCGGACAGCCGGCCTCCTGCTGCAACAGCGGGGATCGGTGAGAGGGCAGGCTCCTTACTTACTGCCATCATAGCTGACTGTGGCTTGGAAAGTGTCCACAGAGAGAGGGCACAGGCGATGTTAGCGGCCCTCTGCCATGCGAGCAACGAGGGCCGAGGGGTTGCCATTGTCTGACCTCTGCCAGACGATGGCCTGTAGTCCGAAGTACTGCGATGCATTATCAGAGGGATCCTCCCATCACAAGTGCCCCGCAGGGACCTACAAATAACAATGGCGGAAAGAAGCAGAGCCAAATTTGGAAAACTAAAAATCCCCTTTTTTTGCTCTTTGTTTAACCCATGCCGGTATGGTCACATCCGTAACGACCCGTTCAACAAGTTGGCCGCAAACACGAAGGAAAAAAAGAGCCAAAATGGGTTTTCTGTTCATTTCACCTGCTACAAAAATTCAATAGAAGTGATAAAAAAAGCCGTATTTACCCCGAAATGGTACCAATAAAAGCATGCAACAACAGCCAGCGCTCCCAGGGCTCCGTCCGCGGGGAAGTACAAACCGATGGGGCTTCGCATGCAGTGAAAGAAAAAGATGTCCCCCAAAAAAAGTCTTTATTGCGCAAAAGTGGAAACGCCGAAAAAACATAATTTAGCTGAGGTATTGTCGGAATCCTTCCTAACTGCCGAAACGTCTCATGTCATTTACGCTGCACGATGGAGGGCTCATTGCACACGAGCGGAGCGGGCGGGGGGGTGGGGGGGGGTGGCTCTGCTAAACTGCCCCCCCCCCCTTTCCGCTCCCTCGGCGGCTCTCAGTAAGGGAAGGGGCGGCTCCTCCTCTCTCCTCCTGCTACGATTTTCACCCCCATGAAGTTCAGGTTTTCGCCCGTTCGCACGATTTTTAGTTCATTATAGCTGCGATTTTCTCACGCGTCTATACTGCGCTAGAATGCAGCAGCGCGAAAGAGGCCAACGCGGCGTTTTACCGCAGGCGGTGATTATGCGGCCGTCTGTTGCTTAGCAACGTTGTGTACAAACACGTAATAATGTAATTCCGTCCGTACAGAGTTTATTCCGCACTCATAGAGAACAGCAGGACGCGTGATACGTGGTGGGATACATATTTTGCGCGGTGGGAGGGTCGCCATTTATGCAGATTCTTCTTTTCAATCATTTTTATTGCCTTTTATAATAATCAGAGATGTTGCCGTATTTCTTGCGTTAGAATAGCCGCTCCGCGTCGTCAGAGGGAGACGAAAACGGCCGCCGCAGCAGAAGCGCTCCGCAGATGGTAGTGCAGCGACTCGTCTGCGGCTGGTAGCATTAATCCGAGGCACTACTGCCCCCTGCTCCGCCTCCGCCGCGGCGGGCATCACGTTCAGGGAAGGGCGACGCAGTACACACCGCTGTAGGGTCACCTTGAAGACGGGCAGGAAACGCTGCGGCTGTGAACCCCACAGCACGCCTACGAATGCTGTGGAAACAGCACGCCTCTGCGGCGGACGTTCTGCATAAAGGTCAAATCTGCACCCAAACTCGTAAGTAAAGCTTCGTCGCGGTTTCTGCTCTGAATCCGCTTGGAAAACCAGATTTATTGTGTGTCAATAAAGTTCGTCCGCGTGACCGCAGCGCCGGCGCCGCCGCAGCGCAAACCGCACATAAAAACTATATATACACGATGCCCCTCTACTGGCAGGCCGCCCCCTACGGGTCCGTGGCGCCCCCTCCAACAGGCTGCGCTGTACCTGCACGGGTGAGTGCGATAGCGGTCCGAGATTGCATTGAACTTGTGTGCGCAAAAAATAGGAGCTCCTCTACATCCCATAGAAGTCTATTGCTGCGGCGAAAATACGGAGAGGGGAGGGGGGAGGGGGGCCGCTGCGCAGAATGGAGGAAAAGCAGGTTTAAAGAGCCGCACAATTCATGGGAAGCGAGTGAACCGGCCGCACCAGATATCACAGTGATATGCGCAGACGCGCGACAAACACATCGCGGCGTCTTCAAACCTCCTTCGTGTGAAGTTTTATGCTGCATCTGCTATTTTTGGGTAATTCTTTTTTTTTTAGGAAGCATCCCCTGCGCACGCCGCGTGGCTTGTCTGCGAGGGCCGTCCGGTAAAAGCATTTTACTATTGGAATCGCACTTGTTTTTCATGAGCATAAAAGGCGCTGCCGGAGGAGGCGGAGCTTAGGGCGAGCACCCACTGGCGTTTGCGTTCGCCGCGTTTCTCGCGTTTTTGTTCCGCGCGTTTTTCGCGGCGTTTTTTGCGGCGTTTTCGCGGCGTTTTCCGTTAATTTCCATTGACATTCATGGGTGCATTAGGAGAAAAATAGGGACACATATGCAACTGACAGTTCCTATGTTAAAAACGCAAACGCAACGCAAAAAAAACGCCAGTGGACAGGAACACATGTTATCTCTATGCCTGTGCAGGAAAAACGCAAAACGCAAAACGCAGGTAAAAAAACGCCAGTGGGTGCTCGCCCTTAATGTGCGGGGGACAAGTGGCGCTCCAAGTCTATGGAGGCGTTTACAAACATGGATTGCATTAGTTGATGCGTTGCAATCCGTTTTTATTGCATGTAACCATTATTGTTCGGACGCTTTAATTCCATCATTTGGCGCACCTCGCGGTTCTTTACGGGCAAAAGTCACAGAAAGCCGAAAGATAACCCTGTGAATACCGTGTTGGCGTGTAATGGGGGTCATCCAGATGTGCGAACAGATACAACGCCGGCGCCCTATTTTGTAGTGCTTTCCAGGCAAAGATGGCTGATTGCAGTCTATGGGTGCACAGAAGTAAGCAGACTGCGCTCGTTAGATGCGACTGCGATCCGTCTTTATCGCATGTGACAATAGTAGACATAACAATACTGCGCAGAACTCGGCATGTGGGGGTTTGGATGCCAAGAATGGCGCAATCAAGGAAAACATCCAGCGAAAGGGGATCCTGCGGACGGAAACAACTCAACACCAAAGGGGTCGGAGGAGGATGTCAGGAATCGTTCTGACCAACAGGCTGCACAGTCAGCTGAATACAACGCTGGAGCTCCAACTAACGTGTCCGAACGCACAACTCGCCGTTCCTCCGCACGGATGGTATAACAGCGGGCGACCAGTTCCAGCGCCATTGTGTCTAAGAGAAACAGAAAGGTGAAACTCCAGCGGGCAAAAGAGCGCAAAACTTGTATCACTGAGCAGCGGAGAAACATCTCCTGGTCAGATGGAGCCAGATTTATGTGGCTGATGGGAGGTCAGAATTTGGTGCAAGCAGCATGAATCGCTGACCCCTTCCTGTCAGAACATGTCAGCACCGCCATCTAATCTGCGGCGACTGCAAGAAGCTTCCTGTCCGCAGGGGCCGATATTCCTGTTGAATGACGCAACGAACTGCTGCGGATCTGAAGACCAGAGGAATCCAGCACTGCTAGATGGGGGTCTCTATTAAAGGGGTCGTTATCTGTATATCTCACAGTCTGCTTTGTAGGTTTGGGAGCCGTTCTGTATGGGGTTCACAGCGCCGCTGGTCCGGCATTAGAAGCCCACTAGTGATCAGCTGAAATGACTGGAGAAAGTGCTGTTGTTATTTTCCGTGTGGCGCCCCCTGCAGGTGACGGTCTGAGCCTGTAATGCTGGCCATGCGCTCAGGATGTGGAGTCCCTGCGGACCCTTCATGGCCTTCATGTATCTCCGGGTCCTTCAGATGACTCTTTTGTCCGCGGTTATTATTTTCGTAGTACAATATCACTTTTCATGAGGATTCCGGTTTATTTCTTGGGGTTTTCGCCTTCCCCGCTCTCCTGCCGTTGGTTCAGTTACAGATATAATGGCACAAAACAACCTGCTTTATCGCTGCGTATTGAGGAGAGGATGAACGTTCCCAATCTGTACAATGGCAGCTGCCGCTGTCTGTCCGGCTGCTGGCTCCGCGCCGTATACTTAATGGAGCAGTTTGTCAGCGCTCATCTCATCCCACGGCCCGCGATCTTCAGTAAACGGAGACTTCCTCATTCTCCTCATTTTCCTCTGATTTAGTTTCTCTTTTTTCCTCTGAGCGCGGCGTTGTATCCGCGTAACGAGGTACTCTGAAGACTTCCCCAACCGACATCAGCGGATGGTTCCTGTTACTCCAAGTGCAGCGGGGCCTCCGGCCGAGTACTTGTGCTGCTCACCGTGGTGTGCAGCATCCCAGAGGGTGACCCCGGACACATGGCATACACTGAGGAGCTGGGAGAGGTCAAGTATTGTCTTGTCATGGTGGCACTTACCAGGCTCCATCCGGAGAGGCACACACAGCCAAGGCCTCTTCCAGACACCCCTAGTATAGGGATGCCCAATAAACTGGGGAACAGGTGCTGTGATTGTCACGGGTGACGCCACCGTTCCGGTTCCCACTGGCATGACCATCGGCGGGGAAATAAAATAGCCACAGACATTGATACAGTACCTCAGGTCCCCGGGAACGGTTAGGGCCTGGAATAACTGTACTTCAATAATACAAGGCACAAAGGACAAGTGCCTCACTGAAGGGACAAAAGGTTTCAATAAAGACCTATGAAAGACCCTCTGAACCCTCCATGTAGCTGGCAAGCTGGCAGGAGGGTTCACTACACGTGTATTGACAAAGGGACCCATGTAACGCGGCGCCAGCTTCAAAGACGGGACCTATTATAGGGTATAAATCTTAGGTCAGTTGTTAATCCGGGTATACAGGCAGGTAGGAACTATTAGGGGTAGATCCAGGGAACAGTCTGAGTGCCATTAGGGAGTCGGGAAGGAATTGGCTCCGCCTCTTGGGGTTTTTGCCTTGCTCTGGATCAACAACACAGAAGGATAAACCGGCTGAACTCGATGGACATTGTCTTCATTCGGCCTAACATACTATGGTACTATGTTCAATTTGAGATTTCTAGAAGACAAATATACCTTCTGTCCCATCCTGTACGGTTCAGATACCGACAGACTCCTCCCACTACACAACTGCATACGAGCCCCCCGGTGCTTCCAGGTTCTTCTGTACTTCTGTCCATACCCTCTGCAGCGCATCTGTGGTGACATCAGCTGCAGGACAGGCAGACGGAGTAGAAATATCTGTAAGGAAGCGAGGATGCTGACCGTATACGCAACGGAATGGAGATACCCCAGTGGAGGAACAAGTACGGTTGTTTAGCGCAAACTCTGCCAACGGCAGGAACTCTGCCCACTGATGAGCCTTCTCACTAGCAAACAACCGTAAATATTGCACTAAATCCTGGTCCTTCCGCTCTGTCTGACCATTAGTCTGCGGGTGGAATGCTGACGAGAAGGAAAGAGACGTTCCCAGGTTTCTGCAGAAGACTCACCAAAACTGTGCAACAGTATTAGGCCCATGTCTGCGGGGGACCCCGTAGTAGGGACATAATCAATCCCACCTTCTGGGACTCTGATCCAGACGATCCAGGCCACATCCGGAAATACAGTCTGCATGCCTGCTGAAAAACTAAAAACTTACTTCTCTCCCCGGAAAACATCTCAGGGAGAGGACACTTGGGCTCAGGGCTGGAAGGTTCGGCACAAACATGCACATACTGCCGATGCTCCTGGGCCACCATGAGACTGGACAGTTCTTGGATTACGCCCACTAAACCCTGCAACTGACTTGTGAGGGCACTCATGGCCTCCATTGGAGAGCAAAAACAAACCCCGCTGGACAATTTTAAGGGCCAGTTATTATGTTACGGGATCCTATCCAATGATACAGCAGCCCAGGTGCCCTACAACTTACCCGCAACCCCTGTCCCTGCCTACTTGCCTCCACTCCTGGCTAACCCCAGGCGAGCAACTGGGCAGTGATCCCTACGCTATCTAGGGACCGAGAGGGAGGACTGGCGTATCAAGATGGAACAGGGTAGAATACCGACAGGAAGGGCAGGTGAACTAATCCAACAGGAAATAATCGCAGACCGAGGCAGATGGGATGACCTGGCAGAACTAGCATACAAGCTGACACACAGGAGACTGACAGAGGCCGGATGGAAGCACGCTGACAGAAACCAATAACTGACAGTGGATGCACCTCACTGCCAACCTTATAAACAGAAGCCTCCGCCCCGGGGTGGAGAGAGGGAGGCGCCACCTCCCAGCAGGATCTAATATACAGGAACTCATGCATGGATCCGCAATCACAGGTGCGCACGGCACCGCCCGGACCCACAAGCGCACGGCCCGCACAGACCAGCCACCGGCGCGCCCCAGCAGCCGGACAACAAGCCGGGGGGATGCACCCCGACCGCGGGACCCAGCGCCCGGCCACCCCAGGAGGACCCGCAGCCGCCGCATGGTAATAAAATGCATATATTGTTTTCCATGGAGCTGTGGCTGCTGCCGGCATCCCTGCATTGTTTTTCAGGGAAGAGCTTTACATATAAGCCCTTCCCTGAAAACAAGCATTTTAGTGTAAATAAATAAATAAAAAATAAACTTACTTCTCCGCCGCTGCCATGACCCCTGCAGGGATGAAGAACACATCTGCCGCCTGTGGCAGATGTCTCCTTCATCCCTGCTAGAAAAAAAAATTCCCTGCTGCTACATCTGCCACATCTGTGACAGATGCAGCTGTACCATCTGCTGAAAGAGCTGAATGTGATTGGCTGAGGTGCAGCTGTACCGCCTGCTGAAGGAGCTGAATGTGATTGGCTGAGGTGCTCTGCTAATCACTGGCAGCTCTCGCCCGTCATTCATTCGACAAATCTGGCCAAGGGTGATGTCTGTATGGACTTTTTCAAAGTGGATGTAGCCCTTGATGAGATTTGAATCTAGGACCTCAGCACTGTAAGGCAACAATGCTAACCACTGAGCCACATTCACAGAACAGCTGCCACCACCTCAATGCAAAAAAACAGACAAAGCTGGAAAGGCAATAGTCTTCTTGTTCCATCCGCCTCCTATTGAGTGCAGTGCAATAAAATGGATCTATCAAGTTCCACAACTGTGTAACAGTTCAAGACAGGAAATGCAGAAACGGATTGAAACTGAAGACCTTCCACTTCAATACATTTCTATGAGCTTGAAAATAGAAACATACGATGGGTCAGCAAAACACTAGTGTAAAAAGGCCCTAAGAGATTTGAATTTGTGATAGTTTGATTGCTCATACAGTATACTGAAATACTATAGTATTGCATTATATTGTATTTTGACAGGCAGTCTATTAAGACATGTCACAGACACATCTTAATAGACGATCATTTATGGCAGCTCTGGGGGGGCCTTCAGAAGTCCCAGGTTGCTATGACACCTGAAAAGTACCGCACAATCTTATCGTGGGGGGCATTTGGGACATTGCAATGCCGCTGGCAGAACTGACAGTGGCATTTTAATGGGTAATAGCTGCAATCAGAGTTATTTCCCATAGCGCTGTGACAGACAGGTGTAGGGTGTCAAAAACAGCTGACACCTGCCGTGTATGAAGTGGGCTTGGCTCCTGAGCCCGCTACGTTCAATGACACCCAACGTGTGGTGTAAATGTAGCACACTTGGGAAAGGGGTTAATATTGTTGAAATGTAGATAGAAATGTTATGCCACATGTATTTATGGTCCCCTCTCTTGAATAAAAGCGTGATTTAGCAGATTTGTGATGGCACATAAACAAAGTTCTGACGGGCACATCTGGAAGTGAGATTTTCATGAGTGATGTTCTTGCACAGAGATTGGCATAGTCGCACAGTGAGTGCGTGGCACATAGAGGGTGAAGCTGTGTCCTCAAGGAACGTGCAGAGCAGTAGCAGTAGGCGAAGGAGGAGATAAAGTCGGCATTGTGGAGAATTGCCCTTACGAGTGTTGAGCCGTTACCTGCATGTTGTCAGAGTCTACCCGAATAGTGTATATAGTCAAAAGAGATTGCTGAGTAATGGCAGGCCAAAACCAAACCAGCAAGCCAGTCTGATGGCACTGCCAGACAGTAACTATCGGTACTTGGGTGGGATGAGGAACATCCTGTCCATAGATGGGGAATGAAGATCGTCCTACCCATACAGGGGAATGTCTTCATCTCCCCATTTATAAATAGGATGGTCTGCATCTTCCACTCTAAAGACAGGACGGTCTCCATCGCCCATTCTATTTAATCTCCCCACCTATGAATAGGACGATCTTCATCTCCCCACCTATGGATAGGATGGTCTCCATCTCCCCTTCTACGGATAGGACGGTCTCCATCTCCCCTTCTACTGATAGGACGGTCTCCATCTCCCCTTCTACGGATAGGACGGTCTCCATCTCCCCTTCTACTGATAGGTCGGTCTCCATCTCCCCTTCTACGGATAGGAGGGTCTCCATCTCCCCTTCTACGGATAGGACGGTCTCCATCTCCCCTTCTACGGATGGAACGGTCTTCATGCCCCCTTCTACGGATAGGACGGTCTCCATGCCCCCTTCTACAGATAGGACTGTCTCCATGCCCCCTTCTACGGATAGGACTGTCTCATTGCCCCCTTCTACGGATAGGACTGTCTCCATGCCCCCTTCTATGGATAGGACGGTCTCCATGCCCCCTTCTACGGATAGGACTGTCTCCATGCCCCCTTCTACGGATAGGACTGTCTCCATGCCCGCTTCTATGGATAGGACGGTCTCCATGCCCCCTTCTACGGATAAGACTGTCTCCATGCCCCCTTCTACGGATAGGACTGTCTCCATGCCCCCTTCTACGGATAGGACTGTCTCCATGCCCGCTTCTATGGATAGGGCGATCTCCATGCCCCCTTCTACGGATAGGACGGTCTCCATGCCCCCTTCTACAGATAGGACAGTCTCCATGCCCCCTTCTACAGATAGGACAGTCTCCATGCCCCCTTCTACAGATAGGACAGTCTCCATGCCCCCTTCTACAGATAGGACGGTCTCCATGCCCCCTTCTACGGATAGGACGGTCTCCATCCCCCCTTCTACGGATAGGACGGTCTTCATCCCTGCTTCTACGGATAGGACGATCTCCATCTCCTCTTCTATGGATAGGACGGTCTCCATCCCACTTCTACGGTTAGGACAGTCTTTATCCCTGCTTCTACGGATAGAACGGTCTCCATCTCCTCTTCTACGGATAGGACGGTCTCCATCTCCCCTTCTACGGATAGGACTGTCTCCATCTGCTCTTCTACAGATAGGACAGTCTCCATGTCCCCTTCTACGGATAGGACTGTCTGCATGCCCCCTTCTACGGTTAGGACAGTCTTCATCCCTGCTTCTACGGATAGGATGGTCTCCATCTCCTCTTCTACAGATAGGATGGTCTCCCTCTCCCCTTCAACAGATAGGACAATCTCCATCCCCCTTCTACGGTTAGGACAGTCAGTCTTCATCCCTGCTTCTACGGATAGGATGGTCTCCATCTCTTCTTCTACGGATAGGACAGTCTCCATCTCCTCTTCTACGGATAGGACGGTCTCCATGTCCTGACCTATGGATAGGACAGTCTCTATCTCCCCTTCTAAAGATAGGATGGTCTTCATCCCCACTTCTACGGATAGGATGGTCTCCATCCCCCCTTCTATTGATAGGACGGTCCTTATTTACCAATCTAAAGATAGGACGGTCTTCATTCCCCCTTCTACGGTTAGGACAGTCTTCATCCCTGCTTCTACGGATAGGACGATCTCCATCTCCTCTTCAACAGATAGGACAGTCTCCATCTCCTCTTCTACAGATAGAACAGTCTCCATCTCCTCTTCTACAGATAGGACAGTCTCCATCTCCTCTTCTACAGATAGGACAGTCTCCATCTCCTCTTCTACAGATAGGACAGTCTCCATCTCCTCTTCTACAGATAGGACAGTCTCCATCTCCTCTTCTACAGATAGGACAGTCTCCATCTCCTCTTCTACAGATAGGACAGTCTCCATCTCCCCTTCAACGGATAGGACGGTCTGCATCCGCCTTCTACGGTTAGGACAGTCTTCATCCCTGCTTCTATGGATAGGACGGTCTCCATCTCCTCTTCTACGGATAGGACGGTCTCCATGTCCCCACCTATGGATAGGATAGTCTTCATTCCCACTTCTACGGATAGGACAGTCTCCACCCCCCCTTCTATTGATAGGATGGTCCTTATTTACCAATCTAAATATAGGACGGTCTTCATTCCTGCTTGTACAGATAGGATGGTCTCCATCTCCCCTTCTACGGTTAGGACAGTCTCCATCCCTCCTTCGATGGAGAGGATGGTCTCCATCTCCTCTTCTACAGATAGGACGGTCTCCCTCTCCCCTTCAACAGATAGGCCAGTCTCCCTCTCCCCTTCAACGGATAGGCCGGTCTCCATGCCCCCTTCTACGGATAGGCCGGTCTCCATGCCCCCTTCTACGGATAGGCCGGTCTCCATGCCCCCTTCTACGGATAGGCCGGTCTCCATGCCCCCTTCTACGGATAGGCCGGTCTCCATGCCCCCTTCTACGGATAGGCCGGTCTCCATGCCCCCTTCTACGGATAGGCCGGTCTCCATGCCCCCTTCTACGGATAGGCCAGTCTCCATGCCCCCTTCTACGGATAGGACGGTCTCCATCCCCCCTTCTACGGATAGGACGGTCTCCATCCCCCCTTCTACGGATAGGACGGTCTCCATCCCCCCTTCTACGGATAGGACGGTCTCCATCCCCCCTTCTACGGATAGGACGGTCTCCATCCCCCCTTCTACGGATAGGATGGTCTCCATCCCCTCTTCTACGGATAGGACGGTCTCCATCCCCCCTTCTACGGATAGGACGGTCTCCATCCCCGCTTCTACGGATAGGACGGTCTCCATCCCCCCTTCTACGGATAGGATGGTCTCCATCCCCCCCTTCTACGGATAGGACGGTCTCCATCCCCCCCTTCTACGGATAGGACGGTCTCCATCCCCCCTTCTACGGATAGGACGGTCTTCATCCCCCCTTCTACGGTTAGGACGGTCTCCGTCTCCCCTTCTACGGTTAGGACGGTCTCCATCCCTCCTTCGAAGGATAGGACGGTCTCCATCTCTCCTTCTACGATAGGACGGTCTCCATCCCCCCTTCTACGGATAGGACGGTCTCCATCCCCCCCTTCTACGGATAGGACGGTCTCCATCCCCCCCTTCTACGGATAGGACGGTCTCCATCCCCCCCTTCTACGGATAGGACGGTCTCCATCCCCCCTTCTACGGATAGGACGGTCTTCATCCCCCCTTCTACGGTTAGGACGGTCTCCGTCTCCCCTTCTACGGTTAGGATGGTCTCCATCCCTCCTTCGACGGATAGGACGGTCTCCATCTCTCCTTCTACGATAGGACGGTCTCCATCCCCCCTTCTACGGATAGGATTCATAGATGAAGGGAAGAAAGATTGACTGACTTCTAAAATAAAATATGCTATTATGTTATAAACTAAAGCAGCAGAATAATAACAGTTCTAACAGAGATACGTAAAGCTGGAGGTCTGGAGAAGCTTCCAATATGGCCAATATTTCCTGTTTCCACACCAGTGGAGCGTTTTACCAGCCTGGGATGAGATTGACTTTTTTCTCTATATGTTGCACTAACTCCACGTCTTCCATGTTGGTGGCTGCATCACTAATCCCGACCCACGGAGTCTGTTAGTTTTCTAATTTTTCTTTAAGAGGTTTATTAACTTGTGCCCGCTTGTGCGAGGAATTGGGCACGGAGCGTTGAGATTGCTGGAAAGCCAGGATACAACCCAGATGAGTTGTGACCTCGCAGGACTTCACGGAGGTGGAAATGAGTTCTGCAGAGCCGCTGGTTTAATAGCCAATCCCAGAGAAAGCTTGTTATCTTCACCCCAGGTGCTGCCAGCTCTGTATCTGTGCGCGGCCTCTCCGGCTGTGACAACTAAAATCTAAATGGACGTCTTGTAAAACTCCCCGAAGACATCAGTAAAGTAAAGGGAATTCTTCCTCATGTGTATCGCTGCCGCCAGCGCTTGTTCTGCATTATAACGTTGTCAGAGCGACTAGCAGATATAACCCCTCAAGTACTGACAGAAAGCGACCGGCTTCACCTGCCGCCATGATGCCACTGTTGGACAGCTGCTGGGTAGAATCCATTAGTTTGCGTGGGTTGACTACAACCTAGACTGGGCTTCTACGCTACGCAAGTAGGTTCGCACAGCGGTCTGAAAAGGGTCTGACTTTCGGACCACACATGGAGTTCACCAGCGGACAGAGGTGAAGCCCCTATTTTACACCCAGCACCCTTAAATCATGATGCTTCTAGACCAGCGCTCTGCACCCTCTTGGACCGGCGTGTAATGCCGCTTCAGCTGGGCTACATTCCTCGAGGAATGTAATATATTCTGACCAGCTCAATGCCTTTCTAATGGATGAGGGGAAGCTTTAACTGGCAGCAGCGATAACGTGTCTCATAGGATAATAACAGAAACATCATCATCCATGGTCTATACGTTCGAGGGGTGGGGGGGGGATTGTTTGTGAAGTCTGCTCTGGACCTCCGGGGCTGATGAGCGGACAGATCGCTGGCCACATGTGGCTAAGTAGCATATGGTCTCATATCTTGCTGATATACTATTTGTACACCCTGTTTGTATTTTTTGATCTTGCGCGTCTCTTTAATGATATCTTGTTTATCTACTTGTAGCACTTTAAGTAAAGGTAATACGGGGTTATTATAGTCCTCTTCCGGATGTGACCCCTCAGAACTCTCCGCTAATGACACTCAGACACAGGAATTTGATATCAATGGAAACACAAATATCAAAAACATTTGTTGCACAGCAACAAGAATGTTTCCCGCTCAAAGTTGTCGGTGTGGCCCCCTCCGGGGTGTCGGTGCGGCCTCCTCCGAGGGGTCGGTGCGGCCTCCTCCGAGGTGTCGGTGTTTTCCCCCTCCGCGGTGACGGTGTTTTCCCCCTCCGCTGTGACGGTGTTTTCCCCCTCCGAGGTGACGGTGTTTTCCCCCTCCCGAGGTGACGGTGTTTTCCCCCTCCCGAGGTGACGGTGCGGCCCTCCGAGGGGTCGGTGCGGCCCCCTCCGAGGGGTCGGTGCGGCCCCCTCCGAGGGGTCGGTGCGGCCCCCTCCGAGGGGTCGGTGCGGCCCCCTTGGTCACCGGAGACACATGGAGCCTGTAAACAAGTTTATCATTAAACACTAAAGGCTCCGTTAAACCGTCGCCTCCCATCAGAGTTTATTTCCTCCGCAGAAAGAACTTTGTCATCCGGTTTCGGGGTAACAACTGACACTTTAGGGATAACATCGCAAAACATTTGTGCAGAATCTTCCCCGCAGCCGCCTGCGTGGCGTCTAATTCTCTGCTCGCTCTGACAGTGGATTTCCGACAACTGCGAATGAAACTTGAACGGACGCCGCGTTTCCACTTTTATTACTTTTAGGAGCTTGAGAAATGAAAGCTGCGCTGTGATTGGTTGCTTCGGGCAACAAGGACATCCTACTGGTAGACCTTTATGCTGAAAATCTTCGGGTTTCTGAATTAATTTATTCCAAATTTCTGTATCTGAGCGTCATTAGACGGGAGATATGAGGGGTCACAGTGGGGGGTCAGTTGGAATAACCCCAGATTTGGGGTTTTTGCATGCGCAGGCATTTATTCCGGCTGTGGAATCCACCATGAGACAGAATGGCAGTAAATAGCCAATTACCTTTTAATCACGGGACACATCGTTTGGGGTAAGCAGCAGTTGGTCAGTACACAAGCAGTGAATGGAGGGAGGTGTCTCCTCTGGCCGCCCGCCTCCCTGCCGGCTGCGCTGTCAGCCATCCAGCGATGCTCGCTCCTGTGTGACGGCACCGCAGCGAGGAGTGTCTGGTATCATCTGTCCGGGGCTCGTTATATGTACATGGGCCCTCAGACGATCTGTGGCAGCTGCTCTAAGGACATCTATATATATAAAGACGAAAGCCTTCACTGACTGACTGCCCCGCCACTAATTCCCCAACTTCCCGATGTCGAAGAAACATGAAATTTGGCGCAAGCATAGATTGTCATAAATAGGAAAAGTTATTGGGTCCCAACTCGATTATTCAATTCTAGCGCAAAAGAATTAGCGTCCAAATTTTACATACGGAATCTAATTCTCTTACTTCCCGATGTCATAGAAACTTGAAATTTGGCACGAGCATTGATTATGTTATAAATAGGAAAAGTTAATGGGCTCCAACTCGATTAATTGTAGCGCAAAAGAATCAGCGTCCAATTTTTATGTACAGAATCTAATTCTCTCACTTCCTGATGTCATAGAAGCTTGAATTTTTTTCACGGGCATTGATTATGTCATAAATAGGAAAAGTTAATGGGTCACAACTCGATTATTCAATTCAAGCGCAAAAGAATTAGCGTCCAAATTTTACGTATGTAATCTAATTCTCTCACTTCCTGATGTCATTTTATATGAAGGAAACATCGCATGGTTACCTCCCCGTGGTGTTTCCTGGGTAACGCAGAGAACTATGCAAAATGGTGAACATATTTTTTTCCCTGTATCTCTAAAGTAACCACGACTTCATAAGATTTTTCGTGTGAACACCAGATAAACACCAGTACCAAATTAACTCGGGCGAAGCCGGGTATATCAGCTGGTGTTCACATGTAGTGGAATTGGTGCGGACTTCCCCTGCAGAAACCTATAGCAAGATCCGCCTCACATTATGGGTCAGAATCTCAGCATGGGTGTAGATTTAATGTGGTTTTTGGTGCGGATCCAAAGTAGAATTCACCCTTTCAATTGACAGGCTGGAATCTGCTGCAGATCTGCACCAAATTTAGTGGGGATCTGCACAGTGTGCCCAGGAGCAGGCAGCGGTCACCTTCCTTCTATGGGGTGGGGCACACGGGAGAGAAGGTCACATGATCAGCAGATGGGATTACCCGCTGCAACAATAGCTCTCACCCCCTTTGGGTCACATTGGGGGAGGGAGAGTTGGGGTTAAAACCTAATGAACTGTAATTGGGAAGTTGCTGCATGTTTTTACTTGGCCAAACTACCCCTTAATTACTGGAGTCAAAATGGAGACCGTGAGTCATTCCCTTTAAAATTGGGGAGGGTCCTCTTCACAGTGACTGTACTTGTACTTCCCAGCATGTGCTGCGAGTGCTCCCGCCTGTGCGCCCCTTAATCTGCACCCCTGCTTGTGTGATCTGCCCCGTTCCCATGAACTTGAAGGACACTTGTGGGCGTGTACCTGAGACACCCGCTGTCTATCCCGGCTCTGAAGCCTTACCTCCGCAGGAGCCTCGTGTCCCCGGGATGCAGGATCTGGCTTCCATCAGTATAACTGTGCGCTCCCCTTTATTGTGCTCCATTCTGATGAGAAGAAGAGCCAGAATGATACAGAATATTTAATGACGCTATAAATACGGCGCGGCTTTGATGAAAGTAACAATAACACAAAGTAACATCTTTCTTGGATACTTTGTTATTTTATCTTGACTTTTCTTCATCTCAGAGTAAAAACTTGTTAAATAGCAAATGATTCCCGGGGGTCTGTGAGCTGATCAGCGGCGCTGTCATACCGCGCACAGAGCGGCGCTTGTAACCTTTGTGCTAGCAGACCGAGGTTCTTAGTGATCATTACTTCCGTGCTAATGACTAAACATTTGTTATGTACAGCCGCAGACTAATTGTCTTCCCTGCATTTCCCTTCGGAACAAGTTAATAATCACATCTTTATGAAGCATAAAGGGAATGTTCACCTTCTATCATCGTGTTTTTAGGTCCATCCAGCGGAGCTCATTAATTCTGGGATGCATCCTCAGACCAGTCAAATGCAGAGCGCCAAATCCCCTGCATAGCGGTCGTGCAGGGAGAATGAGTTGTAGAATTTTACTTCTTTTCTGTAGCAGATTTGGAGCTCCGATTCATAAAACAGGTGATTTGACCCCGAGAAAGATATATTAGGTAACTAAAATGTTGGTCACATTGTTAGAAGGTGGAAACTCACCTTAAAGTGCCTTGAATATAACATTAGAGACGACATATTGAGGTAATCTAGACTGATGTACTGATTAATTACAGTACATTGTTTATATTCTACTGATCCCAGTCCATGGCCTGTATTATACTCCAGAGCTGCACTCACTATTCTGCTGGTGGAGTCACTGTGTACATACATTACTTATCCTGTACTGATCCTGAGTTACATCCTGTATTATACTCCAGAGCTGCACTCACTATTCTGCTGGTGGAGTCACTGTGTACATACATTACTTATCCTGTACTGCTCCTGAGTTACATCCTGTATTATACTCCGGAGCTGCACTCACTATTCTGCTGGTGGAGTCACTGTATACATACATTACTTATACTGTACTGCTCCTGAGTTACATCCTGTATTATACTCCAGAGCTGCACTCAGTATTCTGCTGGTGGAGTCACTGTGTACATACATTACTTATCATGTACTGCTCCTGAGTTACATCCTGTATTATACCCCAGAGCTGCACTCACTATTCTGCTGGTGGGGTCACTGTGTACATACATTACTTATACTGCTCCTGAGTTACATCCTGTATTATACTGCAGAGCTGCACTCACTATTCTGCTGGTGGAGTCACTGTGTACATACATTACTTATCCTGTGCTGAGTTCATGAAATTCAATGTGTTACCATGAGGCTGGTCAGGGACTATGGGTGACAGTGGCGCGGTTCGCCGCAGCGTTCTGGGATGGTGTTGCACCCACATTCGGGTCGGCGAGCGGTGGCGCCGTGCTCTGATCTGCAGGCGCGGCGTGTGGCGCATGCGCCTGCTATGAGGGGCGTGCACGCTCTACCTCTGTGAGTTATAGTGGCTGGCTCGGAGCTCCGGTCAACCGGCTTGGTTGGTCTCCATCCAAGGGGCGGAGACTCCTGAATATAGTCTGGTAGCTGCGGATAGCAGTTGCCAGTTCTTGGTTCCGTTCCCTGTGTGTCTGACTTCAGTCCCGCTCCAGCTCTGCTTATGTTCCGTGGTTTTCCTGTTGTGTTGATTTATTCTATTGGCCTAGCCTGTCGGTACTGGTAAGTTGTCATCTGCATTGGTACAGCGGTTCCCAGGGACGTAACTAAAGGCTCAGGGGCCCTGGTGCAAACGTTTAGCTCGCCCCCCGCCCTTCCCTTCATACCCCCACACACACCTTCACCAGTACCCATTCAATTGAAGACAATGGGCGATAATGCAGATTTTTTTAAATGCAATTTGGCTCGAGTGAAAACATCGCAAACGAGACTGAAGCCCTTGAGAGTCATGCGTGTTCACTCACTCACTCACTCCTCACTCACTCACTCACTCACTCACTCTTGCATTGCCCGATTTTATGGCATGTATGAAGATGACTTTAGACTAATTTCACGCGGATAAGTGTGATATCCGGCCATGAATCCTGGCCCGATATCGCGCTCACCAATATGTGAATTCGCAGTGGATAAGAGACATTTTTGTGTCAAAACCGTCTCACATCACTTCGAGGAAGTAGGAACAATGGGGAAACCTCACCCTGCACTGTATGCACCTACCACGTGGTACAATGCTGCGCTAGAGGGGATGCGATGCCAGGGTGCGCCAATAGGGCTGCAGAGACCTCATATCTCCGGCATATAATTGGAATTTGGAATTTGCTGTGTTTTTTTTCTCCAGGGGTCTATGGGACTTTCTAATGTTAAAAACGCATCGCGGAAAAATCGCAATTTACCGCAATTTTACGCAATACGATTTTAACATTAACAAGTCCCATAGGCCCCTGGGGGAAAAAAAACACAGCGAATTTCGCAGTGAAAAAGAACTGTAGTGGGCAGGCACCCTAAGGGAGACATCTCCTGTATATATACCAGCAGGATAATGCTCAGCCGCACACAAGGGGGTCACAGGAGCCCCCACAACACTGTCACACCTCCGTAACTGCTCACCAGATTAATATATGGGACCATCTAGGACACCAACTTCGACAACCAATGAGTTTGGATGATCTAAAGGCTCCGTAAAAGCAAATGTGGAACTATATGTCAGGATACCATACAGAGCCCGTATGTCTCCATGCCGGCCAGTATCGCATCTTGTATCCAAGCTGGAGGTGATACAACAGGGTACTAGAGCCTCCATGCCCACCCATATCACATCTTGTATCCAAGCTAGAGGCAGTGTAACAGGGTACTAGAGCCTCCATGCCCACCTGTATCACATCGTGTATCCAAGCTGAAGGCAATATAAAATGGTACTCGAGCCTCCATACCTGCCCGTATCACATCTTGTATCCAAGCTAGAGGCGGTACAACAGGGTACTAGAGCCTCCATGCCCACCTGTATCACATTGTGTATCCAAGCTAGAGGCGGTACAACAGGGTACTAGAGCCTCCATGCCTGCCCGTATCACATCTTGTATCTAAGCTAGAGGTGGTACAACAGGGTACTAGAGCCTCCATGCCCGCACGTATCACATCTTGTATCCAAGCTAGAGGCGGTACAACAGGGTACTAGAGCCTCCATGCCTGCCCGTATCACATCTTGTATCCAAGCTAGAGGCGGTACAACAGGGTACTAGAGCCTCCATGCCTGCCCGTATCACATCTTGTATCCAAGCTAGAGGCGGTACAACAGGGTACTAGAGCCTCCATGCCAGCCTGTATGATGTCTTGTATACAAGCTAAAGGCGGTACAACATGGTGCTAGAGCCTCCATGCCCACCTGTATCACATCTTGTATCGAAGCTAGAGATGGTGCAACAGGGTATTACAGTGCAGCGTCCTGTAGGGTGACCCCAGACACATGGCATACGCTGAGGATCTGGGAGGGCAAGATGCTGGCTTGTCACTCCAGCACTTACCACGCTCCCTCCCGGAGGGATGCACGCAGCCCAGGTCAGGGCAGCGCTGGGCCTCTTTCGGACACCCCTAGGAAAGGGATGCCCAATAGATGGTAGAACAGGGAAAGAGTTTGTCACGGGTACCGCCACCATACCGGTACACACCAGAATGAACTCTGGCAGAGAATAACCACACTGTCTTCGGTGCCATCTGTTTTATGTACAGAGTTTGGAAATGTGCCCTAGCCTGACCGCGGGTCTCCAGAGCTGAACTCAGAGCATCATAAGCATGACTGGTGCAGAAGACAGTGTTAGCCCTATGGATATACATACATACAGGCACATATATACTGTATACATAGAATACTGTACACATACCGGTCCTCTGGAACGCACTACCAAAGGCTACCCGAGCAATCCAGGACTCACAAAACTTCAGCTCTAAAAACGCACCTCTTCAGGGAGGCATACCGCATTCCCTATACAAACCCCTCTGTACTCCGCCTGATAACATGCTTCCTGACCTACTGACTGCAATCCCTGCTAGCCACCATATACCACTCCTGCAGTCATACTGATTCTGCCATCACACGGCCAAATGTCTGACCATTGTCTATGTGTATATCACCCCTCACTCTCCACCTCGCCATACCGTGCACATCTCCACCCCTCCATACTGTGCACATCATCTCCAGCCCCTTTACCTTCTGTATCCCCCCATTACTTGTAGTATGTAAGCTTGTTGGAGCAGGACCCGCACCCCTATTGTTTCCATCAGCTGATTACTATGTAACCGTGGTTCTGTAATGTTTGTACTTTTGTCTTTCTGTATTCCCCCTGTCTATGTAAGCGCTGCGGAATATGTTGGCGCTATACAAATAAAGATTATTATTATTATTATATACACACCTATACAGGCACACATACAGTGTATACACAGAACACACTGTACACATCTATATATATATATATATATATATATATATATATATATATATATATATAACGAAAGCCCTGACTGATTCACTGACTCACCACTAATTCTCTTACTTCCCGATGTCGTAGAAACTTGAAATTTGGCACGAGCATTGATTATAATGTCATAACTACTGAATCTATCTGATCCGTGTGTTATGAGCAGCGTGTGAGAGGTGGACATTCTGTGTAGTTTTCCATGTGAACACCAGATAAACCCCAGTACCAAATTAACTCGGGCAAAGCCGGGTATATCAGCTAGTACAGTATATACAATCACATATACAGTGTATACACAGACCACTACACATACAGTATATACAGGCACACATACAGTGTGTACACTGAAACCTTCTGCTGGCCCCGCCCCTAACTCACCCCCTCTTCTCCTCCTGGTAACTGTTTGCCGCTTTCACTAATGAAGCGCTGCTCCCTGCTGAGCACCACAGATTTTTCTTGCTGCCGCCGCTGCCTCGTTGGGCCCGCTCGCCTGAGCCACCAATGCGCGCCGACACTCTCAGACGCCGACTCGCGCATTGACCTGCTGCGCAGCCTATTCCCTGTGGTGAGGGGGACCTGTTGGCCCCCAAAGCTTAGGGGCCGGGTCGCAACCGCAACCCCTGCTACCCCTATAAATACATCAATGGCGGTTCCTTCCTGTCCTGCCACTAGGCAGCATAGGGTCAGTGTTGGCGGCCTGGATCTGTCCACCTTTGGGGCTACCTCCAGGAAGGGGCATTGGCGTAGGTGAGGGTCAGGGAGTCCCGCGCCGGGCGTACCTGTGCACACTACTAGTATTGTAACATAATGCCCCTGATCTGTCATTGCCCCAAACACATTGGAGATTTTCCTGAAGGGCCTTCACAGTGCAGAGGGATCAGCCCTATTCTCATCTGCACAAGGAAAGACTAGAAGCAATGGGATGAAACTGAAAGGGAGGAGACACAGATTAGATATTAGACAGTGAGGGGATCAATGAGTGGAACAGGTTGCCACGGGAGGTGGGGAGATCTCCTTCAATGGAAGTCTTTAGAGGCCGGACATACATCTGTGAGGGATGATTTAGTGATCCTGCACTGAGCAGGAGGTTGGACCCGATGACCCTGGAGGACCGATGACCCCGGAGGACCCTTCCAACTCTTCCATTCTGAGATTCTATGACCTAGCACTAGGTATAAATTTGGCACTGAGGTCTGGGAGCTTCAAGTAATGTAGCTGTGAAAGACCTTGTCCAGTACCGGCACCGGGAAGAATACATGAGACTGGCGCCGATGTCCGCGGTAGATGTGACGTCTAGGGGCTCCTACAGCTTCTCCAGCCGGCCAGAGTCCAGCAGTGGATTGTAACTTCAAAAGCAAAAAAAAAAGGAAAAAAATGGTATTTACATTTCTTTTAGCGCCAGAAATCCGTCATTTGTGAGTCGCCTCAGAGACGCCTACTCAGATTACTGCTGTATGGCTGGAAATCAGAGCAGGGACAGCCGACAGATTGGTATTTCACTTTTCAAAGTGCTAGTAGATGGGTGCGGTGAATCAGACCGCTATCAACCGCCACAGACAGATATACAGCTGAAAGCCGCGGGCACATGGCGGGATTACGGATCAGTAATGTGCAACGCAACATCTGTGCCAGGACCCCACCTACCATCTACTATACCACCGGTAAACCAGGGCTTGGGTGGGACTACTGTCTCTGCACCTCTATGGCCCGGGGGTGGCCATGAAATGTATACCATACTGTATTATACGGTATCTGTGGGGAGGAACATTCTGGCATGTTCTGCTGTATGCTAGAAGCATTACCTCTGGGGGAGAACATGGTGACTCGCGTGGACTCTGTAGAGAAGCCGATGGCAGGGGGTTGCACACAGGGCCGCGGGTTGCCATCTCCCTTTTACCTTATAGCGGTTGTGTACAGGTTCTTGCCCCGGTTCTTGCCACACCAGTTCAGATGGCCTTCAGTAGATGCTCCAGGGCTAAACCACATATTCAGGCCAAAGAGACACTTCAGTAAATTGGGAACTTGGTTTATTTAACCCTCCTGTTCAGTTTCCTCCCATTGCTTCTAGTCTCTTCTTGCACAGATGACAATAGGGCTGATCCCTCTGCACTGTGACAGCCCTTCAGATATTTGTAGACCGCTATGAAGTCTCCTCTCAGCCTTCTCTTCTGCTAAACATTCCCAGATCCTTTACCCGCTCCTCATAGGACATGATTTGCAGACCGCTCACCATCTTGGTAACTCTTCTCTGAACTTGCTCCAGTTTGTCTATGTCTGTTATAAAGTGGGGTGCCCAGAACTGGACCCAGTATTCCAGATGGGGTCTGACTAAGGAAGAGTAGAGGGGGATAATGACCTCACGTGATCAGGACTCTATGCTTCTCTTAATACATCCCAGAATTGTGTTTGCCTTTTTGGCTGCACATCCAGTGTTTTATGTAGCAGAGGGGTCTTAGGCCAGGTATTCCACCCCTATACTTCTGTAGTTACACTCCTAGTCATTCTCTGTAAAATCACCAGACCGGAGCTGTAGGCCGGGTGAGTATTACGCCTGTGGGGATGCTGCCCGGCCAGAGGCCAATGAGAGGGTTGCTACGGACCTCTGGCTGGGCAGCATTGCTTGGACTACTCTGGGCGGCACTGTTACTTCTAGGGCCACTAAGGGAGTCACTGTAACTGCTGTGGCCACTATGGGGGACACTGGTACTCGTGGGGCAAATATGGGGGTCACTTACTACTGTGGTCACTATGGGTTAAATATTGCTGCTGGGAAGAAGGTAAGAAAGAAAGAAAAAAGGGAGGGAGAGAAGGAAGGTAGGTTGGTTCGTTCAGTGGTTAGCGTTTCTGGCTCGTAGGTTCAAATCTCATGAAGGGTGATGTCTGTATGGAGTTGATCCTGCCATTGATAAGATTTGAATATGGGACTGTAGCACTGCAAGGCAGCATACTAACCACTGAGCCACGTTCATTGAAGAGAGGCCACCACCACGACTAGGCAGCGCCAAGATTTCACTGCCTAAACATCCAGTGAAAGAAGATTCTGTGGACGGAAACAACTCATGACTGAAAGGGGTCGGAGGAGGATGTCAGGAATCTTTCTGACCACAGTCAGCACAGCTTGTCATTCCGTACCACTGATAGTCTATGACAGCAAATAACCAGTTCTAGCGCCATTGTGTATAAGATGAAACTTGTATCACTGAGCAACGGGAAAACATCTCCTGGTCAGATGGGTCCACATTTCTGTTGCTGATGGGAGGTCATAATTTGGCACAAGCAGCATGAATCGCTGACCCCTTCCTGTCAGCTGGTCAGACCATGTCAGCACTGCCATCTAATCTGCAGCAACTACAAGAAGCTTCCTGTCCGCATGGGCCGATATTCCTGCAGAACCATTTCATCACCGAGTGGGATCTACAACACGACAACCTGCCGCAGGTCTGAAGACCAAAGTAGTCCAAAGCTACTAGATGGGCGTAATAAAGGAGCCGTTCAGGGTGCATTCATAATAATACATCTACAAAAGGTTTATTGCATCTGAAAAAGGCCAATAACTCAGCAGGAGGAAAGTGAGCCGGACTTGGGAAGAAGCCTGTGCTAAAAGCACTTGTGTCAACCATTCAGGCTGCTGGTAGAGTTGCTGACAGGTCTTCTCTATGGAGGTGGCGCTGAGGGTCGCCTCATGGTGCCCTGCTCTTCAGAGCCAGCATTGTCATTTATTTCAGATGTTGGGTAGTGAGTGTTAGCGGCCGCGGCGTGCGGTGAGGGATGCCACTTATTAACTGGCGCAGGTTCTGAGGATGACAGATCTCACTCCATTTAAAGCCTTTCTCTCCGCTCAGCGTGTGGCGGCTTTCTTCCTAGCAGAGCAGCGGCTCGTAAATCCTTTCCCAAATAGGTTCTTCCAAGGTACCTCCGCGGTGTTTTGGTATTTTATTTGATACATGTGCAAAAGTTACTATTGTGACAAAAACAAAATAGAATATATTTCTTGGATCCCCTGCGTGTCGCCGCTATTCACGGCGTATCTCCACTAATTCTGAGGGTTTTGTATCTGCAGTCCGCATGTTCGAACCGCTGTGTACTACAGTGAATGGCAAACAGAAGTACCTACCGTTCTGTTACCATTCGTGGCCGATGGCTTACCTCCCCTCTAGCTGTTGGTCACAGCTGGTGCTCTTCTCTTCTACAGACACCCAGCTCAGGTGCCTGCTCTCTGTTGGCGGCCCAGAAAGTGCGCAGATGGGCGAACATGCCCATGCTCATAGAGCACCAGCGCGCCTTGGTAAATCTTCCTCTTCCAATCATGAGCTATCCTTCCTTAGGTGGATGCTGCCTGAGGTTTTGGTCCTTTGGTCCTGCTCAAGGTGCTTTCTTATGTGTTCCTACTCTCTGGTTCCTATCTCCCCTGCATTCTCCACTTGTGACCCTCAGCTTGTTGTGTTGACCATTGCCATGTCTCTTTTTGTCCCGTTGTACATGCCATGTTGAACCCATTGTGTGTGTTGTACCTCCGGCTTCTTCCTCATGATCTGACTACGTCTCACGTGCTCCTTAGTTGGGACCACTTCTATTGTGATGGATGGGAAACGACACAGTGAAGTGCAAATCTCACCCAGTGGGGTTGAAGGATATAGACGGGGATATTCAGATGTTGCCTCTGAACGTGGCCAGTCTACACCCCCTCACCCTGACACCTCCATAAAGAACAAAAAATATTTTTGAATTTCTTTTTATAAAACTGACGAAAGTTTGAAAGTGCCAAAAAAATATTATTGACTTGCAAATGGACTCAGTTATGATTGATTGTGTTCCTTCTCCATCTTCATATTAGTTGTATATCTCCTTTTGCGTATACTGAGTAGAGCCCCCCCCCCTAACTCAGTGATACCCTAAGTGACTGCTCACTCTTGCCCCGCCCCTGCTTACCTCCAGCAGATACGCTTTGAAGTGGGTGACACTCTAGAGCCAATGAGATCATAGGATCAATGACAGCCGCAGGTCAGTAGTGTGCTGATCTTGTGGGAGACGTTACTGGGAGATCTGACATCCCACCGCTACCTGGAGATGTTGGGAGTAGTAGTTACCCGACAGGTGAAGAGCCGCAGGTGGCAGACTATAGCATGTTCATCACCACAGACCTACCTTTTTATCTAAAACTAGGAGTAGAGGCCATCGGTGGACTATCTAATTGTCACATCAGGTCAAAAAAATAACCCTTCTTATGACCGTCATATCTTTGTGACTTCCTGCTTGCTTTCTATTCCTCTAAATACAGCTCTGAATCACAAAGATCCTTTATGCTATTTGGGGGGTTTTGGTGTAAAGTAGAGATTCGTCTCCACCTATTCTCAAAAACGCCTAAAAACCTTACCAACCCCATCATATGCCAAGAGGATCTGTTAGGAATTGTGGGGATCCTTTTCTAAAGAGATTCATCATACTGGTCATAACTCTGTTAAAAGAGCATTCCCATCTTGGGCAACACAGCCGTGATTAGAATACCTGTCAGTATGAGGTGGCCAGGATGACTTAAAGCCGAGCATGGCTGCCCAATGCTGATTTTATAGTTTCCATAGACTTTTATGGGAGTTATGGAAACACCATATGACAACTTAGATATATCCTTAAATCCCAACACCCATGGGGCAAACAGCTGCTCTGGGGGTTGTGGAAGGCAGAACTAAAGATAGTTGCGGTTCCCAGAGGTAAAATGAAGCCCTTCACTGCCCTAGACCACTAAAGATGGTAAAATAACCCCCTTTGTTGTCCTAGACCTCCAGGGGAAAAAATGAACCCCTTCACTGTCATAGACCACTAAAGATAGTAACATAACCCCCTTCATTGTCCTAGACCTCCAGGGAAAGAAAAATGAAGCCATTCACTGTCCTAGATCACACAGAAAACTAAGATGAGCTCTTTCTATTATCCTAGACTACCAGGTAGTTTGAAATCATGAGGAATGCTGGCTAAAACCGCAGGTGGGACCCTAAATTGCTTGTTGCCCAGTGATCCATTTTCTATATATCTGATCCTGTAGCCACGATATTAAACTGCTGTAACCAAGTACAGATGTAGCAAATGCTAACTTGGCCTTTGACACTTTATCATACCTTTTACTACAGTGTTCTACAATGCTGTACATTGAGTTATCATGTTGTGCCGCTCGTGTTAAGGATTGTTACATGTATAAACATGGGTTAGACATGACTTCTATTGGGCTCTTCTCTTCCAGAAGTCAACTGTATCACTGCTGATGATCGTCCTGCAGATGTGACTGAATGTCTTCGGTGGGCCGGGCCGCCCCCTCCCTCCGCACAGGACTGTAAGGTCCCCTGCAAAGAGGATTGTACATTTACCCCATGGACTAAATTCACCTCTTGTACCTCAGACTGCAATTCAACTAGAATAAGGAGAAGATCCCTCACTGGTAAGTTACTTATATCTACAACCTTCCATAGTGACTAATTATAAACTGCCAAAAAATATATAACTGCATTTATTGATCATCCCAAGATGTAATGACAGCTCGTTATTCAGAGCTTACACTGCATGTTTATCCAACTAATTGACCTAAAATGTAAAGTCACTGTATACATACATTATATATACAGCTCCTGTGTTAAATCCTTGTTATACTCCAGAGCTGCACTCCCTATTCTGCTGGTGAAGTCACTGTGTACATACATTACTTATCCTGTACTGATCCTGAGTTATATCCTGTATTATACTCCAGAGCTGCACTCACTATTCTGCTGGAGGAGTCACTGTGTACATACATTACTTATCCTGTACTGCTCCTGAGTTACATCCTGTATTATACCCCAGAGCTGCACTCACTATTCTGCTGGTGGAGTCACTGTGTACATACATTACTCCAGAGCTGCACTCACTGAGTATGTTAATAGACTTCCGTGTTACCCACCTTCTCATTACCACATATGGCAGGTTCTGGTCAGTGTAGCGCCCTCCTCCTGAGCTGCAGCTGTTGTGTCTCTCTGTGAAATTCATTCAGGCTGCCTTCACACCGGCAATAAAATTGTGAACAATTTGTGCCTTGTGAGGCGCACGAATCTCGCACCAATATGAAACCGATGTGATACGATGCGTTGCGATGCAGGGAACACATTGTAGCGGGTTGTATCCTTCTGTGAGATCGCCCATTGTTTTCAGCAGCAGTGCCGGCCCCACTGAAAGCAATGGGAGAGCTCTGCGCTCCGCTGCTGCGGCGGGGGTTCCCTTCAGCGAGGTTGTCTGCACATGGAAATGTCTCACATCCTCGGGGAATTCACATGTTGGCGAGTGCGCTATCAGGCCGTGAATCGCCGGCGCCCGTGTGAGGCAGCCATAAGCTCAGTAGAACAGCTGAGGATCGCTCTTCACTACTGACTGTCCGCGGTGCTGACCGCCTCTCATTAGTGCGGCTTCCTGTTGCTCTGGATGTTGGTATGAGTGCTTGTACGGCTGTTCTCCATTCGCCCGCTCATCTATGGTGATAATCCCATGCTTTTGTGTGCACTTTTGCGCATGTTTCCTCTCTCAAGCACCGTACTTGACATATTATCTTGCCGCGGGGTTGCTCTGTGACCCGGCGGGGTGGATGTGCGGCGATGGCTTAATTCTAGCGGGAGATTTAAGGAGGAATGTTTGGTCACTTCTGGCAACTCCTAACTCTGAACAGCAAGCATCATCCTAGGATACATCCATCAGGAGACGCGTCATGTGACCTCTGAAGGGGCGCTGTAATACCGTATACATCACACTTGGATACGCCACCGGAATGTGTCACTTCCAGACATGTTACTGTAACACATGTCATCTGTAACACCGGGCTGGGGTGCTGCTGTAGCTTGTCTGGTGCGTGAACCCCGATCATGGTAGTCGCACGGCTGCTGCGTATCTACGGATCTCTGATGTTCTCCCATTACAACATGGACCTAGAATATTCTTGGTATCATCTAATATTGAAGAGTTAATAGCTGGGAACCTCCTCCTCCTCCTCCTCTGGTCCCTCGCCCCTCCCTCCTCCTCCTCCTCCTCTGGTCCCTCGCCCCTCCCTCCTCCTCCTCTGGTCCCTCGCCCCTCCCTCCTCCTTCTCCATTACAATATGGAGCACATGATGTCCTAACGAGATGTAGAATCGGGAAATGTTAAAAATTGCATCTCCTGCTAATATGGCGCCGCCCTCGTAGTAATATGCATATGTGTATATGCATGGTCATTCAACCCCTTACATGAGTAACTATGGGTATCTTTCCTCATGGCTTACATCCTTTGTCATGTGGCAGGCCTGGTTTCACGGCCAGATATTGGTATGTAGAGCGCCCGATTTCCAGTATGTGGTGCAGCCTTGTGCCGACTCCCGTTTTCGTACGCCGAGCGTACAGATCTTGATTCCGTGACGCGGCAGGACCTGCAGCAGCTCCATAAAGCTGTTCCAGTTGATCTTACACGTTTTTCAACTTGAGTTCATCACGAAGAGCGCTGAATCTATAGCTCTGACTTCATTAAAAGATCCAGCAGACGAGCAAATCCAAGATCATTAGAACAAACAGCATAAAACATCAATAAAAACATAAAAGGTCTGATGCGTCTGCGTTCACCTTCATGGGCGCCGGAACTTCAAAAAGAATTGTGCGCAGCCAATCTCAGCTTCACGGTAAATTTCATTTATTTCCTTTGGTTTGAAATGCAGCGGCCGCCCGAACCCCCGAAAAATGGTGAAGAACGTGTGAAATGTTTATTGAAGACAAAGGCAGAGTAATTGTTGTACACGGGGCCGGTAATTGGGGGACATAAATAGCCCATATAACCTTCCTATTAGGAGCGCGGCGCAGCGGCGTTCAGTGCGGCGCTTTGATGTACGGCCGCTCGCTCCACTCTTCCTCGCATGATTAACAGTTCTGGCGCCTCGTTCATTCCGATGAGTAATTCCACTCTGTATCATCCGCTGGTATTACTTCTAATACAATGTAGCCCTCTGCAGATCCGTGGACTGAAAATCATCCTTGTAGGGCGGGCTGGAGACACGGAAATTGTCGCTTCTTCTCCAAACTACAAACCTTCTGTCAGGCAGAGCTGAGATGATTCTAGACATGACCAAGGCTGTATACACCTTACTGCAGCGGTTCACAAACTTTTTCAGCAATGGAGTCCTTTTTGGAGCAAAAGTTTCTTGTGGAGCCCTAAAGCGCAGAGGGGTGTGGTCAGGGGAGGGGTTAGGGGTGTGGCTTATCAACACATATGATTTTTACCTCGGTTGTTATAAAAAGGACACGGCCGTTTAAAAAAAAAAAACGCTGGATGCGCTATTGATATACGTTATAATTAACATGCTGCAGAATTATATCCCGCATCACATGTCGGCGTCACACGGGTTCTGTGCAGAGTGTTTCCACAGCGTGTGGATGAGATTTTCTGCCTCATGTAGTAATAGTGACCCCCTATATTGGTGGCTCCAATAGTAACACTAACCCCACAGTAGCCCCAGTAGTAATAGTGACCCCCACAGTAGCCCCAGTAGTAAGTGACCCCCACAGTAGCCCCAGTAGTAATAGTGACCCCCCCCCCACAGTGGCCCCAGTAGTAATAGTGACCCCCACAGTAGCCCCAGTAGTAAGTGACCCCCACAGTAGCTCCAGTAGTAATAGTGACCCCCCCATAGTGGCCCCAGTAGTAATAGTGACCCCCCCCCATAGTGGCCCCAGTAGTAATAGTGACCCCACCATAGTGGCCCCAGGAGTAAAATTGATCCCCCCACAGTGGCCCCAGGAGTAATAGTGACCCCCACAGTAGCCCCATGACTAATAGTGACCCCCCCACAGCATCCCCAGTAGTAATAGTGACACCCCACAGTAGCCCCAGGAGTAATATTGACACCCACAGTAGCCCCAGGATTAATAGTGACCCCCCACAGTCACCCCAGGAGTAATATTGACCCCCACAGTAGCCCCAGGAGTAATAGTGACCCCCCACAGTAGCCCCAGGAGTAATATTGACCCCCACAGTAGCCCCAGGAGTAATAGTGACCCCCCACAGTAGCCCCAGGAGTAATAGTGACCCCCCACAGTAGCCCCAGGAGTAATATTGACCCCCACAGTAGCCCCAGGAGTAATAGTGACCCCCACAGTAGCCCCAGGAGTAATAGTGACATCCCACAGTAGTCTCAGTATTTATGCAATATTTATATGCTGTATCTTTATATTTCATGGCAATTAATCTCCTTAAATATATTTACATTGTATAGATACGTATTACATTATATTTATAGAAAGTTAAATATTTAGTTTATTTAATACGTTTCAGCATAATAATTGAAGTACAACAAATAATGTAAGATAAATATCACTTGATTATCATATGCTTTAAGAATTTTCTAATATGTCCTGACCATTTAGAGTTCAGTTTGTTAGGGGTTAAAGTTTAGCTGGGGTTTGTGATTGCAATTGCACTTCCTATTAGGAGGGTACGTGTTTATTTCATGTAGGTGATCAAGGCTCTATGTAACGAGCTGAACCGCGTCCTCCAGCTTTATTATGTGGGATATGTAATGGCAAAGGAAAGCATATCTTTTGTAGAAAACTACCGGCTTTGTTTTGCTTTCCTGGAGATAATATATGCTACCTCCCCTCCCCCCCAGTGGCCTCAGTAGTAAGTGGCCCCAGTAGTAAGTGACCCCCACAGTGGCCTCATTAGTAAATGTCGCCCCCAGTGGCCCCAGTAGTAATAGTGGCCCCCACAGTGGCCCCAGTAGTAATAGTGTCCCCCCCGTGGCCCCAGTAGTAATAGTGGCCCCCACAGTGGCCCCAGTAGTAAGTGGCCCCCACAGTGGCCCCAGTAGTAAGTGACCCCCAAAGTGACCCCAGTAGTAAGTGTCCCCTCCAGTGGCCCCAGTAGTAATAGTGACCCCCACAGTAGCCCCAGTAATAAAATAACCCCCTTACTAATAACCCCACAATAGCCCCACTAATATTAACCCCCTCAGTAGAATTTCCCCAGTAGTAATATTAACCCCACAGTAGGCTCAGTAATATTAACCCCCTCAGTAATATTAATCACACAGTAGCCCCAGTAATAATATTAACCCCCTTACTAATATTAACCCGACAATAGCCCCAATAATATTAACCCTGCAGTATCCCCAGTAGTAAAATTAACCCCACAGTAGCCCCACTAATATTAACACCCCCAGTAACATTAACCCTACATTAGACCCAGAAGTGATATTAGCCCCACAGTAGCCTAAGTAATAATATCAACCCCCTCGGTAATATTAACCCCACAGTAGCCACAGTAATAATAGCCCCCCAACCCATATACTTACCTCCTCCTTGTATCAGCACCGCTCTTCCTCTGCTCAGCACTGATCCTGTGTGCATACTGACGTCAGTGTGTGATCCCAGAATGCTTCCTCCCCTGTTCTCTCTTGGGCAACCATGGAGGAGAGGTCAGGGGAGGAGAATCCCAGGTGCTCACTGTCGTCAGAGTATGCACCAGAATCAACGTCACTGCATGATTACTGTCCGGGGAGCCGTGGCATCCCAGCCAGTAATCGCTACTGTGGTGAGCAGCCATCGGCACGTGTGCCATGGGTTCACTACCATGGCTCGGTCGGAGCCCCAACGGCTCCACGGTGCACAGTTGGGGAACTGCTGCCATAGAGGGAACCCATGTGGATGCCATCAGTCGTTGCAGAGAGGAAGACACTAATACAGTAGAACTACACTGAATTGTCCCTTTATTAGAGCCCCCGTCCCTCTCACGATTGGCACTTCCTGTATGGTAATTCCCCCCAAGATGGGGGCTTGGGCAGATAAATGGCAAATGAAGTTCAATGTTGAAAAATGTAGGACTATGCACATGGGCAGGAGGAACGGATGTCACAAATATTCACTTAATGGGGTACCGCTGGGGGAAAGTGATATGGAAAAGGATCTAGGGGTATTAGTGGATAATAGACTAAACTGGAGTAACCAATGCCAGCCAGCTGCTGCAAAGGCAAATAAAGTCTTGGGGTGCATTAAAAGAGGTATAGGGGCGAGGGGCGAGAACATTATCCTTCCATTATATAAGGCACTTGTCAGACCTCACATGGAATACTGCGCACAGTTCTGGTCACCGGGGCTCAGGAAAGATGTCACAGTGCTTGAAGGGGTTCAAAGAAGGGCAACTAAACTAATACATGGAATGACGGGACTGGAATACCCCGAGAGGCTGTCCAAATTGGGACTATTTACTCTAGAAAAAAGGTTAAGAGGCGACCAAATAACCATGTATAAGTACATGAGGGGACAACACATGGATCTCTCCCGTGATCTGTTTACACCCAGGACCACGACGGTAACAAGAGGACATCCGCTACGATTAGAGGAAAGTAGGTTTCATCACCAACATAGAAGGGGATTCTTTACTGTAAGAGCAGTTAGACTGTGGAACTCTCTGCGGGAGGAAGTGGTGATGGCAAAATCGATAGAGGAGTTTAAAAGGGGACTTGATGTCTTTCTGGAGAAGTATATTACAGGATATAAATATTAGGTTAAGTGTCAATCCTGGTATACAGGCAGGTAGGAACTATTAGGGGTTGATCCAGGGAACAGTCTGATTGCCATTAGGGAGTCGGGAAGGAATTTTTCCCCCAAAAGGGCTAATTGGCTTCTGGCCTTGGGGTTTTTTGCCTTCCTCTGGATCAACACAGTAGGATAGACAGGCTGGACTAGATGGACAATGTCTTCATTCGGCCTTACATACTATGTTACTATGTGACCCCGGCGTGTGGCATAAAACCACATGACAAGTTTTTCATGGATCAGTTTCAGTGTGAATCCACATTGGATGGGAGAATCCAGCGATCGGAGCGACTTCCAATGAGGCCGGTCATCGGTGCTAGACTAGCCGAGGTCTCATTGCCAACCACAGGGGGTTTCTCATGTAACGGTGTGGAAAGTATACAGAGAATGGCGCAATCGAGGAAAACATCCAACGAAGTGGGTTCCTGTGGACGGGTCCTGCTCTCAGCACCGCTATCAATCAGCTGATTATGCCAGGAGATGCCACGACGAGCTACACATTTCTTCTGCATGTAGTGTAACATGTAGTGTTACAGGTCATTCACATGATTGGCCATCCTCTAATACCGGCATGGCGGAGCAGGGCCCCTCTATGATATTCATATGCTCTAACAGGCCATCTGTACAAGTCTTGTGCTGTAGGTGCAACCCCTTTAAAGTGTTGGTCCAGTTAGCGGAAAACCACCCTTTTATAGGTATGTATGGGGTAAAATAATAAAGTGAGGTATGCTAACCTCTCCACCGCCGCCGGGGTCTAGCTCTGCAGCCCTGCCATGGTCCTGGTGTTTGTTGTGACCGCTGCAGCCAATTGGAGGCTGCAACATGACCACGCATTCTCCTGGTATTGGCGCACCCATTCTGAGCACCATGATGTCAGGAGTTTGGGAATGTGATGCTGCATCCTCTGATTGTCTGAAGTGCTCACCTGACTTCCTGTGACATCATCTATCACAAAAACCACCAGGACCGCAGGGAGCCGCAGAGGGGTAAGTTCAGTTCAGTTTATTATTTTACCCCAGACTGCCCTATTGAAGGGTGGTTCTCCAGTAACCGGTAAGTCCTACTGACCATGGCCTTGAGAGCCTTCTGTAATACAACATAATATATCACTTGTATGCAGACCGCCTTCATTTTTGGCGCAGTATAATATACCGACTCTGTTGGACGCCTAAAAAGATGAATATTTGTGTATTCAGAGGCGCTCCGTCACACTTGGAGATTACTTAATATTTCTGTCTTGGTTACAGGGAGAAGCAAGAAACGGGACAGATGTCAGAATGCAGAGGCTCATCCGTTAGTGCAGACGGAGGCCTGCGCCTGTGAAGTCTATAAATCTCAGCCGCATGGAAATTGGTCACACTGCATAATACAAGATGCAAGAAATGAGATGCAGCCGGGAGGGAGAACGCGGGGAATCATGAATGGCTGCGGCGAAGGCGTCCGGCTCCGAGCCATCGCTTGTTATGATTTAACTGGCAGGATCGTCGAGCCCACTCTCTGTAGTCACTCCGGTAAGAAAAAATGCGCAATTATGTCTAGAGCTGCCAATTATCATTGGAGGAGCCTAATTGTAAAGGAGGTGGAGAGGGTCTACCCATGGAGCTCAACGTCTAAACAAGTGGGGATATAAAACATCTGCACTATAAGATACCAATGTACAAAAGGGGCAGTATTATAGTAGTTATATTCTTGTACATAGGGGGCAGTAGTATAGTAGTTATATTCTTGTACATAGGGGCAGTATTATAGTAGTTATATTCTTGTACATTGGGGGCAGTATTATAGTAGTTATATTCTTGTACATAGGAGGCAGTATTATAGTAGTTATATTCTTGTACATAGGGGGCAGTATTATAGTAGTTATATTCTTGTACATAGGGGGCAGTATTATAGTAGTAATATTCTTGTACATAGGGAGCAGTATTATAGTAGTTATATTCTTGTACATAGGGGCAGTATTACAGTAGTTATATTCTTGTACATAGGGGCAGTATTATAGTAGTTATATTTCTGTACATAGGGGGCAGTATTATAGTAGTTATATTGTTGTACATAGGGGGCAGTATTATAGTAGTTATATTCTTGTACATAGGGACAGTATTACAGTAGTTATATTCCTGTACAGAGGGGGCAGTATTATAGTAGTTATATTCTTGTACATAGGGAGCAGTATTATAGTAGTTATATTCTTGTACATAGGGGGCAGTATTATAGTAGTTATATTCCTGTACATAGGGGGCAGTATTATAGTAGTTATATTCTTGTACATAGGGGGCAGTATTATAGTAGTTATATTCCTGTACATAGGGGGCAGTATTATAGTAGTTATATTCTTGTACATAGGGGGCAGTATTATAGTAGTTATATTCTTGTACATAGGGACAGTATTACAGTAGTTATATTCCTGTACAGAGGGGGCAGTATTATAGTAGTTATATTCTTGTACATAGGGAGCAGTATTATAGTAGTTATATTCTTGTACATAGGGGGCAGTATTATAGTAGTTATATTCTTCTACATAGGAGCAGTATTATAGTAGTTATATACTTGTACATAGGGGTCAGTATTATAGTAGTTATATTCTTGTACATAGGGGGCAGTATTATAGTAGTTATATTCTTGTACATAGGGGGCAGTATTATAGTAGTTATATTCTTGTACATAGGAGCAGTATTATAGTAGTTATATTCTTGTACATTGGAGCAGTATTATAGTGGTTATAATCTTGTACATAGGGGGCAGTATTATAGTAGTTATATTCTTGTACATAGTAGCAGTATTATAGTAGTTATATTCTTGTACATGGAGGCAGTATTATAGTAGTTATATTCTTGTACGTAGGAGGTAGTGTTATAGTAGTTATATTCTAGTACATAGGGGGCAGTATTATAGTAGTTATATTCTTGTACATAGGGGGCAGTATTATAGTAGCTATATTATTGTACATAGGGGGCAGTATTATAGTAGTTATATTCTTGTACATAGGAGCAGTATTATAGTAGTTATATTCTTGTACATAGCGGCAGTATTATAGTAGTTATATTCTTGTACATCGGGAGCAGTATTATAGTAGTTATATTCTTGTACATAGGGGGGAGCAGTATTATAGTAGTTATATTCTTGTACATAGGGAGCAGTATTATAGTACTTATATTCTTGTACATAGGAGCAGTATTATAGTAGTTTTATTCTTGTACATAGGAGCAGTATTATAGTAGTGATATTCTTGTACATAGGGGGCAGTATTATAGTAGTTATATTCTTGTACATAGTAAGCAGTATTATAGTAGTCATATTCTTGTACATAGGGGGCAGTATTATAGTAGTTTTATTCTTGTACATAGGAGCAGTATTATAGTAGTTATATTCTTGTACATTGGAGCAGTATTATAGTGGTTATATTCTTGTACATAGGGGCAGTATTATAGTAGTTATATTCTTCTACATAGGGGGCAGTATTATAGTAGTTATATTCTTGTACATAGGGAGCAGTATTATAGTAGTTATATTCTTGTACATAGTGAGCAGTATTATAGTAGTTATAGTCTTGTACATAGGGGGCAGTATTATAGTAGTTATATTCTAGTACATAGGGGGCAGTATTATAATAGTTATATTCTTGTACATAGGGGGCAGTATTATAGTAGTTATATTCTTGTACATAGGAGACAGTATTATAATAGTTATATTCTTGTACATAGGGGGCAGTATTATAGTAGTTATATTCTTGTACATAGGAGCAGTATTATAGTAGTTATATTCTTATACATAGAGGGCACTATTATATTAGTTATATTCCTGAACAAAGGGGGCAGTGTTATAGTAGTTATATTCTTGTACATAGGGAGCAGTATTATAGTAGTTTTATTCTTGTACATCGAGGGCACTATTATAGTAGTTATATTCCTGTACAAAGGGGGCAGTATTATAGTAGTTATATTCTTATACATAGAGGCACTATTATAGTAGTTATATTCCTGTACAAAGGGGGCAGTGTTATAGTAGTTAAATTCGTGTACATAGGGAGCAGTATTATAGTAGTTATATTCTTGTACATCGAGGGCACTATTATAGTAGTTATATTCCTGTACAAAGGGGGCAGTATTATAGTAGTTATATTCTTGTACATAGGGAGCAGTATTATAGTAGTTATATTCTTGTACATAGGGGGCAGTATTATAGTAGTTATATTCTTGTACATAGGAGGCAGTATTATAGTAGTTATATTCTTGTACATATGAGCAGTATTATAGTAGTTATATTCTTGTACATAGGAGGCAGTATTATAATTTTTATATTCTTGTACATAGGGGGCAGTATTATAGTAGTTACATTCTTGTACAATGGGGTCAGTATTATAGTAGTTATATACTTGTACATATGAGCAGTATTATAGTAGTTATATTCTTGTACAAAGAGGGCACTATTATAGTAGTTATATTCCTGTACAAAGGGGGCAGTGTTATAGTAGTTATATTCTTGTACATAGGGAGCTGTATTATAGTAGTTATATTCTTGTACATTGGGGGCAGTATTATAGTAGTTATATTCTTGTACATTGGGGGCAGTATTATAGTAGTTATATTCTTCTACATAGGGGGCAGTATTATAGTAGTTATATTCTTGTACATAGGAGACAGTATTATAATAGTTATATTCTTGTACATAGGGGGCAGTATTATAGTAGGTATATTCTTGTACATAGGAGGCAGTATTATAGTAGTTATATTCTTGTACATAGTGGGCAGTATTATAGTAGTTATATTCTTGTACATAGGAGGCAATATTATAGTAGTTATATTCTTGTACATAGAGGGCACTATTATAGTAGTTATATTCCTGTACAAAGGGGGCAGTATTATTGTAGTTATATTCTTGTACATAGGGGGCTGTATTATAGTAGTTATATTCTTGTACATAGGGGGCTGTATTATAGTAGTTATATTCTTGTACATAGAGGGCACTATTATAGTAGTTATATTCTTGTACATAGAGGACAGTATTATAGTAGTAATATACTTGTACATAGGGGGCAGTATTATAGTAGTTATATTCTTGTACATAGGGGGCAGTATTATAGTAGTTATATTCTTGTACATAGGAGCAGTATTATAGTAGTTGTATTCTTGTACATAGGGGCAGTATTATAGTAGTTATATTCTTGTACATAGGAGCAGTATTATAGTAGTTATATTCTTGTACATAGGAGCAGTATTATAGTAGTTATATTCTTGTACATAGGAGCAGTATTATAGTAGTTATATTCTTGTACATAGGGGCAGTATTATAGTAGTTATATTCTTGTACATAGGAGCAGTATTATAGTAGTTATATTCTTGTACATAGGGAGCAGTATTATAGTACTTATATTCTTGTACATAGGAGTAGTATTATAGTAGTTATATTCTTGTACATAGGGAGCAGTATTATAGTAGTGATATTCTTGTACATAGGGGGCAGTATTATAGTCGTTAAATTCTTGTACATAGGAGCAGTATTATAGTAGGTATATTCTTGTACATAGGAGTAGTATTATAGTAGTTATATTCTTGTACATAGGGAGCAGTATTATAGTAGTGATATTCTTTTACATAGTGAGCAGCATTATAGTAGTTATATTCTTGTACATAGGGGGCAGTATTAGAGTAGTTATATTCTTGTACATAGGAGCAGTATTATAGTAGTTATATTCTTGTACATTGGAGCAGTATTATAGTGGTTATATTCTTGTACATAGGGGCAGTATTATAGTAGTTATGTTCTTCTACATAGGGGGCAGTATTATAGTAGTTATATTCTTGTACATAGGAGACAGTATTATAATAGTTATATTCTTGTACATAGGGGGCAGTATTATAGTAGGTATATTCTTGTACATAGGCAGTATTATAGAAGTAATATACTTGTACATAGGAGGCAGTATTATAGTAGTTATATTCTTGTACATAGGGGGCAGTATTATAGTAGTTATATTCTTGTACATAGGGGGCAGTATTATAGTAGTTATATTCTTGTACATAGGAGCAGTATTATAGTAGTTATATTCTTGTACATAGGGGCAGTATTATAGTAGTTATATTCTTGGACATAGGAGCAGTATTATAGTAGTTATATTCTTGTACATAGGAGCAGTATTATAGTAGTTATATTCTTGTACATAGGGGGCAGTATTATAGTAGTTATATTCTTGTACATAGGGAGCAGTATTATAGTACTTATATTCTTGTACATAGGAGTAGTATTATAGTAGTTATATTCTTGTACATAGGGAGCAGTATTATAGTAGTGATATTCTTGTACATAGCGGGCAGTATTATAGTCGTTATATTCTTGTACATAGGGGGCAGTATTATAGTAGTTATATTCTTGTACATAGGAGCAGTATTATAGTAGGTATATTCTTGTACATAGGAGTAGTATTATAGTAGTTATATTCTTGTACATAGGGAGCAGTATTATAGTAGTGATATTCTTTTACATAGGGGGCAGTATTATAGTAGTTATATTCTTGTACATAGTGAGCAGCATTATAGTAGTTATATTCTTGTACATAGGGGGCAGTATTAGAGTAGTTATATTCTTGTACATAGGAGCAGTATTATAGTAGTTATATTCTTGTACATTGGAGCAGTATTATAGTGATTATATTCTTGTACATAGGGGCAGTATTATAGTAGTTATATTCTACTACATAGGGGGCAGTATTATAGTAGTTATATTCTTGTACATAGGAGACAGTATTATAATAGTTATATTCTTGTACATAGGGGGCAGTATTATAGTAGGTATATTCTTGTACATAGGAGGCAGTATTATAGTAGTTATATTCTTGTACATAGTGGGCAGTATTATAGTAGTTATATTCGTGTACATAGGAGGCAGTATTATAGTAGTTATATTCTTGTACATAGAGGGCACTATTATAGTAGTTATATTCCTCTACAAAAGGGGCAGTGTCATAGTAGTTATATTCTTGTACATAGGGAGCTGTATTATAGCAGTTATATTCTTGTACATAGAGGGCACTATTATAGTAGTTATATTCCTGTACAAAGGGGGCAGTATTACAGTAGTTATATTCTTGTACATAGGAGCAGTATTATAGCAGTTATATTCTTGTACATAGGAGGCAGTATTATAGTAGTTATATTATTGCACATAGGGAGCAGTATTATAGTATTGATATTCTTGTACACAGGGGGCAGTATTATAGTAGTTATATTCTTGTACATAGGAGCAGTATTATAGTAGTTATATTCTTGTACATTGGAGCAGTATTATAGTGGTTATAATCTTGTACATAGGGGGCAGTATTATAGTAGTTATATTCTTGTACATAGTAACAGTATTATAGTAGTTATATTCTTGTACATGGAGGCAGTATTATAGTAGTTATATTCTTGTACGTAGGAGGTAGTGTTATAGTAGTTATATTCTAGTACATAGGGGGCAGTATTATAGTAGTTATATTCTTGGACATAGGGGGCAGTATTATAGTAGTTATATTCTTGTACATAGGAGCAGTATTATAGTAGTTATATTCTTGTACATAGGGGGCAGTATTATAGTAGTTATATTCTTGTACATATGGGGCAGTATTATAGTAGTTATATTCTTCTACATAGAGGGCACTATTATAGTAGTTATATTCTTGTACATAGAGGACAGTATTATAGTAGTAATATTCTTGTACATAGGAGGCAGTATTATAGTAGTTATATTCTTGTACATAGGGGGCAGTATTATAGTAGCTATATTATTGTACATAGGGGGCAGTATTATAGTAGTTATATTCTTGTACATAGGAGCAGTATTATAGTAGTTATATTCTTGTACATAGGGGCAGTATTATAGTAGTTATATTCTTGTACATAGGAGGCCGTATTATAGTAGATATATTCTTGTACATAGCGGCAGTATTATAGTAGTTATATTCTTGTACATCGGGAGCAGTATTATAGTAGTTATATTCTTGTACATAGGGAGCAGTATTATAGTACTTATATTCTTGTACATAGGAGCAGTATTATAGTAGTTTTATTCTTGTACATAGGAGCAGTATTATAGTAGTGATATTCTTGTACATCGAGGGCACTATTATAGTAGTTATATTCCTGTACAAAGGGGGCAGTATTGTAGTAGTTATATTCTTGTACATAGGGAGCAGTATTATAGTAGTTATATTCTTGTACATAGGGGGCAGTATTATAGTAGTTATATTCTTGTACATAGAAGGCAGTATTATAGTAGTTATATTCTTGTACATATGAGCAGTATTATAGTAGTTATATTCTTGTACATAGGAGGCAGTATTATAATTTTTATATTCTTGTACATAGGGGGCAGTATTATAGTAGTTACATTCTTGTACAATGGGGTCAGTATTATAGTAGTTATATACTTGTACATATGAGCAGTATTATAGTAGTTATATTCTTGTACATAGGGGGCAGTATTATAGTAGTTATATTCTTGTACATAGGAGGCAGTATTATAGTTGTTATATTCTTCTACATAGGGGGCAGTATTATAGTAGTTATATTCTTGTACATACCGTGTTCCCCCGAAAATAAAACAGTGTCTTATATAAATTTTTGTTCAAAAAGGTTTAACTTTTTTACTTGTATAGCTGCCTGGACACTATTTAAATTGACTTTTTAAATTAACTTTTAGCAGTGCTTAATTTTGGAGTAGGGCTTATATTTCAAGCACCCTCAAAAAGCCTGAAAAATCAGTTTGCATCCTCAAAAATTCTGAAAAATCATGCTATGTCTTATTTTCAGGGTTTGTCTTATTTTCAGGGAAACAGGGTAGGAGCGGTATTACAGTATTTATATTCTTGTACATAGGAGTAGTAATATAGTAGTTATATTCCTGTACATAGGGGACAGTATTATAGAAGTTATATTCTTGTACATAGGAGGCAGTATTATAGAAGTTATATTCTTGTACGTAGGAGGCAGTATTATAGTAGTTATATTCTTGTACATAGGAGTAGTAATATAGTAGTTATATTCTTGTACATAGGGGACAGTATTATAGTAGTTATATTCTTGTACATAGGGGGCAGTATTATAGTAGTTATATTCTTGTATATAGAGGGCAGTATTATAGTAGTTATATTCTTGTACATAGGAGGCAGTATTATAGTAGTTATATTCTTGTACATAGGGGGCAGTATTATAGTAGTTATATTCTTGTACATAGCAGCAGTATTATAGTAGTTATATTCTTGTACATAGGGGGCAGTATTATAGTAGTTATATTCATGTACATAGGAGCAGTATTATAGTAGTTATATTCTTGTACATAGGGGCAGTATTATAGTAGTTATAGTCTTGTACATAGGGAGCAGTATTATAGTAGTTATATTCTTGTACATAGGGGCAATATTATAGTAGTTATATTCATGTACATAGGAGCAGTATTATAGTAGTTATATTCTTGTACATAGGAGCAGTATTATAGTAGTTATATTCTTGTACATAGCAGGCAGTATTATAGTAGTTATATTCTTGTACATAGGAGCAGTATTATAGTAGTTATATTCTTGTACATAGGAGCAGTATTATAGTAGTTATATTCTTGTACATAGGGGGCAGTATTATTGTAGTTATATTCTTGTACATAGGAGCAGTATTATAGTAGTTATATTCTTGTACATAGGGGGCAGTATTATAGTAGTTATATTCTTGTACATGGGGGGCAGTATTATAGTAGTTATATTCTTGTATATAGAGGGCAGTATTATAGTACTTATATTCTTGTACATAGGGGGCAGTATTATAGTACTTATATTCTTGTACATAGGGGGCAGTATTATAGTAGTTATATTCTTGTACATAGGGGCAGTATTATAGTAGTTATATTCTTGTACATAGGGGGCAGTATTATAGTACTTATATTCTTGTACATAGGGGGCAGTATTATAGTAGTTATATTCTTGTACATAGCAGGCAGTATTATAGTAGTTATATCCTTTTCTTAATGGGCATAGATAGAGGACCAAGATGCCAGGGAGTTGAACATCTACAACAGAAAATTACAGTTCTGACCCCGTTAAACATAGGTTATAAATTACTATGACTGAAGGATTGCTTTTAAATGTGATAGTAGTAGAGACTCCATTGACCGCTGGTTCATGCATTTTACTTTTATTAGATTGAATCCATTAAATCATACAAAATCTGACGTATCCTTGTTGTACTTTTCCTAGTATTCACCCATTTATCGCTCTCTCCTAAACTTGTCCTATATTGTCAGCTCAGCCGCATTCTGTGCTGAACAGATTATATCTTGCAGGTTAACTTACTATTATATATAATCTTGTCTCATTTACGTGTAGCGGCATTTCTGTGAGGCCGGTGATAAGGAGATTCAGTTTATATGAGATGTTCCTATTATAAAATAGATGCAGTTACAGCTGGATCAAGATAATTGTGCAGGGTATGTGCAGAAAAGCTGATATAGCCTTACTGGGAGATAATGCGTGTTTGTATTTGAAGGGTCGTTGCTGAATGAATAGACTGGGCAGAGTTCTCCTGAGCTCCTGTATGTTACGTGGAGTGCTGCAATAAGTTTCTTATCGCGCCTTGCAGACATTCAGCTCTAAAAGGGGTCACTTTGTGTCTTCAAGAATAGGAGGGGAAGGAGACACGAGGAAGACACACCAGCAGATCATTGGCACTGCCCTTTTATGGCTACTTGAAATAGAAATATCTTATTATAAAAGGGCAACTCCATTCATGCAGGATGTAAATATCACTGATACTCATGATTTCTAAGTTATAGGTTAATTACATAAAAAAACTGGTTCCGCTGAATGTCTATTTTTGGTATAGAAAAGAAATACATTCTATAATACTACCCCATTGCATGCAGGAATATAACTACCATAATACTGCCCCTTATGTATAACAATAAAACTACTATAATACTGCCCCCTATGTACAAGAATATAGCTACTATAATACTGCCCCTTATGTACAAGAATATAACTACTATAATACTGCCCCCTATGTACAAGAATATAACTACTATAATACTGCTACTATGTACAAGAATATAACTACTATAATACTGCCCCCTATGTACAAGTATATAACTACAATAACACTGCTCCTATGTACAAGAATATAACTATTATAATACTGCTCCCTATGTACAAGAATATAACTACTATAATACTGCCCCCTATGTACAAGAATATAACTACTATAATACTGCTCCCTATGTACAAGAATATAACTACTATAATACTGCCCCCTATGTACAAGAATATAACTACTATAATACTGCCCCCTATGTAGAAGAATATAACTACTATAATACTGTCCCCTATGTACAAGAATATAACTACTATAATACTGCCCCCTATGTACAAGAATATAACTACAATAAGGCCTTAGTCAGACGGGCGTTTTTCTGCGCGATTTGCGCATGCGTCCAGCGATTTTATAAAACCATTGCTTTGCAATGGTATCGGACACATGAGCGCTTTTTATGCGCTCGTCCGATAAATTATAGAACAAAAAATCGCAGATCGCACCTATCTGCGATCTGCGATTCCTGTTCTCTTCTCTATATGCGCTCAATGGGGCCGGCGGCAGCAGCGCCGACCCCATTGAGAACATATAGAAGACAAATCATTCAGCTGTGGCAGAGAAGAACGATGTTTGCCCATTGAATTCAATGAAGCCGGCAATACAGCCGCTCCATTGAAAGCAATGGGCTGCCGGCGTGCGCGGGGTGAATTGTCGGGAAGGGCTTAAATATATAAGCCCTTCCCTGCAATTCATCCTAAAATGTGTTAAAATAAAAAAAAAATGTATACTCACCTTTCCGCTGCAGCCGGAGTCCAGCCGCGGCCACTGTCAGTTCTCCTGAACTGCTTCTCGGCACTATTCAGCCGGCAGGGCTTTAAAATCCCCGCCTGCTGAATGATCTGCCTCTGATTGGTCACAGCCCTGACCAATCAGAGGCAGGTTTCACTCACACACACATTCATGAATGGGTGAGTGACTACTGCCTCTCAGCGCTGAGCCAATCAGGAGCAGGTCTGACTCACATCCATTCATGAATTCATGAATGGGTGTGAGTGAGACATGCCTCTGATTGGCTCAGCGCTGAGCCAATCAGGGGGCAAGTCTGAATCACACCCCCTTCACACCCACTGCAGGACGACCGCGCGGAGCTCCGGCTGCCGGGAGAAGGTGAGTACATATATTTTTTTATTTTTACACATTTTAGGATGAATTGCAGGGAAGGGCTTATATATTTAAGCCCTTCCTGACAATTCATCCCGGGCTCGCCCGCAGCGCATTGCTTTTAATGGAGCCGGCTCTATTGCCGTCTCCATCGAATGCAATGCGCTGGACAGCTCCGGCCCATTTCTAATGAAACGCGGCTAGAAGCAGATTTTCGGGCGACTTGCGGGCGACTTGCGTGCACCGGTCACGCGATTTGTGGATGCGCATGCGTCATGCGATCCGCAAATCGCGCAAAAAAACGCCCGTCTGACTAAGGCCTAATACTGCTCCTATGTACAATAATATAACTACTATAATACTGCTCCTATGTACAATAATATAACTACTATAATATTGCCTCCTATGTACAAGAATATAACTACTATAATACTGCTCCTATGTACAAGAATATAACTACTATAATACTGCCCCTGTGTACAAGAATATAACTTCTAGAATACTGCCCCCTATGTACAAGAATATAACTACTATAATACTGCTACTATGTACAAGAATATAACTACTATAATACTGCCCCCTATGTACAAGAATATAATTAATATAATACTGCCCCCTATGTACAAGAATATAACTACTATAATACTGCCCCCTATGTACGAGAATATAATTAATATAATACTGCCCCCTATGTACAAGAATATAACTACTATAATACTGCCCCCTATGTACGAGAATATAACTACTATAATACTGCCCCCTATGTACAAGAATATAATTAATATAATACTGCCCCCTATGTACAAGAATATAACTACTATAATACTGCCCCCTATGTACGAGAATATAACTACTATAATACTGCCTCCTATGTACAAGAATATAACTACTATAATACTGCCCCCTATGTACAAGAATATAACTACTATAATACTGCCTCCTATGTACAATAATATAACTGCTATAATACTGCCCCCTATGTACAAGAATATAACTACTATAATACTGCCCCTTTGTACAAGAATATAACTACTATAATACTGCCTCCTATGTACAAGAATATAACCACTATAATACTGCTCCCCATGTACAATAATATAACTACTATAATACTGCCCCCTATGTACAAGAATATAACTACTATTATACTGCCCCCTATGTACAATAATATAACTACTATAATACTGCCCCCTATGTACAAGAATATAACTACTATAATCCTGCCCACTATGTACAAGTATATAACTACTATAATACTGCTTCTTACGTACAAGAATATAACTACTATAATACTGCCCCTATGTACAAGAATATAACTACTATAATACTGCTCCCATGTACAAGAATATAACTACTATAATACTGCTCCCCTATGTACAAGAATATAACTACTATAATACTGTCCCCTATGTACAAGAATATAACTACTATAATACTGTCCCATATGTACAAGAATATAACTACTATAATACTGCCCCCTATGTACAAGAATATAACTACTATAATACTATACCCTATGTACAAGAATATAACTACTATAATACTGCCTCCTATGTACAAGAATATAACTACTATAACACTGCCCCCTATGTACAAGGATATAACTACTATAATACTGTCCCTATGTACAAGAATATAACTACTATAATACTGCCTCTATGTACAAGAATATAACTACTATAATACTGCCCCTATGTACAAGGATATAACTACTATAATACTGCCCCTATGTACAAGGATATAACTACTATAATACTGCCCCCTATGTACAAGAATATAACTACTATAATACTGCTTCTATATACAAGAATATAACTACTATAATACTGCTCCCTATGTACAAGAATATAACTACTATAATACTGCCCCCTATGTACAAGAATATAACTACTATAATACTGCTCCCTATGTACAAGAATATAACTACTATAATACTGCCCCCTATATACAAGAATATAACTAGTATAATACTTCCCCCTATGTACAAGAATATAACTACTATAATATTGCCTCCTATGTACAAGAATATAACTACTATAATACTGCCCCCTATGTACAATAATATAACTACTATAATACTGCCCCCTATGTACCAGAATAAAACTATGATAATACTGCCTCCTACATACAAGAATATAACTGCTATAATACTGCTCCTATGTACAAGAATATAACTACTATAATACTGCCCCCTATGTACAAGAATATAACTACTATAATACAACCTCCTATGTACAAGAATGTAACTACTATAATACTGCCCCTATGAACAAGAATATAACTACTGTAATAGAGCCCCCTATGTACAAGAATATAACTACTATAATACTGCCTCCTATGTACAAGAATATAACTACTGTAATAGAGCCCCCTATGTACAAGAATATAACTACTATAATACTGCCCCCTATGTACCAGAATAAAACTATGATAATACTGCCTCCTACATACAAGAATATAACTACTTTAATACTGCTCCTATGTACAAGAATATAACTACTATAATACTGCCTGCTATGTACAAGAATATAACTACTATAATACTGCCCCCTATGAACAAGAATATAACTACTGTAATAGAGCCCCCTATGTACAAGAATATAACTACTATAATACTGCCTCCTATGTACAAGAATATAACTACTGTAATAGAGCCCCCTATGTACAAGAATATAACTACTATAATACTGCCCCCTATGTACCAGAATAAAACTATGATAATACTGCCTCCTACATACAAGAATATAACTACTTTAATACTGCTCCTATGTACAAGAATATAACTACTATAATACTGCCCCCTATGTACAAGAATATATCTACTATAATACTGCCCCCTATGTACAAGAATATAACTACTATAATACTGCCCCCTATGTACAAGAATATATCTACTATAATACTGCCCCCTATGTACAAGAATATAACTACTATAATACTGCCTTCTATGTACCAGAATATAACTACTATAATACCGCACCTTATTTACAAGAATATAACTACTATAATACTGCCCCCTATGTACAAGAATATAACTACTATAATACTGCCCCCTATGTACAAGAATATAACTACTATAATACTGCCCCCTATGTACAAGAATATATCTACTATATTACTGCCCCTATGTACAAGAATATAACTACTATAATACTGCCCCCTATGTACAAGAATATACCTACTATAATACTGCCCCTTATGTACAAAAATATAACTACTATAATACTGCATTCTATGTACAAGAATATAACTACTATAATACTGCCCCCTATGTACAAGAATAAAACTACTATAATACTGCCCCCTATGTACAAGATTATAGCTACTATAATACTGCCCCCTATGTACAATAATATAACTACTATAATACTGTCCCCTATGAACAAGAATATAACTACTGTAATAGAGCCCCCTATGTACAAGAATATAACTACTGTAATACTGACCCCTATGTACAAGAATATAACTACTGTAATACTGCCCCTATGTACAAGAATATAACTACTATAATACTTCCCCCTATGTACAAGAATATAACTACTATAATACTGCCTCCTATGTGCAAGAATATAACTACTAGAATACTGCTGCTATGTTCAAGAATATAACTACTATAATCCTGCTCCTACATAGAAGAATATAACTACTATAATACTGCCCCCTATGTACAAGAATAAAACTAGTATAATACTGCCCCCTATGTACAATAATATAATTACTATAATATTGCCTCCTATGTACAAGAATTAGAGATGAGCGAACGTACTCGTTACGAGTACTTACGCACCCGAGTACCGCCATTTTCGAGTACTTCAGTACTCGCGCGCAAAGATTCGGGGGGCGCCGTGGGGTGGGGAGAGGCGTGGCGGTGCGGGGGGTAGCAGCGGGGAACAGGGGGGAGCCCTCTCTCTCTCCCTCTCCCCCCCACTCCCCACTGCTACCCCCCGTGCCGCCACGCCGCCCCCCCGAATCTTTGCGCGCGAGTACTGAAGTACTCGAAAATGGCGGTACTCGGGTGCGTAAGTACTCGTAACGAGTACGTTCGCTCATCTCTAACAAGAATATAACTACTATAATACTGCCCCCTATGTGCAAGAATATAACTACTATAATACTGCCCCTATGAACAAGTATAAAACTACTATAATACTGCCCCCTATGTACAAGAATATAACTACTATAATACTGCCCCCTATGTACAAGAATATAACTACTATAATACAACCTCCTGTGTACAAGAATGTAACTACTATAATACTGCCCCTATGAACAAGAATATAACTACTGTAATAGAGCCCCCTATGTACAAGAATATAACTACTATAATACTGCCCCCTATGTACAAGAATATAACTACTATATACTGTCCCCCTATGTACAAGAATATAACTACTATAATACTGCCCTCTATGTACAATAATATAACTACTATAATACTGCCCACTATGTACAAGAATATAAGTACTATAATACTGCCCTCTATGTATAAGAATATAACTACTATAATACTGCCCCCTATGTACCAGAATAAAACTATGATAATACTGCCTCCTACATACAAGAATATAACTGCTATAATACTGCTCCTATGTACAAGAATATAACTACTATAATACTGCCCCCCTATGTACAAGAATATAACTACTATAATACAACCTCCTATGTACAAGAATGTAACTACTATAATACTGCCCCTATGAACAAGAATATTACTACTGTAATAGAGCCCCCTATGTACAAGAATATAACTACTATAATACTGCCTCCTATGTACAAGAATATAACTACTGTAATAGAGCCCCCTATGTACAAGAATATAACTACTATAATACTGCCCCCTATGTACCAGAATAAAACTATGATAATACTGCCTCCTACATACAAGAATATAACTACTTTAATACTGCTCCTATGTACAAGAATATAACTACTATAATACTGCCTGCTATGTACAAGAATATAACTACTATAATACTGCCCCCTATGTACAAGAATATAACTACTATAATATTGCCTCCTATGTACAAGGATATAACTACTATAATACTGCCCCCTATGTACAAGAATATAACTACTATAATACTGCCCCTATGTACAAGAATATAACTACTAGAATACTGCCCACTATGTACAGGAATATAACTACTATAATACTGCCCCCTATGTACAAGAATATAACTACTATAATACTGCCCCTATGTACAAGAATATAACTACTAGAATACTGCCCACTATGTACAGGAATATAACTACTATAATACTGCCCCCTATGTACAAGAATATAACTACTATAATACTGCCCCCTATGTACAAGAATATAACTACTATAATACTGCCCCCTATGTACAAGAATATAACTACTATAATACTGCCCCCTATGTACAAGAATATAACTACTATAATACTGCCCCCTATGTACAAGAATATAACTACTATAATACTGCCCCCTATGTACAAGAAAATAACTACTATAGTACCGCCCCCTATGTACAAGAATATAACTACTATAATACTGCCCCCTATGTCCCTCACTATCTATGAACAAAACATGAATATGTTGGTTATTCTATATAAATTGTGACACCACTAATGTTATTTACATGATCTCATGCTCAAAATATAATAAAAGCTATGTTGGTTGCACGAGCCGCAGAATTAGAACTCGGATTGTGGAGCATGTACGGCAATGGTAACATTACCAGTTCAGGGGTAGTGGGACATTTTTTGGAAGTGCATTCAGTAGTTTGATTAGCTTTATTTTTTATGGTACAGAAAGGGTATTCAATATGAAGAGAGGCAGAGTAAGTCAGGAAGGATACGAGACATCCTAAAGGCATGAACCTAAAGATCTGTCTTTTATTTCTTAATCATGAATAGAGATGAGCGAGCATACTCGTCCGAGCTTGATGCTCGTTCGAGTATTAGGGTGCTCGAGATGCTCGTTACTCAAGACGAGCACCAGGCGGTACTCGTCTCGATTAAACCAGCATTGACCATTGAATTCAATGGAGCCGGCAATACAGCCGGCTCCATTGAAAGCAATGGGCTGCCGGCTAGCGCAGGATGAATTGTTGGGAAGGGCTTAAATATATAAGCCCTTCCCTGCAATTCATCCAGAAATGTGTAAAAATAAAAAATATATATATACTCACCTTGTCCCGGCAGACGGAGTTCAGCTGCGGTCGGCCTGCAGTGGGTGTGAAGGGGGTATAAGTCAGACATGCCCCTGATTGGCTCAGCGCTGAGCCAATCAGAGGCAGATCTCACTCACACCCATTCATGAATTCATGAATGGGTGAGTGAGTGTTGCCTCTGATTGGCTCAACGCAGCTCTCAGCTAAATGACAGCATTTCAGCACCACAGTGCAGGGGACAGCAGGAGAAGACACGGCTGTGCCCCTGCAGCTGAAGGGAGGTGAGTATCTATTTTGTTTTGTTTTTTAAATCACTTTTAATTCATTTCCAGGGAATGGCTTATATGTAAAGCCCTTCCCTGAAAAAGAATTCAGGTGTGCCAGCGGACCATTGTCTTCAATGGAGTCGCCGGCAGCAGCAGCAGCTCCATTGAAGAGAATGCCTGCATTTTTATTCTTTTTTACACTAAAATCTTTCTTTTTCAGGTAAGGGCTTATATTTTTAAGCCCTTCCAGAAAATTCATCCCGCGCTCGCCGGCAGCCCATTGCTTTCAATGGAGCCGGCTGTATTGCCGGCTCCATTGAATTCAATGGGCTAACATCGTTCTTCTCTGCCACAGCTGTTACAGCTGTGGCAGAGGAGAACGATCGTTATGCTGACAGTGGGGGGGGGGGGTCTCACTCTTGCCACTATTGTGGCTTAATAGTGAGACCTCGGAGCCCGAAATGCAGCCCTGCATGTTGTTCCTCGCCTGCCCTATCCATTTCTGTGTTTTTTACATGACTTTGGTAATTTGCTAAGATTTATATATATATATATATATAGTTGCCATTCAATGTCATTGATATATAAAGAAATACATATTAGTTATGCATGAAGCAAATCAACCATCAACATATGCTTTCATATTGGAGAAGTTCTCCTTTCTCTTTCTTCTTAGTAGTACACAATATTATGACCCCGATAACAATTAAGTTAATAATAGATAATAATAGACGAAAGCCCTCACTCACTCACTGACTCACCACTAATTCTCCAACTTCCCGATGTCGGAGAAACATGGAATTTGGCACAAGCATAGATTATGTCCAAAAAAGGAAAATTAAAGAGGTCCCAACTCGATTGTTCAATTCTAAGTGCAAAAGAATTAGCGTCCAAATTTTACGTATGTAATCTAATTCTCTCACTTCCGAATGTTATTTTATATAAAGGGAACGTCGCATGGTTACCTCCACGTGGTGTTTCCTGGGTAACACAGAGAACCATGCAAAATGGTGAACATATGTTTTTCCGGTATCTCTAAAGTAACCACGACTTCATAAGATTTTCCGTGTGAACACCAGATAAACACCAGTACCAAATTAACTCGGGCGAAGCCGGGTATATCAGCTAGTATATACAGTTAGGGCCAGAAATATTTGGACAGTGACACAAGTTTTGTTATTTTAGCTGTTTACAAAAACATGTTCAGAAATACAATTATATATATATATATAATATGGGCTGAAAGTGCACACTCCCAGCTGCAATATGAGAGTTTCCACATCCAAATCGGAGAAAGGGTTTAGGAATCATAGCTCTGTAATGCATAGCCTCCTCTTTTTCAAGGGACCAAAAGTAATTGGACAATGGACTCTAAGGGCTGCAATCAACTCAGAAGGCGTCTCCATCGTTAACCTGTAATCAATTAAGTAGTTAAAAGGTCTGGGGTTGATTCCAGGTGTGTGGTTTTGGATTTGGAAGCTGTTGCTGTGACCAGACAACATGCGGTCAAAGGAACTCTCAATTGAGGTGAAGCAGAACATCCTGAGGCTGAAAAAAAAGAAAAAAAAATCCATCAGAGAGATAGCAGACATGCTTGGAGTAGCAAAATCAACAGTCGGGTACATTCTGAGAAAAAAGGAATTCACTGGTGAGCTTGGGAACTCAAAAAGGCCTGGGCGTCCACGGAAGACAACGGTGGTGGATGATCGCCGCATACTTTCTTTGGTGAAGAAGAACCCGTTCACAACATCAACTGAAGTCCAGAACACTCTCAGGGAAGTAGGTGTATCTGTCTCTAAGTCAACAGTAAAGAGAAGACTCCATGAAAGTAAATACAAAGGGTTCACATCTAGATGCAAACCATTCATCAATTCCAAAAATAGACAGGCCAGAGTTAAATTTGCCGAAAAACACCTCAAGAAGCCAGCCCAGTTCTGGAAAAGTATTCTGTGGACAGATGAGACAAAGATCAACCTGTACCAGAATGATGGGAAGAAAAAAGGGAACGGCACATGATCCAAGGCACACCACATCCTCTGTAAAACATGGTGGAGGCAACGTGATGGCATGGGCATGCATGGCTTTCAATGGCACTGGGTCACTTGTGTTTATTGATGACATAACAGCAGACAAGAGTAGCCAGATGAATTCTGAAGTGTACCGGATATACTTTCAGCCTAGATTCAGCCAAATGCTGCAAAGTTGATCGGACGGCGCTTCACAGTACAGATGGACAATGACCCCAAGCATACAGCCAAAGCTACCCAGGAGTTCATGAGTGCAAAAAAGTGGAACATTCTGCAATGGCCAAGTCAATCACCAGATCTTAACCCAATTGAGCATGCATTTCACTTGCTCAAATCCAGACTTCAGACGGAAAGACCCACAAACAAGCAAGACCTGAAGGCTGCGGCTGTAAAGGCCTGGCAAAGCAGTAAGAAGGAGGAAACCCAGCGTTTGGTGATGTCCATGGGTTCCAGACTTAAGGCAGTGATTGCCTCCAAAGGATTCGCAACAAAATATTGAAAAAAAATTATTTTGTTTGGGTTATGTTTATTTGTCCAATTACTTTTGAGCTCCTAAAATGTGGAGTGTTTGTAAAGAAATGTGTACAATTCCTACATTTTCTATCAGATATTTTTGTTCAACCCTTTAAATTAAACGTTACAATCTGCACTTGAATTCTGTTGTAGAGGTTTCATTTCAAATCCAATGCGGTGGCATGCAGAGCCCAACTCGCGAAAATTGTGTTACTGTCGAAATATTTCTGGCCCTAACTGTATATAAAGACGACAGCCCTCACTGACTGACTGACTGACTCACTGACTGACTGACTCGCCACTAATTCTCCAACTTCCCGATGTCATAGAAACATGAAATTTGGCACAAGCATAGATTATGTCATAAATAGGAAACGTTAATGGGTCCCAACTCGATTATTCAATTCTAAATGCAAAAGAATTAGTGTCCAAATTTTACGTGCGGAATCTAATTATCTCACTTCCTGATGCAACAAATAATTACACATATTTTTACTGCACAAATGTGAAATTTGCCATGACCATTCTTTGCGTACTAAATATTGGAAATTTAAAGGGTTGCAAGCAACGTGATTATGTAATGTAACTAATAACACACATCTGTACTGCACAAACTTGAAATTTGGCTTGACCATTCCTAGGTTATGTAACTGATAACATATCTGCACCCCGCAATATATGAGACAGTTATCTTCTCAGCAAAACAAAACACATTTAGAAATATGAGTATATACTGACAGGAATAAGACTGACTGTTGTATCTATTGAAAGGCTGTAAAATACAAAAGGAAGTGGACATGGACTGCTAGAATGGAGTGTGCCTTTAAGTATAACAAGGGGCTGCAACCTTCAGTCTGGGTAGGAAATTTGAATAAAAAGGGGCGTTACCTTTCAGGGTAAAAATGAGCAGAGTGTGTGAGGTGGACATTCTATGGGGTGACATTATCACATACAGTCTGAGATAAATCTCTCTCCTATCTGCCTGTACACTGAGAGGAATCTAGCTGATCTGTGTGTTATGAGCAGTGTGTGTGAGGTGGACATTCTGTGGGGTGACATTATCACATACAGTCTGAGATAAATCTCTCTCCTATCTGCCTATACACTGAGAGGAATCTATCTGATCTGTGTGTTATGAGCAGCGTGTGAGAGGTGGACATTCTGTGGGGTGACATTATCACATACAGTCTGAGATAAATCTCTCTCCTATCTGCCTATACACTGAGAGGAATCTATCTGATCTGTGTGTTATGAGCAGCGTGTGTGAGGTGGACATTCTGTGGGGTGACATTATCACATACAGTCTGAGATAAATCTCTCTCCTATCTGCCTATACACTGAGAGGAATCTATCTGATCTGTGTGTTATGAGCAGCGTGTGAGAGGTGGACATTCTGTGGGGTGACATTATCACATACAGTCTGAGATAAATCTCTCTCCTATCTGCCTATACACTGAGAGGAATCTATCTGATCTGTGTGTTATGAGCAGCGTGTGAGAGGTGGACATTCTGTTTAGTTTTCCGTGTGAACACCAGATAAACCCCAGTACCAAATTAACTCGGCCGAAGCCGGGTATATCAGCTAGTTTAATATATGTATAAGGGATTGGTATTAATGATGGCAACTGGGGCTTTTGATGTCAGATCTTGCGGGAGGAGACGAACTGATAAGCATTCAGTGCTAATTGCTGATTAGGGGTTGATTCACAGTTGGTTTTAATGAAGTAATTAAGAATAAAGTCTTTAAGGATGGTCAACAGACTATGATGTAGAGGTGAACAAGGTTCTAACAAGAACTGAAACGCGTTCTCCATCATTTCTGTGAGATGCACATCTTTATTAAATAAAGCAGGAAGTGTGATGCACAAGCGGTATAAGGAGTAAAAGGGTCTTGTAAGAGTGGAGACCAAGAACCCTGCTGCTCACATAATATTTTCATGGAAGAACAACCGGGACTCTTCCTTGAGCTGCCGGCCCACCAGATTAAGGGGTAGAAGGGTCTTGTAAGAGGAGACCAAGAGCCCACTGGCCCCCATAATACTTACATGGAAAAACAACCAGGACTCTTCCTAGAGCCGCCAACCCCCCAAACTAAGGGGAAGAAGGGTCTTGTAAGAGAGGAGACCAAGAGCCCAGCGGCCCCCATAATACTTACATGGAAGAACAACCAGGACTCTTCCTAGAGCTACCGACTCCCAAACTAAGGGGAGTAGGGTCTTGTAAGAGAGGTGACCAAGAACCCAAAAGTCACTTTGGTTGAGCTCCAAAGATCCTGTGTGCAGATGGTAGAATCTTCCAGAAGGTCAACCATCTCTGCAGCCTCCACCAAGGGTCACCTTCAACAAGACAGTGACCCTAAGACCCCAGCCAAGACAACAAAGGAGGGAGGTCAACTCTGTGAATGTCCTTGAGTGGTTGGCCAGAACCTGGAACCCAATTGGACATCTCTGAAGAGACCTGACCATGGCTGTCCACAGACAGCCCCCATCCAACCAGACAGAGGGCAGAAAAACTTCAAACCTTGTGGCATCACCAGGAAGACTGGAGGCCGGAATCTCTGCCAGAGGGGCTCCGACTGAATAGCACAAAGAGAGAATAAAAGGAGGAACATCAGTTCATCATCTGTAGTTTGCAGCTCGCTGGTAAGTATGAAAATAAGCTGAAACATGGGAAAAAGAGATGCGTCTGTCGGGTCCCCAAGTGCCCAATAATAAGTCGACGTGTTCCCAACTCCAAAATATAAAATCCAAAATATATTAGCTCATGTTTACCCCTTAGTGACCACGCATACATGTTTCCATGTCCTTGGTGTCTGGGCTTTAATCTACCGGTCTGTAAAATGACACTGGCCCTGTGGTGTAGAGCCCCGAGGTCTGTGAGTGTGACAGCTCCCGGATATCGACTATCCCCGGTAGGTGAGAGGCCGGAGCTGTCACGGGGGCCGCGGTGTGCAGTTCCCAGTCAAAGGATTGCCGTTATCCATTGCATAAACGTTTTTTTTAAAAAGTGTCAAAAAGATAGTTTCATCTCCTCTCACGGATCTGAGCCATGAGGGGAGATGGAACTACTCATCTCTGGCTTCCGTGATATTCCTTGACGATCTGGTCCTGCAAAGACCTGTCCCTGACTTCTGCACATGCGCCCCATCAGCAAAATGATTGACGCATGCGCAGAAGGCAGGAGAGCCCAGGGAATTTAAATTTTGCCTACTCCCTGTAGCCAAGAGCCTGGAGATTTCATGGAGGGCTGCGGTATGCGGGCCGCGGTCACGTGACCGCCGTTAGTCAGTGCTATAAAAAGGAAGCGATGTTCTTTTGGCCGGTCTCACACTATCGGAGAGAAATTATGGTTTCCGCATGTGTCTGATCTGCGGTAATACGCAGATTAATCAAATGTATTGGATTACACAATTCAACTCACGGTAGTGCGTCAGAATTGCGTAATCCGCTCACAGAAAACAGAACACAGCGGGTTCTATTTTACCGCGGATATCCGTGACATACAGCCCATTGTGCTCCATGGTCGTGGATATACCCGCAGCCCATACGTAACTACATCATATATAGGCTGCGGGTACCTGTGCCATCACTAAGCGCCGGCGCGGGAAATATAAACAAAAAAAAGGTGTACTGCGCATGAGCGCCTGTGTGAGTAGGCAGTAATGCGCAGTTCATTACTCAGCCGTACACAGCGCCACAACCGGGCTCACAGCTAGGATCAGCTGCCGGCCTCCACAAGCGGATCCCACATCCGGTTATTCAGAGCGCTACCTGTAATCTGTATTTTACAAGAAGCCCCGGGAACGCTCGCCTTCCTGCAGTTCCAGCAGCAGCTTGTTGAGCGCCTTCTGTGTGAGACCGCCGCACCCCATCAAGCTTACGGAGACTCACGGAGTGCCACTTTATACACCCCATCCCTGCGCTGGGGTCAAGGAATACCCCCCAAAAAAGCATGGGAGGAGGAGGGATACCTGGTCTTGTTGCCCCATATGCCCATCCCAGCCAGCCTCCGTAATTCCCGCACAGTTTACATTATCACTTTATCTAAGATTCAGGCCTCTTGCATACGGCTGGTCCACATTTTCGCTGCGGAATCTGGCCCTGACCGCGGCGGGTTACGCTGTGTACCATTGCCGGCGTCCCCGCAGACCTGTCGTCTTCTGGCTTCTCTGTCCCGCCGACGGTCCGCATGGCTCGCTGTCACACGTGCAGTACAGATTAATCCGCCCGTCTGCGTGAGACCTCAGGGAACGCCAAAAGTGCGGGAGTGGGGGAAGGATTTTTTTTAGCACAAGTGAGCTGCGGGGCCGGGAGTGTATTCAGCTGTGCCCTGAAATCCAGCGGGTGGTCCCCTATTACTGGCTGAGCCACGTGTCCTGTAAGTAGATTGGGGCTACAATGGGGTATTGCTGAGCACAGAAGAACTAGTGCTATAATATTTGGGGTTCGTCTCCCCAGTTTTTTCCTGCTTGAAACAAAGAAAACTGTCATGAAAGTGATAAGTTATGAAAAAAATTAGGTTCAATTTATTTTTCCGCTGCTTTATAATAGTTTTTGCATGCGGCGGGTATAACGGATCTGGCCCCGTGACCTGACCCCACCTCCTTTTAACCCATTAAACACGCTACAACTTCTAGCTTTGGATACATTTTCCACAGCAGCCATTTAATATAAAAAATTGTAACAATTTTGTAAAAACATCTTGAAATAACAACCCATCAAAGCAACCAACCCGTGAGAGGAAAAGGGGAAGTGCTTGGAGCCTCAACCCACGGGAAAGAATTCTTGTACTGCCTCCCGCCGCTCACCATCTGTCCGACTCGGGAGACCAAAATTATTTCCCGCTAACGCCTCCCGCCGCAAGACAGCCGACTCGGGAGGCAAAATACACCCGGTTGCCCCTAGTCGCCAACCTCCCGACTCAGAGACCCACTAGCCGTTCTGTGCCCCTAGTCGCCAACCTCCCGACTCAGAGACCCGCTAGCCGTTCTGAGGCTAGACCCAACGTCTCTGCATGGACTCAGGCCTGACAGAGCCGAGAGCGGCAGACTAAACCACGCACTCTATGAACAAGGGGGGGGGGGGGTAGCTATCAGCCCCTGCCTTTCCCCCACCGCACATTTCTGCTGACTCCAAGGACTCCCCCTTTAAACCGCTGCTATGACAATATATATCCCCCACGCTAACTAGACCCGTGATCCCCGATTACAACCCATAAGGGCGGGCGGGTGCGACTTCCTCTCTGTCCTGTGGTCTTCTTCCCTTCAGCTCCTTCACCGTCCGTTGCTGACCTAGAAGTGGCTCCTCCTACTGCTGTTCCCGCACTTTCTTCCAGCTTACCCCCCTTACTCCTCCTTTTCTTTCCCAGCAGCCTCAGCTTCTATTAACCCATACCCTCCCCATTAACCCTGTCATGTGCTGCCTGCATCTATCGCCCTGCGTGCTACTATTCCAGCGCTTCTAACAAACTGTGGGGTCAGAATGCTGAGTACACCCTTAGATGAATGGGCTGAGGGGTCTGGATTTCAAATGGAGTCCCTTGCGGGGCGTTCTATCATTTTGGCTCCTTGATGGCTCTATAATATGTGGGGAAAAAGCAATGTCAGAATGACTTGGATATACAAAACCTTTCAGAGTTAGGCAAGATTCGTACGGGTGTATATCGGGGTTTTCACGCCCGGCCGATATACGCTGCCCCTCTGATGCATCAGTGCACATGGGCGTATCCACGTGGCATAAAAGTGCCCAGCCGGCCAGGATAGTGCATTTTGGCCGGACACTTTTATGCCGGCCACGGCTGCATAGACTCCTATGGGAGCTGCTGGAGAAGGGAGGTGGGAATGGATTTAGCAGCATGACTGCTAAACTCCTACCCCCTTCCCTGCTGCTCCCCGCCCCCTGCTGGCTGTTTGCAATGTGAGAGGTGGAATTAATATCCACCCCGCCCCTTCCTGTTTCTGGCTGCAACAAGGAGCAGAGAGGGAGCAGGAGCTTAGCACACTAGCTCCCGCCCCGTTCCGCCTCCTCCACTTGCCGATAGATGGTGATGGGGAGGGAGGGGGGAGACAGCTGAGCAGAGCTAAACTGTCTCCCCCCATCTAATGGCATTGCGCACTCAGCGTATAGGCACTGGGCCAGGGCAGTCTGGACAGGCGCACAAACGTTAGATTTGCATGCCTGTTCATGGGTTTTCACGTCGCCGGCAGGCGAATGTAAAAACCCCGACGCTCATGTGAATCCAGCCTCATTATATGTTAACGTGACAGATGTCAGTTATAATAGCATCAGCAATTGGAGAACAAGTGTCAAGCAAAAGCTCTCGTCCGCCGCTTCCTGCACCGCATTCTACACACCGGTGGAGCAAAAAAACAGGCGATACTGATGACAAAACCGCGAACGGTCATTAGTAGTAACACTCAAGCAGCGAGCGCGCTGTACGTGGTCTGGCTAATGGCTGCCCTGTAATAATATTAATATTGTTAAACACCATTACTGCTGTCGTTTCAGGATGTTTTGAGAAGGGTCTCTGCTGCTGCTCCCCTGTGTCTCTGCTGCTACTCCCCTGAGTCTCTGCTGCTACTCCCCTGAGTCTCTGCTGCTATTCCCCTGGGTCTCTGCTGCTATTCCCCTGGGTCTCTGCTGCTGCTCCCCTGGGTCTCTGCTGCTACTCCACTGAGTCTCTGCTGCTACTCCCCTGGGTCTCTGCTGCTACTCCCCTGGGTCTCTGCTGCTACTCCCCTGGGTCTCTGCTGCTATTCCCCTGGGTCTCTGCTGCTATTCCCCTGGGTCTCTGCTGCTATTCTCCTGGGTCTCTGCTGCTATTCTCCTGGGTCTCTGCTGCTATTCCCCTGGGTCTCTGCTGCTACTCCCCTGGGTCTCTGCTGCTATTCCCCTGGGTCTCTGCTGCTATTCTCCTGGGTCTCTGCTGCTATTCCCCTGGGTCTCTGCTGCTACTCCCCTGGGTCTCTGCTGCTACTCCCCTGGGTCTCTGCTGCTACTCCCCTGGGTCTCTGCTGCTATTCCCCTGGGTCTCTGCTGCTACTCTCCTGGGTCTCTGCTGCTACTCCCCTAAGTCTCTGCTGGTACTCCCCTAAGTCTCTGCTGGTACTCCCCTGGGTCTCCCCTGGGTCTCTGCTGCTGCTCCCCTGGGTCTCCCCTGGGTCTCTGCTGCTGCTCCCCTGGATCTCTGCTGGCACCCCCCCTGGGTCTCCATCTTTTCTTTTACTATGACCTAATATATTTTGGATCTTTATATTTTGTAGCTGCTTCAGATGGGGGGGGGGGGGATACTTCTGTCAATGCAAAATGGGAGTTTTTATATGCTAAGAAAATGTACAAACATTTCTTCCGTTCTGTTGTGACTTTGTCGCTATGGGGGGCTGCGTGCAGAATGATGGGGGACACAAAATAACATGTAATTGTGAGAGGGGCTGAGGACTTTCCAAATGCATTGTACATGAATACAGATGTGAAATCTGCGCCACAAGATATGGTCCTCCGTGAGGCACTTAGGCGACCGCTTTATGTTCAGTTCTCTGGAAGTCACTTTATGGTACTTTTCCAGCAGTTTGTATTATCACACCTTCAGGTTACTCTGTGTTCTAGATTGAGTAGAAATACTGCAATTTATGTCAAATCTATTTCTATGCTGTTCTGAAAGCATACGTTCTACCCCCCCCCCCCCCACCTTTACAGAAAATGCCCGTTTCCTGCTGTAACTCCACTTCTGTAAGTAACGCCTGCCGTCCATTATCGGCCCCAGCGAACGCCACAGCATTATCGCCATTACTGCAGCGCGTTGTTCCAGAGAGGTGTTGTTAGTCTCTGCCGCCCTTGCAGGTCACAGCGTGCGGACGGCGGTTATTACCTGTCACTCCCGCAGCACAAGTGACACTTCCATAAAGCCTCCAGCTCACAGAGGTACAATGTACTCTACAGGAGCAAATCAAGTACGAAAGAAAGATAAAAAGACCCTTCAGGGACTTAAATCTACTGCATAAAGTGCCGTTACTGGAACACTTCACAGGCAAAAAATTAGAGAAAGGGTTTTTTTTGAAAATTAGCAGATAAGGGAGCATTAAAATACCGGACCTTAAAGGGAGCCTGTCAGGTATGTCATTTTTTATTTGTATTGGTCACTTTTTATATATCTCTTGTGTAGCCATAGACTCAAATAGCTACACCATTAAATATCCTATGCATTGCATATATCTTAGGGACTTTATTGTCAGCTGCCAGAGGGGGGAGGAGGCTGATTCTGTCTAGAGGCTTTCCCCAGCAGCACAAGGAAGCCAAACATGAGGAAAGGAGGTATTCTTATGCAAGAAACACTACAAGTTACTTAAAGGGGTTGCCTGAGATTGGAAAAATTGGGGCAAAGGCGGGGGATGCTACACAATAAGCCTGTTATCAGCTGAATGCTCCACAGCTACAAAGCTGCTTCTCTGGTGGCTTTTGATTATAGGGCTGCAATGCTGACTTCACATCAAAAACATGACGGCTGCAACCAATCAGCAGTAATTGCAGTGGTTGTCCAGTTGTAAGCTACTGCTAGCCTACACTCAGGACAGGTCATCAGTAGTAGAGAAGCCGTGTCTGTCAGCAGCGCTAGCAATAAACCCAATAAGGGGAGGCATGTGGTGTTGTGCGCTCAGCAATGGATGGAACTTCATCCACAAGTAGTAACATAAACTGAGCAGCAATGAAGTGCAAAACATTCTTCATCTCGGGGAAAGAAAATGTATTTGCTCCACTTAAAAACGGGCAACGTTTCGTCCGCCTTAGTCGCCTTTGTCAGCTACAGCAAATACAATTTCCTTTTTCATGAGGTGAAGAATCTTTTGCACTTCATTGCTGCTCAGCTCATGTTACTATTTCTGAGGTCATTAATAGTAGATCAGCGGGGGTCAGATGCATGGGCCCTTCACCGATCAGCTGCTCAGGGGGGCCAGTGTGCTCTGACTTGGTGCCATGGACACTTATACTGAGTACAGGATCCGCAGGGGTGGAGCATGGCACAGGGATTATCTCTTCCATGCTGATTGGATCCCTGTATCTGGCTCCACCCCCGCAGCATTCACTTTTGTGTGGAGTGTTATTTGTGGAGTCCTCTAATGGGTTTGAGCTTTTGTATGAAGCTTGGAAGGCTCAGAAAATGAGTGCAATCAGGATTTACACGATCATTTCCCCGTTGCCGGGATGTTTCTCTTTAGATTGTAAAACATATTTGTTGCAAATAATAATGCAACTTTGTTTCTTGTATAAAAATGTTCTTTTTCTTCCGTTCTCATCGAGCAAGGCAAAAAATCATGAAGACACTGGGGAAATCTCCGATAAAATTAGCTGTGTGCATTGAGAAGGCCGCGGACACTTTATTACAGCACTGAAAGAGAATACCAATAGACCTGTACCAGTCACACCCGTAATAATATAGAGCGATTATAAGGGAGGCGGGCAGCGGGCGCCTTATGTCACAGCACCGGTCACCGACCGGCCGGACGGCAGGAAGACGAGCACCTTACATTGGTGTTATGCTGACAAAGCCACAAGCTGTTGTTAATATTACAAGACACTGTTGGTTCTGCATTTATGGATGACTGAGCTGAGTGATTTGGTCTCAAGCTGCAACATAAGCAATATATCCAGAATATATTGTACACGTTCCGAATCAGGTCTCCAGGCAATCGCTCAGGTTTCTCCTGAAATCCTCCATATAGAAAAATGTACAGAGCAGAAACAAGTGTCCAGTTATAGAAAAGTGTCTTAAAGTTAGTAAAGAAGATATGAGAGAGAGAGAAAGAGAGAGAGATAGATAGATAGATAGATAGATAGATAGATAGATAGATAGATAGATAGATAGGGGATAGATAGATAGGAGCTAGATAGGAGATAGATAGATGGATAGATATGAGATAGATAGATAGATAGATAGATAGATAGATAGATAGATAGATAGATAGATAGATAGATAGATAGATAGGGGATAGATAGATAGATAGGAGCTAGATAGGAGATAGATAGATGAGATAAATAGATAGATAGATAGATAGATAGATAGATAGATAGATAGATATTAGAGATATGAGATCTATATTAGATGGATAGATAGATAAATAGATATGAGATAGGAGATAGATAGATAGATAGATAGATAGATAGATAGATAGATAGATAGATAGATAGATAGATAGATAGATAGATAGATAGATATGAGATAGATAGGAGATAGGAGATAGATAGATAGGAGATAGATAGATAGATAGATAGATAGATAGATAGATAGATAGATAGATAGGAGATAGAAAGATAGATAGATAGGAGATAGATAGATAGATGTGAGATAGAGAGATAGATAGATGTGAGATAGAGAGATAGATATATAGGAGATAGAGAGATAGATAGATAGGAGATAGATAGATAGATAGATAGATAGATAGATAGATAGATAGATAGATAGATATTAGATGGATAGATAGATAGGAGATAGATAGATAGATAGATAGATAGATAGATAGATAGATAGATAGATAGATAGATAGATAGATAGATAGATAGATATTAGATAGATAGGAGATAGATAGATAGGAGATAGAAAGATAGATAGATAGGAGATAGATAGATAGATAGATAGATGTGAGATAGATAGATAGAGAGATAGATAGATAGATAGGAGATAGAGAGATAGATAGATAGGAGATAGGAGATAGATAGATATGAGATAGATAGATAGATAGATGTGAGATAGATAGATAGATAGATAGATAGATAGATAGATAGGAGATAGAGAGATAGATAGATAGGAGATAGATAGATAGATAGATAGATAGATAGATAGATAGATAGATAGATATTAGATAGATAGATAGATATTAGATAGATAGATAGATAGATAGATATTAGAGATATGAGATATATATTAAATAGAGAGATAGATAGATAGATAGATAGATAGATAGATATGAGATAGATATTAGATAGATACATAGATAGATAGATAGATTGATAGATATGAGCTAGATAGATAGGAGATAGATAGATACTAGAGATATGAGATATATATATATTAGATAGAGAGATAGATAGATATGAGATAGATGGATAGATAGATAGATAGATAGGAGATAGATAGATAGATAGATAGATAGATAGATAGATAGATAGATAGATAGGAGATAGATAGATAGGAGATAGATAGATTGATAGATATGAGATAGATATTAGATAGATAGATAGGAGATAGATAGATAGATATTAGATAGATAGGAGATAGATAGCTAGATAGATAGATATTAGATAGATAGGAGATAGATAGATACATAGGAGATAGATAGATAGATATGAGATAGATATGAGATAGATAGATAGATAAGAGATAGATAGATAGGAGATAGATAGATAGATAGATAGGAGATAGATAGATAGATAGATAGATATGAGATAGATAGATGGATAGGAGATAGATAGATAGATAGATAGATAGGAGATAGATAGGTAGATAGATAGATATTAGAGATATGAGATATATATTAGATAGAGAGATAGATAGATAGATAGATATATATGAGATAGATAGATATGAGATAGATAGGTAGGAGATAGATAGAGAGGTAGATAGATAGATAGATAGATATGAGATAGATAGATAGATAGATATGAGATAGATAGATAGGTAGGAGATAGATAGAGAGGTAGATAGATTGATTGATAGATAGATAGGAGATAGATAGATAGATAGATAAGAGATAGATATTAGATAGATAGATAGATATGAGATAGATAGATAGGGGATAGATAGATAGATAGATAGATATTAGAGATATGATATATATATTAGATAGAGAGATAGATAGATAGATATGAGATAGATAGATAGATATGAGATAGATATTAGATAGATAGGAGATAGATAGATAGATAGATAGATAGGAGATAGATTGATAGATAGATAGATAGATAGATAGGAGATAGATAGATAGATAGATATGAGATAGATAGATATGAGATAGATAGATAGATAGGAGATAGATAGATAGGTAGGAGATAGATAGGTAGATAGATAGATATTAGAGATATGAGATATATATTAGATAGAGAGATAGAGAGATAGATAGATGGATAGGAGATAGATAGATAGATAGATATGAGATAGATAGATAGATAGATAGATAGATAGATATTAGATAGGTAGGAGATAGATAGAGAGGTAGATAGATATGAGATAGATAGGTAGGAGATAGATAGATATGAGATAGATAGATAGGTAGAAGATAGATAGAGAGGTAGATAGATAGATAGGAGATAGATAGAAAGATAGGAGATAGATAGATGGGAGATAGATAGATAGATAATGAGATAGAGAGATAGGTATGTGATCGAGAGATCTATATATATAAAGCTGAAAGCCCTCACTGACTCACTGACTGACTCACTGACTGACTTGCCAAAAGTTCTCCAACTTCCCGATATCGTAGAAACATGAATTTTGGCACGAGCATAGATTATCTCCAAAATAGGAAAAGAAATTGGGTCCCAACTCGATTATTCAATTCTAGCGCAAAAGAATTGGCGTCGAAATTTTACGTACATAATCTAAATCTGTCACTTCCCAATGCCTTAGAAACTTAAAATTTGGCACGAGCATTGATTATGTCATAAATAGGAAACGCTAATGGGTCCCAACTCGATTATTCAATTCTAAGTGCAAAAGAATTAGTGTCCAAATTTTTATGTATGTAATCTAATTCTCTCACTTCCTGATGTCATTTTATATAAAGGAAACGTCGCATGCTTACCTCCACGTGGTGTTTCCTGGGTAACGCAGAGAACTATGCAAAATGGTGAACATATGTTTTACCTCAGTATAACCACGACTTCATAAGATTTTCCGTGTGAACACCAGATAAACACCAGTACCAAATTAACTCGGGCGAAGCCGGGTATATCAGCTAGTATATATATATATGTGACTAGCTGATATACCCGGCTTCGCCCGAGTTAATTTGGTACTGGTGTTTATCTGGTGTTCACACGGAAAATCTTATGAATTTGTGGTTACTTTAGAGCGTTGTTCCCAACCTCCAGTCCTCAGGGACCACCAACAGGTCATGTTTTCAGGATTTACTCAGTGTTGCACAGGTGATGTAATTATTGTCAGTCCTCAGACATTGCCACAGGTGGTCTTACTATAGGATATCCTGACAACATGTCCTGTTGGTGGTCCCTGAGGACTGGAGTTGGGGACCCCTGCTTTAGAGTACAAATACATTCAGATAAGATAGATTTAATAGTTTAATGGGAAAGAAATTAATTTTTTTTCTAGACTCACAATTTTATTGTAAATTATCACGGTTGGACAATGAATTTCTCAAAAAAGTTGAGAAGTTAAAGACCTAAAGGTAGCGTGTGCCAAAAAGAACTTTCCTAGGCTTTATATATTTTTGAAAAAAAAAACCCTCTCTCATAGATCGTATTTCTTGCTGAATTTCAGTGCATAGGCAGATAGAAGAGAGCTCTCTTCATTACATACAGGCAGTTCGATTTTTCTCAGTATATAAGCAGATACATTTTTATTTGTGTAATTATTTGTTGCATCAGGAAGTGAGAGAATTAGATTCTGTACATAAAATTTGGATGCTAATTAGAGATGAGCGAGCACACTCGTCCGAGCTTGATGCTCGTTCGAGTATTAGGGTGCTCGAGATGCTCGTTACTCGAGACGA